>CM073575.1:160812923-161288126 GCA_037074715.1 Magnolia kwangsiensis
CAATCCGATCTTTTCTCTCGAATCCTCTTCAATATAAATATCTCGATTTTCGATTCTCTATCCCGTTTTGATGTGTTTTCCATCATAGATTATGCATTTGGCCCTTCCCATGACGATCTTGTTGTTTAAGAGATTCTTGATTCTTTAATGCCTAGTGCCATGGAGTCAAGCCCCATCTTGCGGATGATCTTGTTGAGTAGCTCCCAAGAGAACACCAAGGCCATCATATCAAACTGATCCAAGGAATGGAGATTTATTTGGTTCGTTAGATTCTAAGCTTCGTCTAGTGGGAGGTTAGGGTTTTAGAGGGAGAGAGATAAGGGAGATGGGTGGTGAATTAAGAAGGGAATTTTACATATGATAACCGTTGCAAACTCCAATGGGCCGAGCTGGATTCAGGCCGGATTCCAGGCTATGTACACTGTCCATAACCAGCCCAGTTGTGAAATGGTCTTAAGTTTTAAGCCCGATAACAACCCTCGGCCTAATTCTCCAGTCCAAGAGGCCTGAAAACCCAACGGGCCAGCCCAGCCCATTGACAGCCTCAGTTGGGGGGTTGCCCATGCAAGAACACGTGTGTGCGTGTGTGCGTGTGTGTTCGAGCTCTTTGCGCCCCCCCCCCCCCCCAATGTGTTTCAAACATCTACACCGTGTATTTGGTGGGTCAAACTCAGTTGTATCCGGAGCTCAAGTAGCCCACACCATGTGAAATCATGCCTAAAATATCTAAAAGCACTTGGCGGGGGGCACACCTGAGTTTTGGAATGGCCTTAAATTTAGTGTGACCCCTCATCCAAGTAGGAAAGATACAATGGATGGGCAGGATATGTGAACCATATCTCAATGGGTGGGCATTCACTTTCAACTGCTGTTTGTATTGTGGCCCATCTAAGTCATGGATTGGCTTGATTTTTCGGCCCACGTCTCACGAGTGTATATGATTGATGGAGGTGGATGTCTGACACATCACGGTGGGACCACACAGCTCAACCTCATGGGAAGCTCCCACTAAATGAACTTCATAGTACTTGTATGTATGTATGCATGCGCTTCCATTTCTCATGAATATTTAAATATCACAAAAACAGAAATACAGAAAGTTTTAACTGCCTCAAATGTTAGCACTTATTTAGTTTTGTTGATTGACTTGGTGGCATTGCAGTGTGTGAGACGCACATTTGAAGAGAAAGATGTAATGCATGTATACAATGGACTGAAATTCTTTGTGTCGATCGTTGCACTCATCATGAGGACTGCTTATGAAGTACAAGGGGGAATGAATTGGAAGTTAGTGGCTGGAATCACTTCAGCAGTTGCAGCGGTTGTCAGTACATACTGGGACCTTGTCTATGACTGGGGACTTCTGCAAAGGACATCCAAAAACCGTTGGCTGAGAGACAAACTCCTCATCTCGCACAAAAGGGTTTACTTTACAGCCATGGTAAGGGAATGAACTTAAAGAGAGAGAGTAGTTACTGATGTTCAATGCTTCCACATATTGACATTATCTCCCAAAATGCAGGTTTTGAATATCCTACTGAGATTTGCTTGGCTGCAATCAATTTTCAATTTTCAAGTGTCTTTCCTGCATAAAAATGCCTTCAGCGCAACTGTTGCCTGCCTGGAGATACTTCGACGTGGCATGTGGAACTTCTTCAGGTTGGTTGTGTTTCTTTTCTTTAATTTCTATTCACTTTAATGGTTGAAACTCACTTGTTCTGACCGGGTCAAAACTATCGATTCTTACAAAAGAAAAAAAAATTTTCTTTTATTGAGTTAACCATCAAAGATTTATTCATCTTGCATCAACGGTTTAAGGATATATGAACTGCAAACATCTTTTTCCCAAATTAAAACTAAGAAGCTGAAGATGAAGAAGAAAACAAGGGAAATATACAGGATATGCAGAAAATCACTTTATTCGAAAGCAAAAGAGGCCTCAAATATATCTGGTTGTTAAATGCAACTTTATGCAAGATGATGTAGATTCTTCTCATAGAAGATTCTAAGCTTTGCACTTGTTTACTCTGCTCTGAAGGTCTGGAACACTGTTAGTAGGGGCTAACAAATACATGCTACATGGATGTACCAAACATGGCATGCGTAACTATTGATTTAATGTTTGCCTCTCAAAAATGGTGCCAAACAGCCATAAACACTAATTTCTTAGCTTGCTAAAAACCATGCCACATCAGGAGTGACTGAAAACCTCATACTAATAGCTTTTGTCTATTTATTATTCCTTTCACCGATAGTGGTTGGTTAATTCATTCAACAGGTTGGAGAACGAGCACTTGAACAATGTCGGAAAGTATCATGCATTCAAGTCAGTGCCCCATCCTTTCAACTACGATGAAGATGAAGATAAAGATGAGTAGGTACATGAAGTCTTGAATGTGAGAGATGATGGATGAAGCAGTCTCCTTGGGATGCTAGAGTGTTGTATTAACACAATGTATAGAAAAATTCACTGGAACAACAGAACAGCCACATGCCATGACATCAAAGACTGAGAATGTAGTACCAAAGGAATGTATCCATCTTGGCCAGTACCCTGTTTGTGTGATCCACTATCAATCTATCATTCATCAACTCAGTCAGCAAACTAAAAGTGACAAAGAGTCATGCAAAATCCAACATCACCTTTCCTTAAATATTCTTGTTTCACCATTTGTCTTTTCTTTTTCTTTTTCGTTTTTCTTTTCTTTTCTTTTCTTTTTTTTTAGTGGTTCCATTTACATACAGTCATACTTGAAAACATTGTTGGATCTTCATTGAGTCTGTACCAGAACTCTTGCTTTACTTAGTAGCAGCTGAATTTATTCATTCATTTTTATGAAACTGTAATGGATAACATGGTTGAGATGTCATACCCCTTGGATGATATCTTTCTTGTTCTGTTTAGTGGAAGCCAAATGTATTCATTTTTTATGAGTAACATGGTTCGGATGCTATAACCTTTTGGAAGGCATCTGTCAAGTTCAGAATGTTTGTGTGCAAGATGATTCCTGATAACTTGATACTCTACAGCCTTGTGAGAACTCCCACAGGCCTTATTTCAATAAATCAGGCATTTACAAGTTGGACCTTAGAATGCAAATGACCCATAGGATTCATTAAAAGAGGGGATGCAGGGTTCGAGATTATTGATGGCATAGACTACAGATCTTGTTGAATGAGTGGAGATTTAATGAATACAACAAGTAGCATGCTGCAGCTGATTTTTGCCCAATATCTGTTTAATGTGCATGTGCTGGGAATGCCATGAGAAATTATTAAAAAATTTAAATTTGATTTTATGATTTGGACGCTGTATTCTGGAAAGCTTTTAAGAAATACCTTTTTTTTAGGCACAGACCGTCACACCCACACACACCACAATGGGTACTTGAACCCATGACCTTAGTGTTGAAACCCTTGCAAGTCTACCTCCAAGCCATGAGTGGGGACACAACTTTTAAGAAATACTTTTTACTAGTTTCATATAAATTTAAACGGATCACTAGAAACAAGAATTCAATATGAAGCCAGCCCCTTGTGGTTTCCCTATAGGATAAAGATCTTCAGAACATTGGTTTTCACTATTGGTACAGAAAAAGGAACTCTAATCCTCAGTACAGGCTGATGTATGGCATGGTAAAATGATATTAGCTTCTCCAAGACCCAGTTCCTACTGCTCTTTCAATGATTTACATTCATTCTGTTGATTCCAATAGTTCTGCAGTTCTCTTACGGTAAATACTACCAAAACTTCCAAACAATTACCATGATTTTTATAACTGTTGTTGCCACAGATTTGGAGTCCTTAGAATTATAAACCTGTTATAATGGCTGGCCATTAAGCGCCCGTTTGGATCGTTAAGTTGCTTGAGATAAGTTGCTTATGCCACAAGTAATTTATCTTAATTTCTACTTATTAAGAAGAAAAGTTTTTTGGGTAAACAACTTACTTATCAACTTCTCTCTTTAGTCTCTCCTATGCTTCTCTTCAGCAACTTATAAAAGTAGAAAAGCTTTTTTAAAAAAATAACTGAAGTGATTTAGTACTTTTAGGTAAAAAAGTTACTTATAAATAATCATAAACCAAACTTACTTATCTGAAATAAGTTACTTATCCACCACTGTAAGTAGAAAAAGTAACTTATTTGGTTGTATCCAAACGGGCCCTAAATGATGTTAATTGTTATAATGGTTGTTGCTTGAAATTGATTACGGCATTCAAAGTAGCAGTTAGAACAGAAAGTTAGGTGATAACAACTAAAGAAAGTGAAAAAGATTACTCCAGGAAAAAAAAAAAAAAAAACAGGAACAGCTGCTATAGCTGTTGTAAGAGATGTCATAAGCTTAACTATTGTGGCCATAATGGTAGGAATACAATAGCGTGCTTTTTGATAGTTTATCATCTCTTTATGGCATATAACAGCCGTTACACCTGCAAAATGCATTATGAAAGCTAGGATTTTTAGAATGCCAAGATTTATTAAAACAAACAGAAATATGAAATACAACTCTTCATTGGCTAGTGGCCATTATGTCGGAACTCACCTTCCTCTAGGACAACAGAAGGAATTCCCCCCTTTGCTTATGCAGGGCTAACAACTTCCATGTGCATGATATCCAAACCGCTGTCCTTCAGGTGGGCCATCTAATGTTTAGACTTGAACCTAAACGTCACACTTGTCCCAAAATCAAGTGGGTATCATGCCACAGGAAACAATGTAAAAGCATGCCTAAACAAATGGTACAAAACAACACAATTTTTGGAATGTCCAAATTAACGAATTGGATGGCATATATAAAGCTTGGTGGGCCTAACACTCAGCTAATGGTAAGCATCTTGTCCAAACTCTTTCCAAGGGTGTGGCCTTGGTTTTAGAGGCATGCCGTGTTTGGTTACATGTAATTGGGACTTAGGAAGATGCCGTATTTTTTTAGAGGCACACCGTGTTTGGTTACATATAAGAGAATAAAAGGAAGGAAGAGATATGGGATAACCTTTTTTTTTTGACAACACAAGGTGTCCCTGTCCCCTTTTGAAGCGAGACTATTCCCTGTGGATGCACGCAACCACATGCATCGGGCAACGCTGGGGAGGGAAGTCAAACCCATGCCCGTCGGGAGAAAACCCACGGTGCTGGCCGCTCACCCAAACCCCATCGGATTTCTTGGAATGCAAAAAAAAAAAAAAAGGTGAGTTATGGGAGAAGTTATTCTACTGTGGAGGGAGAAAAAAAGGTTTCCTGGAATACATCCCATTGTATTGCAATAACAAATGTCGGGACTCGAGCCGCTGGATTTGGGTTTGTTTCAATGACCCAAACTGTTTATGTGATGGGGCTACCCTTGGAGTGGGGATGCCTGAAATAACTCTTAGATTGAATATTTCAACCCTTTAATTGTACAAGTGCTATGATGATGATGATCCATGTTCAAAGCAAACAAGCTGAATAATCAAAGGGTTGAAATAATCCAACTGAGGGCTTTTTTGTTGTCCGTCCACTGTACAAAGTGATAAACACCATAGAAACGATTTGGAAGATGATCCAAATTCAAAGGCTGCAGTATCTTATTGCAATACGGGATATATTCCAGCAAACCTTAGGGAGGAAGAAAAAAATAATAATAATATATTCAAATTGTGTGGGTTGTGCAAAATCTGACCTTTTCCTACTCTCTTGTCTCTCTCATTTGCCTATGTCCAACTAATAATGATCTCCAATTCGAAGTTCACAACTATCATTTTAAGAAGTTATGCATTCCAAATCATGACAATGTGAGTAAGTCATAAACAGACTGATTCAAAACTGGAGTCAGGAAATCATATATTAATTATACAGCAGTCCATTCCATTAAATTGATTGAAGAGGGGAATGTGACTTCCATTTTTATTAAGTGAAGGACAAGATAATACATACCTTGTTCCAGAGCCGACAAGAGAAATGCAATGTTGTGAAGATTTACATTCCAAGTACTTGATTAGAGGGCATGATTAGGATAAGTTAATTCAGCTAATTTTGGTGGTTGGCTGAGTTTGGGTTTGAGCAAAGGTGAGGATTGGGGCCACGGTTCATCAGATATAAGACAAGAAATGGGGTTAGACATCTAACCACCATTGCAATTCAAAGTTGGCAAGTATTGCCACTTCAATTGAAGTTGGTTTCTCCTCACAACTAGTAACATGAAATGTTACTAGTTCATCCACCCACATTGCTGCAATCTTACAAATGAAACCCCGCTCATCTTTTAAAACTCCAAGTCCCACCACCTTCAGAAACTGCCATTCCAATCCCTGTCCTCCCCTCCTTACACATACCTCTGTAATACAGCCTCCACTCATCATCTCCATCCATTGGAACCAAACATGGAGAACCGACTCCTTTGTTATCCCATCCATCTTCTTCCATCGATGGCATTAGAACTGCTCCATCATGGATCCTCTTCCAAGATTTTAACCTGTCTGGAGACTCCGCCAATCCAATACTCCTCTGCCCATCTGCAGCAACTGCTTCATATGCCATCACATACCCCCCATCTTTCTTTAGTACCACGTGTCTGTTCATAACACCAGCCTCATCAAAAGAACCAACTGCCCCACCACCCATGATCTTTCCCAACTTCACCCACCTGATTCCATCTCTCGACCTTGCAATCCCAATGGTGAAACATTGGCATTCCATGTCAAATGAAAAATGCAATGTTGTGAGGATTCATTCATTTTAATCGATTTTGTTGTTCTTAAGCAATGAAAATTTTCTTTTTGGGATCTTTTGCAGGGAAAGAACTCTATGATAACTTTTCTCTATCATCATTTGCAGGATTTTTTTCTGGTTGCTCAGTATCACTCTTGGTGGCCTTTATTTTGATAAATCGTGCCCACGAAATTATAAATGAAAAAGGGAGTACTACATACATGCAAACCATGTTTCCCCTTTATAGGTAAGCAATGAGCATGCAACAAATACATAGAAAACAATGAATTTGGAAACAAATACATGCTTCTTTTACGAGGAAGGCACTACCATCAATAGGGAAAAAGAAGCAAACTATAACTAACTGTGAGTCAAAAAGGAAGAAACTGAGAAATGCCCAAAATGCCCAAAAGACTGCTTTCAAATTTCTACTGGTAAGTTGATTGGGTACTTTACTAAAATTGATTTTCAAAACACCGATCATGGCCTTTTGCGAGAATACCTTCACATAGGTGCCTCCAGTTTGCTCTATCATTTTTGTAATTTAACTAATAATGGTAACTTCTCTCAAGTTCAATATTTTAACCCCCAAGTAGTACTCTTTCCTAAGTCAAAGGTGTTTATATGACAATGGTACTGATCAAACTCTTTCCACTTCTTTATCCAATTTTTTGCTTTATCAAATATCACCAACTTCTTTGCAGCTTATTTGGATTCATCGTCCTACATATGCTTTTGTACACTGCAAATATCTACTTCTGGAGGCACTATCATGTCAATTATCCGTTTATATTTGGATTCAAGCAAGGGACTGAATTAGATTACAGAGAGGTCTTCCTTCTCAGCACTGCTCTTGCAGTATTAGTACTGGCTGGTGTCCTCGCTAACTTGGATATGGATATAGACACAGAAACAAAGGACTACAAGATACTAACCGAATTGGTCCCTTTGGGCTTAGTCACAGTAACATTCTACCAACAAACTTTTCTCTAAGTGATAGCGCATAGATTTTTGGGGTTCTTACTCATGGCTTAGTGGTAGACTCACAAGAGTTTCAACACTAAGGTCATGGGTTCAAGCACCCACTGTGGTGTGTGTGGGTGTGAGTGTGTGCACTAAAAAAGAAAAAGAAAAAAGATAGCACATTGATTTTACATTGATAACAATGGATAAAAAATGTAGCAAATGCTTCCCCCCATATAAAAATCTGTCTTCAGACAGCATATGTTCAGACATGTCTACGTGGATGTCCATTTGAAAAAAAAAAAACAGTTTATACCTATTTATCTCTAACATATATCTGATAATTTTCTACAGCTCATTCTTTTGGTAATGTAACCAAGTGGTATAAGGCTGGCTGCACTTAATGCAAGTTACCCAGCTACCATTTAAGGGCCAGTTGAATATAGGTCTCCCTTATCTAGGGATGTAACAGATGCAGGGCAAGCTGATGCATGCGTGGCATTGCCTCATCTTACCATTTCGCTTGTTAATATAACTTCCCAGATTATCATGCAACTGCATAAACGCATAAGCTAGTTGGATATTGCAGGGTTACCAATTCAGACACTAATGCATGTCCAGGTCTAGTTACATCGATGGGTGGTGACTATTGTTTCTCTTTCCAGTATTTTGTAGCGCATCTGTGAATTGTAGATGTTAATTATAGATGCCTTCTAGGATTTAATTGATTAGATTCACTAACTTATGATCATTTATGCAGTTTGTACTTCTTGTGACATTCTGTCCTTTCAACATCATATATCGTTCCAGTCGCTCATTCCTACTCCAATGTGCATTTCATTGCATTGGTGCTCCTCTGTATAAGGTATGATATGAAATGAATTCTTACGCAAAATTACAGAAAAATCATGAATCATGATGTAATGTATGCTTCTCTTGTTCTACAGGTTACGCTGCCAGACTTTTTCTTGGCGGACCAGCTAACTAGCCAGGTTCAGTATCATGATCTCCCTAGACATATTTTTTTATTAAATGTATCAAAAACTCTTATTCCCAGGGAGGTGGAAACTAGAGTTATTAGATTCAAAGCATTCAAGTCAATGTACCACAATCAATGTTCTGAGTATTAATATCGCCAATATTACTGGTATTGACAGCTCAGCGATACCGATAACACAGACTGTAAAACCCGTATCCTAATTCGTACTGTCCCTGAGGCTTTCACGGTCATTCCGATCAATTTCCGGCGACTCGCGATCTGCAACCGGCGTTGCGCGCAATCCTGAGTCAGATCCTGTCGGTCTGAGTCAGTTTGACCCGAGACTTGTACCAGTGCGACCGCGCTGTCGCCACGGTTCCGATGCCGCGTCTCACGCGCCGAGGCGATACCCAGGTCAGGAGATGTGGGCCTGCGTTCAGTTCAAGGAAAATACCGCGCGTTGCTAATCCCAAGAAAATCCATCACATCAATCAAATCATTTGTCACAAGTACACCCATCCCTAAGTACAACTACCCATCCCCAAAAGTCAACTTTCCCATCACCTCACCCATCTCTCTCCCCATCACTCCATCACTCTCTTATCCATCCCTCTCTCTCTCTCTTCACATCACATCTTTCATTTCTCTCTCTTTCATTCTCTCTCACATTTTTCCTCCCAAGCCACCCACGTCCAAGCTCCCCATGAGAGAGCTAGTGTGGCCCACCTTCCTACCATCTAATCCCACCCTCTAAAATCGATCTCCACCGTTGAAATTGTACCTTTGGAGCTCTATCATGCATTGGCGAAAGAAGGAAGGGAAGATCAAAGGTGGGTGCATCTATAGGTTAGATTTCTACATTTTTATAGTGTGGGTGCATCTTTAGGTTAGATTTCTCCATTTTTATGATATGGGTGCCTCTCTCTCTCTTTCTACTGTGATGGTGTGGATCCCACCAATACGTGTTATATCTACTCCGTCCATTAACATCAGACGGTGTGGCCCACCCTACTACAGGTGATGATCCCCACCATCCGCTGTTTAGATGGATCCAATACCCCATTCTTTTATATATTATATTTTATATAATATATGTATGTGATATATAATATAGTATATATTATATATATGGAATATAGTATATACATGCATATATGCAAGTGGGCCAGGTGCATGTGGGACCCACTGTGATGTGTTTATCTCAGCCAGACGCTGGACGTGAGGCAAGTGCTGCCAACATGGAGTATGTGTACTGACATGGGTGAGTACCACCAAGCTAATTAAAAATAATAATAATAATAATATAATAATTATATTGTACTTTTTTGTGGGCCACTCATGTAAGGCCCACCTTGATGCATGTGGTCAATCTAAGCCGTCCATCCTCTTCCTCAGATCATTTTAGGCGTTGAGCCGAGAAATGAAGTTAATCTAAATGTCCTGTGGGCCATTTTATGAAAACTAGTGGTTTTGAGTGTTATGAATTGTTTGGGCCGTTATGATGTTTTTACACACCGAAACATACTCAAACAGGGCTTGTTAGACTTGTCTCGAGTCCAGGAATCCATCCAACGGAGTGGATTCTCCTGATGATGGCCCCACCTGTGAAAACTGCAAGAAAACGAAAAAATAAAAATAAAAAAAATTTTAGAGAAGTGACGCTGCCAGCAGCAGCGTCCCGCCGTTTGTAGGAAATGGGCAGGGAGAAGGGCCCCACCGTGGTGCATGTGGAGCATCCACACCGTCCATTTCATGGGACGTTATGGTAGTGGGCCACCCTCCAAATTTCATCTGTATAGGTGGCTTAGGTGGCCCACATCATAGGAAAAAATAGTGATTGAATGGCTGCCATTAAAACTCAAATTTTTTGTTTACAGAAGTTTTGAATTAAGATGATATTTATTTTTCCACTACACCCAGGTCCAAGCGACCTTATCAGCAGTTGGGTGGTGGACCCCACGTCCCACGTGACTTCATCAACATATTGGATGTTAAATAAACATTATGGTGGACCCTTGGTCCACGTGATCCTATGCATAGATTGGATGCAAATAAACAGTATAGTGGGCCCTGGTGGCCTTATGAACAGTTGGGATGTCATATAACAGTGCAGTGGGCCCTAGGTCTGGATGACCTTATGAACAGTTCGGATGTCATATAAACATTACAGTGGCCCCCTGTACATGTGACCTTACCAACAGGTTTGGATGGAAAAATAAATATTATGGTGGGCCCTGGTCCATATGACCTCATTAACAGGGTTGGATGGAAAGAAAACATTATGGTGGCCCCAAGTGCGACCCACTGGTGTATGTGATGCAATCCATTATAATACATGTGTTTCATCCAAACAGTCCCAACCATTTTGAAATAAGACTTAAGGCTTGAGACAAAAAAATAAGGCAGATCTAGAGTCATGTGGACCACAATATAGAAACAGTGTTGGACTAACTGTCCACCATCAAAACCCTTGGGTCAAAAGGTTGGTCAAGTAGGATATTGCTTTCCTTTAATTCAGGTCTTTGTGACCTTATGTATAGATTGGACGGAAAATAAACGCTATGGTGGGCCTTGAGAATTCAATGGTGGAAACCATTCTTGCCACTGTTACTTGGGTGCGGTCCAGTTGATCTTTGATATGATTCAATTGTGTATATTATATGTACATTTTTATTTATTTGTAGTCATCCATTGAGACCCACCTTGTTATATGTATAAGGCCCATCTTATCATATTTATGGCCCATTATTGAGGCCCACCTTAATGTGTATGGGGCCGTTGTTGAGGCCCACCTTGATATGAATGTAAGACCTATGTTATTGGGCCCATTTTGATGTATTCTAAGGCCCATGGGTTATGGCCCATTGCGATGTACATAAGGCCTATTAGTGAGGCCCAATAACACGGCCCATTGATGAATGTAAGGCCTATGAGATACGGCCTATTATGATGTATGCAAGGCTCATGGGTTATGGTCCATCACAATGTATGTAAGGCCTAATTGGGTGACCCATTTGATGTATATATGAGGCCCATGTTATTAGGCCCACCTTTGATATGTTTATGGCCTATCCATGAGGCCCACCTTTGATGTGTTTGTGGCCCATCTGTCAGACCCACTTTGATATACTTATGGCCCATTAGTGTGCCCATTAATGTGGCCCACTTATTGTATATGAGGCCCATTGGTGTGGCCTAATGATGCAACCCATCGTAATGTGTGTGTTATCCAAGCCGTTCTTTAGCTGGACCTCTGGTAAGCCCAGCTATGATGTGTAGACCACTTGCTATAGGTACAAGGCCCACCTCTAATGAATATTCAAGTCCCACTTGTTGGATATTGGAGGCCCACCTGTTATGTATATTGGGCCCACGTGCAGGGCCCGCCTGTTATGTATTTATGCCCCTTTTTGGAGTGGCCCATTGAGTTGTATTATAGGTTCATATGATGCAGCACATCTGATGTATTCAAGGCCCAGATACGTGGCCCATTTGATGCATAATGGACCCATGTGTAGGGCCCATATGTTATGTATTTGAGGCTCATGTGTAGGGCCCACCTGTGGTGTATATGAGGGCCATAAGTGAGGCCATTGTGATGTGTTCGAGGTCCATGTGATGCGGCCCATTGGTGTGGCCCATTTGATGTATATTAGGCCTTTGTGCGAAGGCGTGGGCCCACTATGTGTTTGCTTCTATGTGGACTACTCCTTCGGAGCAATGTTGGTTAAATGTCCACATTGATGGGTAATGATGGTTGGATGTCCACATTGTGACCTTCCCTTAAGCCTGTTTAGGCCCATTCTCATCATTCTCTAGTGGGTTAACCCAAACGAATGGGCCTCATTGATAATGCTTGGACCATCATCGGCCGTCCATCTATGGACCCCGCCTTGCGTCGATTATCGATTACCGATTCTGATTTGTCATGTCCGATTGTCGATTATTGATCAAGGCTGATTATCGATCAAGGCCGATTATCGATTCTGATTTGCATGGTCGATTGCCGATTATCGATCATACCTAATTATCGATCAAGGTTGATTATCTTGACCGATTGCCGATTAGCGATCGAGGTCGTTTATCATGACCGATTGTCGATTAGCGATCGAGGTAGATTATCATGACCGATTGTCGATTGACGGTCGAGGCCGATTATCATGACTGATTACCGATTAACGGTCGAGGCCGATTATCATGACTGATTACCGATTAGCGATCGAGGCCGATTATCCTGACCGATTGTCGATTAGCGATCGAGGCCGTTTATCATGACCGATTACCGATTAGCGATCGAGGCCGATTATCCTGACCGATTGCCGATTAGCGATCGAGGCCGTTTATCATGACCGATTACCAATTATGATGGCCGATTGCTGATTTCGATTGTAGGGGCCCAATGTGATGTACATGCGACCCATATTTGAGGCCTGACGTGATGTGTATTCAGCCGTGTCTAAGGCCCAATGTGATGTATATTGAGGCCTAGGTGATGAGGCCCATTGTGATGCATTTGAGGGCCGGGTGAAAAAGCCCATTGTGATGTATGTTAGGCCCATGAGCAGGGCCCACCTGTTGTGTACATGTAACCCTTGAGTAAGTCTCATTGTGTTGTATATTAGGCCGTTGTGTAAGGTCGTGGGCCCATTATATGTTTGGATTTATGTGGGTCATTCCTTAGGGCAATGTTGGTTAAATGTCCACATTATCGAGGCCGATTGTTGATACTGATTATAAGTATGTGTCAGCATAGCATCATGATACATGCCCATACGCATCATCTGTATGTTTGTTATGAGATGTGATTGACCATTGCATATGTCATTGGGTAGGATGATATGAGACTCCCTGATAGGCGGAGATTGTCTCGCATGAGTGCACGGTATGCGTAGGACTGATGCATGACTGGATTGTATGACTCATGCATCTTGCATTGTGTGTTGTGATTACTGTATGCCCTAGCGACATCAGGGCCGTAGCCTCCACAGGCATATCGTGGATGGCCAGATGAGACACCGGAAATCTGTTTTACATGGGGTGCTATAGATATCCCTGGGTGAAAGTCCCTAAACCCTCTTGGTTCCAGAGGTTGCTCCAATGTCTAGACCGAGTGGGTAGATGAGCGTCGTGTGCCGATTACCAGATGGCTGCGCTCTCCACTGTTTCGTGGTCAGTTGGAAGGGGGTGCGGCCTCACCTGCCCGAGAGGAGGGGGCAATGCTAGGCTGAGTCTGACCAGCTCGAGGAATGGGTCCGCTATCGACGAGTCGAGCCCGATATTGGCAGACAGATAGTGAGGTCTCTTCCACTTACCTTATTGTGCGCGATGTGGCGGCGATCTGGTTTAGAGTGTACTAGACCCCGGTGATTTCTCAGAGAGGAACCGTACTGACATGTGGACTTATTGAGTAGGGGATGCATGCTCATTCATTCATTCACTATCCACTCGGGCTGGTGGTGCGCAACTAATTGTTGTGTACCTTCGTTATGGCAAGGATTTCGGTTGGGCGCGCGACTAGCCTGAGATCAGGAGTTTATCACAATGAGTCTGACTATCCAAATTTAGGTATGAGACTGGTTTGGATAGAAGTCCCTTGTGGTGGACCCCATAGCCTGCGATACTACGTACTATCATCCCGACCTCACACTCAAGCATGGTTATTTCATTCGCATCGCATATTACATTACGTCCGTAGGCATATGGCATCTTGGGTTGTTATTTCTGCACTTATATGGCCTGGATAGATTTAGCAGGATTTGTACATTACATTGCATTCTCGACATCTGCTATTTAGCTCTTTATGACTCCTTATCGCATAGTTGTTCTATATTGCGTATTCTGATATTGATTAACTTATAGACTTGTCCATACTTCCACTTACCCTGTTATCGTATGACTTACATCTTGTCAGTATTTCCGCTTACTCTGATAATTTCTGCTCTTGTTAGTGTTTCTGCTTATTTAGACATTGTATGGTTTATGGATTACCAATTTTTCCGGTATTGTATGATTATAGCATTGTATTGAATACTTGGCACTTACCTTGTGCACACACTTACACCACCCTCTGAGCTTTCTATAAGCTTATGCACGATAGATGCGTGCAGGTGATGTTAGGCTGCTGCAGTGTTGAGCTTGGAGCGTGCGGTGGTCTTCTGAAGCTTGATTATCTATTTATGTATTTCCCTTTTTGTATTGTATTCAAATGATTATATTAGTGAATATGTGATGACAATGTTGCTGTTGTGAATTGGGTAATCTTGTGGTTATGCTTATTACTAGTTATATGTACAAAAAAAAAAATCCTCCTTGTAGGATCCCAGGATCGGAACCTGGCATATGAATGCTAGGAGCCGAGAATGGGGTACTACGGAGGCTGTCGGCACCGGATTCTGCGATCGGGATTCCTATGAATCCGATTTTCGGGTTTGGGGCGTGACACAGACTCTTAGAAATTTCAGGTATCGGCAAAATATTGCTACTTGTATCGACAATAGTATAAGTTGATACCCCTCTTGGGATAGAGTGCATCCGTAAATCACAGAAATTCAAGAAAAATACCAAAATAATTGACTTTTATAAAAATATTTTTTCAGATCTTGGATTGGGGGGGAATGATATGGTTAGGGATTGGTATTCAGCCACTCTTCCATTTTCGTGTATCAAATCCCTCAATTTGGAGTAAAATATGCGTAAATCTACGAAAATTTAAAAATAATTTTTATTTTTATTTTTATTTTTTGGGGGATCTAGTTATGTAGTGGATTTCGACCATCATCTTCCATTTTTCTTTATCAAATCCGTCAATTTGGGAAGAGATTTGAGAAAGAGGGCAAACATGTGTAAATCTGAAAATTTTATAATAATAAAAAAATAAAAAAAAAAGTAAGAAATTTCTATTTTTTTCTTCTTTTTTTACAAAATTGTTTGGATCTAGTTTAAGCTTCAATTTTTGGAATTTTTGATTATTTAAATTTTTTAAAATGCAAGAAAAAATCTATTGCATTTTAACAAATAATGACACTATTACATGAAAAACTTATTAATGTTTTCTTTTTGTGGATGAATGTTGAAGAGTGATTTGTTGCATTTTCAAAAAAAAAAATATATATATTTTTAAAAATTATGATAAAAGGTCTGTTTACTCTTAAGTAGTAATTGTTTTATTTCATAATTATGTATGCATGTAAGAGATAGTGGATGTGTGCATTACGAATGGATGAATTGATGTGTTATGCATGTATGGATGGATCACAGATGCATGTTTATATGCATGGATGGATAGATGGGTGGATGGATAGTTAGATGGATGTTTGGTTGGATAGATGGAGGGTTGAATGGATGGATGGATCATATATGTGTGTATGTATATACTGATGGACGGATGCATGCGTGTTTGTATGCATGGATGGATAGATGTATTAGTGTATGTATGCATGGATGGATGGATGGATGTATTAATGTACGTATGTATGTATGGATGTGTGTGTATGGGTGTGTGTGTGTGTACATACATATATACATGCATGCATGCATGCATGGATGGACGTATAACTTTTTTTTACTTAGAAATAGCTTTAAGTGGTTATTGTGTTTCTAATGATAATATTGGTACGAAATGAACTCATTTTCGCTACTATTGTAATGATTTCTTAAAATAATACATGTTTCTAGGCCCCCATTAAATGGAAACTTGTTATGTATGCATCATTTTTTGTAATTTTTTTATTCAAAAATATGAAAAAATATATATTTTTTAGTATCTTCTGAAGTTTCACTGAAAAATCCCACCATTTCTCTATGTTTCCCCTTTGTTTCCCTCAGTCAGCAATACATTTCCGGTATCAACAATAACATCTGTGATATTGTTACAGATTTCAATATCCCTTTCCAGCTATACTTGTAACGATGTCAATACTGTGAATACTAACCATGGTTATGATTTCCATATCCCTAGCCAGTGATACTTGTAACATATTGATACTATGAACACTAACCACAATTATGATTATTGAGTTGTAATTGGTCAGGGACATTGTGAGTATTTGTATACACACCCCCTCCCCCCTTTTGTCTTAACATGCTCTAGGTTAGAACTTTGAAATAGTGAGCCATTTCTAGCTTATATCTATCAAAACCCTTATTTATTTATCCCAAAATCTGCTAGCTTTATCACTTTATGTTATCAGTAAGTGGACGGTCTCCCTATTGTACAAATTCATGCAATGCAATGGGTTTGTTTGATGGGTTGGGGTCATAAAATTGCAATGCAGGAACTTATTCAATGGATTGGAACGTATATTAAAAGGAAATACATTTTTTTTTTTTTTTTTAAGAATGCCATTCTACACACAGCATTCTAGAACTTGTTCAGATAGTCTATAACTTCTATGTAGTTCTCATGTGGCTTTATCTATAAAGATGCAGGTAGGTGATCTATATGTTATGCTTGTATGAATTATTCTCAATATGATAAAATATCTTTCAAAGGTTTCCATGTTTGTCTCTGATAGACATGCACTGGTCTATTCTGATACATTCCATCACACGCATCTATGTATTTGTTACATTGATTAGAGACAAGATTGTTTTATGTAATGTTCAGATTATGACAAGAGTTGAATTGCATATTGTTTCAGGTGCAGGCCATTCAATTCTACATCTGCTACTATGGTTGGGGAGATTTCGAATTCAGAGAGGAGAAGTGCACCACATACAATGTTTATAATACTTTTTTATTCATTGTGGCAGTGATTCCATATTGGGCACGCTTCCTTCAGGTATCATGTTCACCTATCATCTTTGTAGCCAAAATTCATCTTGTCATTTCTTTTCCATTGGATGGATTGTTTTCATTCTTTTTTCTTTTTTAGAGTTAGTTGAAAATAAAAATTTATTAGCAATGTTAGATTGAACTGAACTGGGGGTTGATTTTACTTTTTTAAAACATCCAAGCAGTGAGAAACAAACGTTGGTTTCTTTGAATCATAACCATATTCGAAACATCTCTTTGCTTTAAGTCAAATGATAAATATACTACTTTAAAAAGTGAGATTGCACTCTTATTTTATTTATTTATTTATATAAATATACACACAGTACTTGTAATGATCTTTATTTTTTGTTTTCTAGAATTTCTAAATCTACCCATTAAGCATTTCAAAGTCATGTATTCTTTTTTATGTATTGTTACAGAATGTTTTTTGTGCTTCTCAATTTGGTCTTTTACATTTAAAAATGGGAAGTATCAGTCAGTTAAATCACCTGGTTCGCTTGGCACAAATGATGGGGCCTTCTATGCAAAAATAACGGATCCCAATATTGCCAGCTGTAGATACTGAATTGGTTGGAAAATACTTATTTTCATTTACCTAAAACCACCACTCTAATGTTCATAATTCCAAGCTACTTTTAATGTTACAGCACTCCCTCTACTCATTTTCTGTACATTTAATTTGCCTAAACTATCTAGTTTTGCTGTTATTTAAACTGCCTAAGCAGTTTTAGACTTTCTGCTTGCGGCTTCAATCTCCACCACATGTTTGATCGGACAACTTTGGTGGAAGTTCGCACGTCTTATGCAAACCGGTGCAAAGGAGAAAATTTACGTACATACATACATACATATATGTGTATGTATGGGAAAAGGTATTACTAGAACAACCTCATGAGAAGAGGTCGGGTCGAGCTTTGTGGGCCCCACCACAATGTTTGTCAGACATCCACACGTGCATTTCGTGGGTCCCCTCTAGGTTATGGGATATCTCAAAAATCAGCCGTATCTAGTACTCAGGTGGGTCACACCATCTGAAACTATGTGAAATCATGCCTAAAACATGTAGAGGCACTTGGTGGAGTGCACCATAGTTTTGGAATGGCCTAAAATTTGGTATGATCCCTCATCCAATTGGGACACACACAATGGATGGGCTGGATATATGAACTACATCTTAGTGCACCTTATAAACAATCAGGAAGGTTTCAATGGGTGGGCATCTACTCTCAACTGTTGTTTGTGGTGTGGCCCACTTTGATATAGGACAATTAACCAGTTGATCTAAAAGCTCGAATTGATAGAGCATGGAAAATTAATCCTTTTATCTCATAGCCCAGGCTCCACATCGCACAGGTTAGGAGCTCGGCCGATCTCCCCTCGTAAGCCCCACATCACATGGATACCGCCTCACATAGGCCACCCATCCCGAATGTGTCCCCACATCCCACAAGCTACCCCACTCGAGCCCCATGTGAAAATGTCCCTGCATTAGAAGCTCCCATGAGGTCAATTTAATATTACTTGTATGGATGGATGTATGAATGTATGTATGCATGTGCTTTCATTTCTTATGAATATTTCAATAACAAAAACAGAATTCAAGACATCCTACACCCGAAAAAAATTAACTACCCCAAATGTCAGCTCTCATTTAGTTTTGTTAATTGTCTTGGTGGCATTGCAGTGTGTCAGGCGCACATTTGAAGAGAAAGATGTAATGCAAGCATACAACGGACTGAAATACTTTGCTACAATCATTGCAGTCATCATGAGGACTGCTTATGATGTGGAAAAGGGAATGGGTTGGAGGGTACTAGCTGCAATCACTTCAGCAATTGCAGCTGTTGTCAGTACATACTGGGACCTTTTTTTTCATTCAAATTTGAAGATGAAACTACACATTCGGGCAGGTCCCAACAAAAAGATAAGGACCACGCCTATCATATACACCCCATCAAAACAGGCACCCTGTGCCAGAAAATAGAACGAATAAAAATAAGAACCCCCAAGCCGCCAATCTAGCAAAGCTGCACGTGATGCTCCTAACGGAATTTCTGAGCGCCCCTAAGCTGATTTTATCTAAACTGTAGAGGCCCCTGACGTAGTTTGGGAGAGCATTCACGTTGTCATACTCTGTATCAATCTATCTCATAGCTCCTGCCTTTGCTAATCCATCAGCTGGGCCGTTCCCTTCTCTCGGGATCAGGAAAAAGGCAAAGGTGCACCTGCTCTTCAAAGAGGAGATCCGAGTCCACCAATATCTCCACCGCCAGGTCGGTGAGGACCTGCCATTGAAGATACCAGCTACACATTTCGAATCTGATTCAAGCAGAATCTGATCATATCCAAATTTCGCACATAGTACCATCACATCATACAGAGCCCGGAGTTCCGCTCTGTTATTTTTATCTGTCCCGTACCCATGAGAGAACGCAAAAAGGAAAGACCCAGCGGGGTTCCTGCAAATGCCGCCTCCCCCCGAGGGCCCAGGATTACCAAGGGCTGACCCGTCCACGTTTACCTTCACCCAACCCGCGGTTGGTCTGGACCATTTAACAATCTGTGACATCATAGTATTTGTAGGCCTAACCGGAATGCCTAGACTGTGGAGTAGGGAATTTAAAGAAATGGAGGTGGGCCTGGAGGCGGGGAGGTTGATCTTTAAATTTGCCAACCACCATTTAACTTGAGCCACAACTTTGCCCAACGTTGGGCTAATCCCATCAAACCTGGCTGCATTCCTAGCTTTCCAAAGTTCCCATAAAACCAAGCAGGGCGTGATGCGACGTAATCTGGAAGATGAAACGTGTGGGAGCTGAACATTCCACCATGAGTTGAGCCTGTCGCTGACTGAAGTTTGTGTGGGGATATGGAGATTGAAAAGAGTGTTGAACATTGCCCAAACCTTTACCGCTAGCGCTCCAGATAAGAAGAGATGAGAGATTGTTTCTGGTTGCGCGGTGAACTCTACATGACCTTCGCAGCATATGCATTTTGACGCCAAAGAAACACCCTTTTTTTGGACTTTAACATCGACTGGGGAGGCTCCCAGGGTCAGCCGGCAGATGAAAACAGAAATTTTCGGCGGGATGTCGACACTCCAAATCTTCTTACCCCATGATTTTTCCTGCCCTATGGACCTGCAAATACTCCAACCAGATTTAATTGAAAAACAGCCCGTGCGATCGAGTGGCCAGAACAATTGATCAGGCTCTTCGGAGATGCAGAAACCCCCTGCGTTGATATGCTCAGCTACCTCAACCGGAAGGAGGCTGACAGCGGGAGAGCACGTGTCAAGCCCGTCCTGGTGAAGCACCTCCCGAATTTTGAGCTAATCGAGCTGCTGGGGAATAGCGTAGGGAACGCAGTCAGCGAGTGGTCCAAGACCCGTGTAAGACCCGTATCTTGGTCCGTACCTTTCCATACACTTTCGCGGTCTTACCGGTCGAATTTCGGCAACCTTCGACCCTTAGCCGATATCAACGCGCGACCCTGATTCATGTGCCGACAACCCGAGTCGACTCAGTCCGAGACCAATACCATAGCGACCGCACCGTCGCCGCGGTTCCGATACCGCGACTCGCGTGCCGAGGCGATACCCTGATCAAGAGATATGGGCCAACGTTCGATGCGAGAAAACGCCGCGCGTTGCGAAAACCAAGGGAATCTCAACAATGTGTCACATCAATCACATCAATCCCATCAAGCCATCACATGTCAAGTACACATCACTTCCATCCCTTTTCCCAAGCAACCACAAAAGTCTTCCTAACCCATACCTCTCTTACACAAAAGACCACAAAAGTCTTCACATCTCATACCTCTCTTACACAAAAGCCACAAAAGTCCAAGATTTCTTACACAAACATCACTCACCCATCCATCCATCACTCTCTCTCTCTCCCTTTACATCACTCTCTCTCTTTCTCTCTTTCTCATTTCAAAATTTTCAAGCAATAAAGGATTTCCAAAACTCCATACGTATGGAATTTTCCAAGTCTCTCTAAGCTTCTAGTGGCCCACCTTCCTACCCCAAAATCTCTCATCTCACCCCTCCATTCTTCATCTTAACCATTGAGGTTGAAGACAAGGTGCCAAGGAACCTCTAGGAGCAAGAAGATCGGACGGTGGGTGCCTCTATAGGGTAGTTTTTATGGTTTTTATGGTGGACCAAGTGAGACCCACCGATCCATGGTGTGGATCTCACTTGGGACCCTTATTTGTGGCCGATGGACACTTGGATCATCATGATCATTCCATGATGAGGCCATTCTCCATGGACCCCATCATGATGTTTATTTTCATTTGGAAAGGTCATCTAGACCATCCATATTGGTGGGAAAGGATCTCCACCGTTGATCTTTAGTTTTGACGGTCACATGTGCAAAATGACCCATTTGATGTATAATTTCATGTATGGGAGGGCCCATAATGACGGGGTCCCTCCATCACAAGCCATGTCCCACTCTCCATGTCTTTCTCTCTCTTCTATTGCTTTTATTTTATTTTATTTTATTTTATTTTATTTTATTTTTTATGTTATAGGATTGTGGCCCACTTGAATGGATCCCACCTTGATGTAATTTTTTTTTCTTTATTATTCAAGTGGAGCCCACCTTATATGTGTACCCATGACAAATATCCATGGTGGCCCACTTCATCAGGGCCCACCTTTAAGACATTTTTTAAAAAGAAAACCGTCCAGCGTCTGGGACGCTGGACGTTTCAAAGGCAAAAGAAAAAAAAAAAAAAAAAAAAAAAAAAAAAAAAAAAAAAAAAAAAAAAAGAAGAAAAGTAGAGGCTTTTGGGGTGTTTCCTTGCATAGGCCCCACCTTGATGTTTATTCTAGATCCAAGCCGTCCATCCTCTTACCCACGGTATTTTAGCCGTTGGGTAGAAGTTTGGAGCTGATTCAATCACCTGGTGGGCCATAGCGTCAAATATTACGCCCTCACCATTCAAACTCTATTTTCTTAATTTATTTCACTTCCAAGCATTAAAAAAATTTGAACTCTGGACTCATTTCGTCTGTTTCGGGCCACTGATTGTAATGGCCAGGGCGGATTTCACTTTTGTGGGCCCCACATGTGAAAAACGCCGAAAAAAATGAATTTTTCCTTTTTCTAAAAATCCCATGGCCTCTGCCTCTGTAAATGGGCAGCACTTGCATGGGCGTCGGCGGACGGACGTGGAGCCCACGGCCGTACGTGTGGGCCCCACCAAAAATGTTTATTTGTCATTCCATCTGTTCATGAGGCGGGTCCCCTCCAAATTTTGGCGTGATCCAGTGCGCGGGTGGCCCACACCACAGGAAACAGTAGAATTGAGTCCTGGCCATTGAAAATTTCCCTGGGGCCCACAGGAGTATTGGATTAAGCTGAAATTTATGTTTTCCCTTCATACAGGTCCAAGGGACCTTGTGAATGGGTTGGATTTTGAATGGACATTACAGGGTGGGCCCCACATGGGACCCACATTTATGCATGTGCTTTAATGCACCGTCCACGGCTGTGGACGGTGGATTCCCTCCTGATGTTTGTGTGACCTCCACCGTCCAGCGGACGGTGGGGCTCTTTGTGATGTATGTGTTATATCCGCACTGTCCACTGGACAGTGGGACCCACTATGATGCATGTAATGCATCCGAACCGTCGATCCATTGAATTGTTTAAGGCCTTTGGGGTTAAGCCCATTTGTCTTACAAAAGGCCTATGGGCTAGACCCATTTGAGTTAAAAAAAGGGCTTATGTGCTAAGCCATTTCGATTCACTTAAGGCCTAAGAACTTGGGCCCACTTGTTACGTTCCAATTCCATAAGAATAGGCCCTTTTGATGTGATCCAAGGCCCATAAAATTGGACCCAATGTTGCATTCTTAAAGCCCATGAAAGTGGACCCAATTGATATATTGTAAGGCCCATGGGACTAAACCCATTGATTATAAAAAAAAATAAAAAAAGGGGAGGCCCATGGGATTAGGCCCATTGGACTTGTTTGAGATCCATGGAATTAGGCCCATTGGACTTGTTTGAGACTCATGGGCTAGGCCTACTTGATATATGTAAGGCCTAGGGGTTTAGGCCCATTTGTTTCATGTTAGGCCTATGGGTTGAGGCCCACTTGACCCACATGTGGGACTCAATTGGTGTGGCCCATTGGTCATACATTAGACTCATGAGACTAAGCTCATTTGATGTCATCCTAGGCCCACGGGTTTGACCCATTGCAATGCACATAAGACCCATTGGTATGACCCAGTTATGTGGCCCATCTGATGAATAGAAGGCCCATAAGATATGGCCCATTTAATATATATGTAAAGTCCAATGGGAAGAACCTATGGTACATTGCAATGTGTAAATCCATTACAGACTAACTAGCAATGTTTACGACGATCGTGTCTTGGGAGCAATGATGGTTTGACGTCCACATTGCGAGTGTAATGTTGGTTGGATGTCCACATTACGACTCTCCTTAGGGCCCATTACTGGCCGTACTTGCTGTGTATAGGCCGTCCAGGCCCATCTACGTTGTAAGAATGGATCATCACTCATTGACATGTTTAGTGACTCATGATCATACGCATCATATGCATGCTTGATATGAGGATTGATTGATCATAGCATATGCCTTCGGGCAGGTTGTTTACGGGCTCCTAGTTAGGCAGTGTTGCCCTACATCAGCGCACGATACGCGCAGGATTTGATGCATGATTGTATAGTGTGAATCATGCATACCGCATTTGTATGACATGGATATGGTACGCCCTAGCGACATTGGGGTCGTAACTTCCACAGATGTATCGTGGTTGGCAGGATTGGATACCGAAAATCTTATTCTACATGGGGTACTATAGATATCCCTGGGTGAAAGTCCCTAAACCCTTATGGTACCAAGAGGTTGCTCCAACGTCTACACCGAGTGGGTAGATGAGTACTGAGTGCCGAATACCAGTTGGTTGTGCTCTCCACTGTGTCGTGGTCGGTTGGAAGGGGGTGCGGCCTTACCCGTCCGAGTGTAGGGGGCAATACTAGGCTGAGTTTGACCAGCTCGAGGAATGGGTCCGCTATCGACGAGTCACGGCCGATATTGGCAGACGGATAGTGTGGTCTCTTCCACTTACCTTATTGCGCGCGATGTGGCGGCAATCTGGTTAGAGTGTACTAGACCCCGGTGATATCCCATATTGAGCTGTATTGATGTGTGGACATAGATGAGGACCTGTATGCTTGAGTTGCATAGCATATAGCATGGCCTTTGGTGGCCGATACCATTCATGTCTTGCATTGTATAGCCTTGGTACGGCTCATGATGTTATGGTTCATTTATATATTCCGCATCACTCTGTCATTTGCAGGTTCATATTACTACCTTGCGCACACACTTTCACCACCCTCTAAGCTTTCTGTAAGCTTATGCACGACCATTGCGTGCAGGTGACGTTGGATCATAACAGCGTTGAGGCAGGAGCACGTTGCTGAGCATTTTGGAGTTTTTGTACTTTACCACTGTATTTCCCTTTATGCTCATTGTACTTGTAAAGTTTTTGATCATAGTGAAAATGTAATGGATTTCTTGGTTGTTGTTTGTGGGTTATGCCTTTGGTTATACTTATTACGAATCACACTGACATTGAAAATCCTCCTCGTAGCATCCCAGGATCGGAACCTGGCGAATGGGAGCTAGGAGCCGAGAATGGGGTTCTACGGAGGCTGTCGGCGCCGGATTCGGCGATCGGGAATTTTGTGAGCCCGGTTTCCGAGTTTGGGGCGTGACAACCCGTCCAGTTACAGTACCAGAAACTGAGATCGCCCCGCCCCACATGCCATTGAGCGGAAGAGGCGATCAAAGGAGAAAGTCTCGCAATCTGTCTCCAAAGTGGCGAAGCGAACACAGGTAGGTTGAAATCAGTTGTGCCAGATCCATATTTGGAGTGAACAAAATCTACCTATAGACTTGAGCCATTTCTATTAGCCACCGCCCAGGCCATCTTAAGTCGGAAAGCTTTCAAGACCTCCTTTAATCTCCTGATTCCCAACCCACCTTCCATCTTTGGTAGGGCCACTTTATTCCAGCTCAACCAATGGAACTTCCTCTTACCTTCATGCCATCCCCAGAAAAAGTTTGCGATTTTTGCTTCCATCGTTGCCAGCACTTGGGAGGGGATCGTAATGGCCGCCATTGTGTGGATCAGGATGGTGCAGAGTATGTGATTAATAAGAATATAACGACCTGCCTGTGAAAGGAACCTGGTGGACCAACCCTGAATTTTTGCCTCAATTTTTTCCACAAGCGGCTGGTACAAGGAGCAAAAATCCTCATCTCACACAAAAGTACATACTGGGACCTTCTCAATGACTGAGGACTTCTGCAAAGGACATCAAAAAACCGTTGGCTGAGAGACAAACTCCTCATCTCACACAAAAGTGTTTTTTTTTACAGCCATGGTAAGGGAATGAACTTAAAAGTGAGTGGTTACTGACGTTCAATGCCACTGTGTTGACATTATCTCCCAAAATGCAGGTTTTGAATATCCTGCTGAGATTTGCTTGGGTGAAATCAGTTTTCGGTTTTCAAGTGTCTTTCATGCATAGAAACGCCTTAACTACAACTTTTGCCTGCCTGGAGATCCTTAGACATGGCATGTGGAACTTCTTCAGGTCAGTTCTATCTCTTTTCTTTAATTTCTAATCATCTTTGATAGTTGAAACTCACTAGTTCAAACCGGGAAAGCTCCAAGTACAGGGTCAACACTATGGATTTTTACAAAATCTTTTTCCTTTTATTGAGTCAGCCAAGTTGTCAAGGATTGACTCGTCTCGCATCAACAATTTAAGGATATTTAAACTTGAAAACATCTTGTCCCAAATTAAAACTAATAAGCAGAAAATGAAGAAGAAACAAGGAAAATATACATGATATTCAGAAAATCACTTTATAGCAACGCAAAAGAATCCTCAAGTATATATGGTTGTTAAATGCAAGATGATGTAGATTCTTCTCACAGAAGAGTCTAAGCTTTGGACTTCTCTACTTTGATCTGAAGGTCTGGAAAACTGTAGTAGGGGCTAACATGGGAGTACCTGTCATGGCATGGGTAGGTATTGACTTAATGTTAGCCTCTAAAAAATAGTGCCAAACAGACTTGTCTGAGGTGATAAAGACTAATTTCTCAACCACACTGCATCAAGAGTGACTGAAAACCTCATACTGATAGTGGTTGGTTATCATTCATCAGGTTGGAGAACGAGCACTTGAACAATGTTGGAAAGTATCGTGCATTCAAATCAGTGCCCCTTCCTTTCAACTACGACGAAGATGAAGACAGAGATGAGTAGGTACATGAGGTCTTGAATGAGAGAGATGATGGATGAAGCAGTCTCCTTAGCATGCTAGAGTGTTATATTAACAATACATATAGAAAAATTCACTGGGACAACAAAGAAAAGCCACATGCCATGACATCAAGGACTGGGAATGTAATCCCAAAGGAATGAATCCATCTTGGCCAGTACCCTGTTCTCTAATCGGCAATCATTCATCGACTCAGTCAGCAAAATAAAAGTGACAAGTCATGCAATATTCAACATGACCTTTCCTTAAATATTATTGTTGCACCATTTGTCTACTCTTCTTCTTCTTCTTCTTCTTTAATCTTCTTCATTTTTTATTTTTTTTATTTTTTTATTTTTTTTGTTTCAAGTGTAGTGGTTCCATTTACATACAGTCATACTTGAAAACATTGTAGGATCTTCATTGAGTCTGTACAAGAACTCTTGCTTTTACTTATTAGCAGCCAAATTTATTGATTTTTTTAAAAAAAAACTGTAATGGATAACATGGTTGAGATGTCATATCCCATGAATGGCTTCTTCTTCTTTTTTTAAATTCTGTTTAGTGGAAGCCGAGCGCATTCATTTTTTATGAGTAACATGGCTGGGATGCTATTACCTTTTGGAAGGCATCTGTCAAGTTCAGAACATTTGTGTGCAAGATGGTTCCTGCTAACTTGATACTCAACAGCCTTATGAGAACTCCCACATGCCCTATTTGAATAAATCAAATAGTGAGGCATGTACAAGTTGACCTTAGAATGCAAATGACCCATAGGATTCAATTAAAAAAGGGGGATTCAGGGTTCAGGATTATTGATGGCATGGACTGCCAGATCTTGTAGAATGAGTGGAGTTGCAATGAATACAACAAGTAGCATGCTGCAGCTAATTTTCACCCAGTATCTGTTGAATGTGCATGCACTGTTTCATAGTTCCTCTCTACAAGGGAATGCCAAGAGAAGTTATAAAAATTTTAAATTTGATGTTATGATTTGGACGTCTTATTCTGGAATGCTTTTAAGAAATTCCTTTTACTAGTTTCATATAAATTTAAACCAATAACTAAACAAGAATTCAATATGAATCCGGCCCCTCATGGTTTCCCAATAGGATAAAATCTTCAGAAGATTGGGTTTCTCTGTTGGCAAGGAAAAGAACTCTTAAGCCTTATACAGGTTGATGTATGGCATGGTAAAATGATATTAGCTTCTCCAAGACCCAGTTCCTACTACTCTTTCGATGATTTACATTCATTTTGTTGATTCCAATAGTTCTGCAGTTCTCTCAGGGCAAATACTACTAAACTTCCAAACAATTACCATGACTTCTATAACTGTAGTTGCCACAGATTTGGATTCCTTAGAATTATAAACCTGATATAATAGCTTGAAATCGATTACAACATTCAAAGTAGTAGTTAGAACAGAAAGTTAGGTGAGAACAATTAAAGAAAGTGAAAAAAAAAAAAAAAAAAAAAAGGAAAAGCTCCTATAGCTGTTGTAAGAGATGCCATAGACTTAACTATTGTGGCCATAATGTTACAAATACAATAACATGCCTTTTGAACTTTATAATAGTTTATTGTCTCTTTATGACATATAACAACTATTACACCAGCAAAATGCTTATGAAAGCTAGGATTTTTGGAATGACAATGATTTATTAAAACAAACAGAAATGGCAAAAAGCAAAGATGATGATGATCAGCGCACCACAAAAGATGGAGAATTAGAACCCCAAGAAACATTGAAAGATTCCGTATTACAGCTCAAGAATATTTTGAGACATGAGGCCAAGAAAATCACTCTGTTCCTGGCATTAAGGAACACCTGCCCAGAAGATTCAACTTTGTTACAGAAGGACCTGCTATTCCTTTATACTAATCAAAGCATGCAAGGAAGCATAGTCTCTAAAGAGATCTTCTTTCATTCCCCTAACAAGCCCCCTTCCAAGCTTTGTAAAATGAATGAATTTTGTCAGGTAACTGATTGAAGAAAATCCACACCCAAGAAACCCCATAAAGAGAGGAATCCCTGGCGAACCATCCACACTCTCTTAGGCCATCCTTTGCTCCACAACACAAGCCTCCATAATGAGTCCTCCTTCTATACCAAACTTCCAGAGGAGATTACAAACCATGGTCCAATCAAGAAATGAAATTTGTGCTTTTCCTTGCTAACTTTTCACATCTCAACTGTTGGTAGTGTGTTCTCGTGAGATCCAGGTTGATTTTATTATTGATTTGAACTTGATCATGAGTGACCATTTGTAATGAACGGAATTTGGTCATTAGTGACCTTTATGCTCATATTCTTCTTTTATAGGATGATGATACAATAGTGTATGGAAACATTTTCTTTTGGATTGTAGTTGACCCCTTTGGGTTAACTCTTAGTTGGCTCCATAGAGAAAGAGTGGCCGACACATCAGCTGGCTTTTGGTTAAGGGAGAGTTGTGCCCTGCGGTGCTAAAGTTTTCTAAATTACATAACCACTACAAAACATTTGGACCACCCAGGTCTCGTTTATGTTTATCTTGTGCATTCTTGAACAGTAACAAACCAGGATGGCGTAATCTCTATCATCGGATTAGTCATCAGATCTTTGTTAGGGCCCTTCATCACATGGGAGAACAAATGTTCCTTGGTATAAGGTTCTAGTGTAAACCTGATTTGGACAATTGTCCTGGAAGATGGCATCAAGTCTCCTAACGAAGAAGCCCATCATGATCGGATTGGATTAACTTAAACATATCCTTTTAACTTGTGGACACTAAACATTATCTTACCATCAATGTGATGACTTTTGACACATCTGGTGATGTCACAATACATTGTTGACAAACGGATGTGATTGGTTATTATAATAAGGTTATGAAACATTTTTTGATCTAATAAATGCTAAGCTACAGTACATAGCATAAGTTGCACCCTATTTAAAACACTAATTTCTCACACCTAGACATTCTGGGGTCGAGCAATGTTGGGGATTTTGACCTGCGGAATCACACAGATCTATATCTAGGATAGCAATCCAATGGCACCAAGCACACACAAGAGAACTCAGATTTAACGTGGAAAACTCTTGCGGGAAAAAACCACGGCACAAAGCGACAAATCTCCACTATAAAAACAGAAATTACAAAGAGAGAGGACTTACCCGATTCGAACAACCTCGAATCTTACCCTTGCCACACCCTTTAATTTTCCTGAAACTCCTTTAGAAAGCCTTAGAATTATTTCTCATCCATTCCCATACCCTAGAAAAACCCTAGGAACACCTATTTATAGTTTAGACAACTTCCCTTCCCATCCCAGTTGCCAAAGGACACAGATTTCCGCAATCCGCAAAATCGCGGAACGAATCTACGTAACCTATGACTAGTTGAAGGGGAGCTACAACCAGTCGAGCTACGACTGGTCGAACAATCCCTACGACTGGTCGAAGGGTCCGGACATGAAAAAACTGAGCTCGCTGGACTTCGAGTCGTGCAAGCCACGACCAATTGAGCAGCTCCCATGACCGGTCGAGTACTCCCTACGACCGACCAAGCAGTCCCTACGACCAGTCGAAGGCAATGAAGACTTTTCTCTCAACAATCTCCACCAAGTCTTCAACCTTCAACTGTGTAGCTTCTTGACCTCTTCTCTTATTTCTGTATCATATCATAGCTTCTTGTGCACACTTCGTCCTTCTTTTACGCCATCGCCAAGCCCAGAGAAGTTACACAGAACTTGAACTTCCTTGTATGAACGATCTAGGTGAGCATGTCTGCCGGATCAAAATCCACAAGCTCAACCACCTTTGCTCCTGTCTTCTCAAAAGAAAAGACGTAGTTTTCTTACCATCTCACCGCTACCCAATATTGTTTGTCGAGGTATTTGCTCACAACATTGATAACCTAAGAAATAACCGGTCTAATCCAGACCATGGCATACATTGTCAACCGCATTCGATTAAGGCTCATGAGATATCCTACTTTTCCTCATCTGTTTTGGGACAAATCCTGAGAAAAACTTGAGAAGAGATACGTAGGGAACGCTCTCCGACTTTACCCGGCTCATCACATCCATGATCAATACCTACACACAAGGTATTCCTCCTGTGATTACCAAAGCCTACTCCTTCAGTCTCAATGCCAATAACCATCTTTGCAGCCCCCCGATCCTTCATCCTGAATGTCCCACTTAACCGAGTCTTTAGTACATTGATTTCAGACATGTCATAATTGGCGATCTACATGTCATCAATTCCTGACTCACCATGAAGGAATCAAACCATTTCCTAGGCGACAAGTCGAACCACGACCTCTTGCAAAGTCTTTTCTCAGCCCCTTTAACTTCGAACCACTCTGGTTGCTTCATGTAAATCTGCTCTTCACTTTTCCTTACAGAAGTGCAGACTCCACATCCATCTTTCCAGCTGAAGATCACATTGGCCAACCAGCGCCAATCATGGATCTAATAGACACATGTTATACCGTCGGCACGAATATCTCTAAGAAGTCGATCCCTTCTTTTTGAGCATAACCCTTCGCTACCAACCTCGCCTTGTATCTATGTTGTATCCTCCTAAAGATCCACCTGCATCCAACCGCTCTCCGGCCCACTGGAAGCTCCACCCGCTCCCATATGTCGGTCTGGTACAACGAATCCATCACATCGCCCATAGTCACCTGAATAGAAGATGAATCCCCTGCGACATTGGAGTCGTCCATTTACGTCGCCGATATCCTACGATCATGCCGTGTGATTCTTCTTCCAGGTGACTGTTCCACCTGCTCTGTATCCCTGTCCGCGCATCTCAGCCTTCCTGCCCTGCTCGCTCATGTGGTCATGCCCAACATGCCACACACGCGCAGAGGTGGAATCCGCTACATCCACTGCAGCTCCACCTTTTGAAGTACTTCCGATCAACCTGTACAAGTTACCAAGTCGTTGCGCTTTCATGATTACTCGTGCCCCCTAAGATACTTTAAGAGCACCATCAATACATGTGTACTTGCATCCTTTTGCCTCAAGCACACCAAGAGAAATCAGATTCTGCTTCAAATCAGGAACGTGCCTCACATCTGTCAAGGTACGCTCCACCCCATCAAACATCCTGATGCGCACAGAACCAACAGCCACAACATTACAGGCAATGTCATTGCCCATAAATACTTGTCCACCATCGCACTCCCTGTAATTCGTGAACCAACTCCGATGAGGAGTCACGTGAAAAGATGCCCCTGTGTCTAGCATCCACTCGTCCTAACGATCATCGTATAACCGTCTAAGCGAAGACACAGATAAAACATCACCACCACATCCATCTGACGTGGAAACGTTGGCTTCCCTGCATGATGCCTCAGAATTTTCCCTCTTCGATTTAAGATTTTCACAATCCTTCTTCACATATCCTTTCTTTCCACAGTTTCAGCACTTTACCTTTCCTTTGCCCTTGCTTTTGGATTTGGATCTAGAACCTGATGAACCTGTACCTTATCCAAAATTCCTACCCACTGTAAACAGTGCATCAGAAGATATCCCCATGTCGCTGTTCAGTTATCTCATAGCCTTCCCTTGAAGGGCTGAGATAACTGTGTCGACACTCAGGGTTTTATTCATGCTACACATAGTGTCCTTGAATGACTCATAAGACGCTGGAAGAGAATTCAGTAACGTATATGCTTATTCTTCATCTTTCATTACTTCCTCCATGTCTAACAATTTGCAAACTAATTTATTAAAGTTGCTGATGTGAGCCTCCAGATCTTCACCCTCTGCCATCTTGAAGTTATACCACTGCCGCTTCAAGTGCAAACGATTTTCAGAGGATTTTTTTGCATAAACATCCTCTAACTTCGCCCATAACTTAGTTACAGTTTTCTCCCTCATGACATTGTAGAGAACCTCATCCGTGAGACATAAACGGATCGATGATAAGGCCTTCTTATCAAGAGTATTCCAATCAGCATCAGTCATAGTAGACTTCCGCTCCTCAAGAGCACCATCTTCGCCTTGCTGGATTAAGGAACTTATCATCTTAATTTTTCATAACTCAAAATTATTTTTTCCTGAGTATTTCTCAATCTCATACTTAGTGCTCGCCATTATTACTAATCCCTCAGATTCAAATATGTGCCCCAACGATCACTCTGATACCAGTTGTTGGGGATTTTGACCTGCGGAACCACACAGATCTATATCTAGGATAGCAATCCAATGGCACCAAGCACACACAAGAGAACTTAGATTTAACGTGAAAAATCCTTGTGGAAAAAAACCACAGTACAAAGCGACAAATCTCCACTATGAAAACAGAAATTACAAAGAGATAGGACTTACCCGATTCGAACAACCTCGAATCTCACCCTTGCTACACCCTTTAATTTCCCTGGAACCCCTTTAGAAAGCCTTAGAATTATTTCCCATCCATTCTCATACCCTAGAAAAACCCTAGGAACACGTATTTATAGTTTAGGCAACTTCCCTTCCGCATCCCAGTTGCGAAAGGACACAGATTTCCGCAATCCGCAAAATCGCGGAACGAATCTGCGTACCCTACAACTAGTCAAAGGGGAGCTACGACCAGTCGAGCTATGACTGGTCGAACAATCCCTACAACTAGTCGAAGGGTCAGACATGAAAAAACTGAGGTCGCTGGACTTCGAGTCGTGCAAGCCACGACCAGTCGAGCAGCTCCCACGACCGGTCGAAGGCGGTGAAGACTTTTCTCTCAACAAGCAAGTCACTACCTAGGTCTAACACCCGGTACTCATACCCATCATGGTTCCATCCCCTCTCCCATCCAAAACAAACCCAAAAAACCAAAAACAAAAAAACAAAAAAAAACAAAAAAAAACAAAAAACAAAAAAAAACCAACTGCCTGGTGACTAGGGCCATCTTAGAAGAAGTGGACCATATCAACACAAGATACAGGGCGATGTGCACCACCATGGAAATCAAGTTCCCTTTTGTCTTTTCAATTGTTTCTCTGGTGTTTCCACTTTTTCATTTTAACCATTGAGGAAGTTCAGAAACTCATTTTTAGACTAGATATATGCCCATCTTGGAGATCAAAGTACAAGATTTTAGTGGGATTAGATGAATTGAAACAAAATAGACCATTTTGGGAAAATCAGAAAAAGGGATAAACCAACACCTTTGTTATCTTTTTTCTTCTCCTTTTATTGTAAATGGTGAATATTGTTATATAAAATATCTAATGATGGAAGTCATGCTTTCAGGTGCTTGACATTCCAAAGTTAAAAGTGATAGAAGGACATATATAACTCTAGTATCGTTTTGAGTTCTTTCCCTGAGTACCCTTCATGTCTATTTTTATATATATATATTTTCTGACTTCATTCAAGTGAATGGCAATTAGATAACAAAACCTACGAATTTCAGGAACCAACTATTAAGGCATCCAATATACAAGATATTACTGCTACAAGATTACAAAGATTACAAGCTAAAGAAGGCAACACCTCTATTACAGTTCATCAAGATATCAGTAGAGAAGGTTGTATTTCAAACTTGCATGAATGCAACAAAAGCAGTAATGGAATTAATCATATCCTCACAAATTTGGGATCTTGAAAAATCCCAAGGAAAGAGAAGCGTGAGTTCAATAAATTGGTTTTAAAAGAGTGGTTATAAAATTTTAGATTGTATATCGTGAAAAATACAGAGAGAAGAAAAGAAAAGAAATTTGATTTTCATCATGGATGCAGGCACCTTGCCCAACCACCATTAACCACTTCTGTTGTTTTGTTTTTTCTCTTTAAGAGAAATTTCTCTTGGTATCAGATGGGAATCCAAGCCACTCTCTATCATCTCTCTATTTTGACGCTTTGATAGTCATCTCCTGCAGAATCAAGCATCTCTTGTCTGCAAGTTATCTCTGCCATTAGATTCTTCACTGTTTATCTTGCTCCCTGCTCCTGTGAATTCTTCTAATGGCATTGTCTTCATCAACTCTGTCTATCAAGAGATTTTTTCCTTTTGGCAACATCATCTCAATGAAACTCTCCATGAAAAATTATCTTCTATGGAAGACTTAAGTTCTATCTCAATTGAAGGAGAAGAGCTTATCGAATACATTGATGGTTCAATCAAAAAGCCTTCAGAACACCTTTCTGAAAAGGATGATACCCTGAATCCTGTTTACACTTCATGGCGTAAGGGTGATTGTCTTCTCAAGACATGGCTTATGGGAACCATGACAAAATAAGTTCTAAGCCTTGTTGTTGGCTTGAGCACTTCTTATGATAAATGGAAATGCTTAGAAGATACTTTTGCTCGAGCATCAAAGGATCAGGAACTTCAACTTCAACACCAATTGCAACTATGCAAGAAAGGTACTAATTTGACAACGGATTACACTTCGAAGGTTTAAAACTATCTGTGATGATGTAGTTGCAATTCAAAGGCCTGTGTCAAATGAAAACGAAGTGTTCAGGTTGTCTAACGGTCTTGGATTTGAAGGATTTATTACCTCTATGGTCACAAAACCCCAGCACCAACATCCCAATTTGTTTATGTGCTTCTTAACTTTGATCTATGCGGGTGGGCTCAACAAAAGGAGATGAGCCATGCCTTTCCTAAAATGAAACCAAAACATGAAGTTTACAATTATAAGCAGCCTCCCCAACCACAAACAAAAAGCAAAAAATCAGCCCCCATTCTCTCTTCGATTGGAACTAGCAGATCACTGCCTTCAACACCCTCCATTGAATACTAAGCTTGGGACCACAAATTTTCTCTTCTCCAAATGTGGAATAAAAAATTCTGTAAAATTATATGATAGAAAACAATGGGTATGATAGGTACAACTTACTTTAGGTCAAATAATGTATCATGCATTAGTAAGGATATATATTCCTAATTATATGAAAATAATTAAGAACATAATCATGTTAAAATAAATCATAGCTATAAGAAATTTTCTTTAACTACTTGAGCAACATCCTTTAATATTATGACTTTCAATTTGATTATTACGAGACATGAATAGAGCGAGAGGGGTTGCCGTTGCCACTTGAGAAAGAGAGAGAGAGAGAGAGAGAGAGAGAGAGAGAGAGAGAGAGAGAGAGAGGTTGTGGTGCTGCTTGGGATGGAGAGAGAGATGCGGGAACGAAGATAGAGGAGTTGCCTCTGCCACTTGAGGGTGGGGGGGCACAAACTTGGGGCAGGAAATGAGGGTTTTCTTGGCAATAGGGCTGAAAGTCAGGTGCCCATGACCAACCTGACATTGGGTTGGGCTCGAGTAGGATGTATCCAGTTCGGTCTCAAGCTTGGGCTATACAAACACCAACCCTATAAAACTTGGGTCGGGCTTAGGTTGAAGTCTCAGGTTGCCCAACCCAACTTGAACCCGATCGATATATAAATTACTTATAAATTATAATTGAGTGTGGATTGACTGTGTTAACGGCACAAGAAATTCCAGTGTCGTCGGGTTTCATTAATCCACATCATTTTTTATGACCCAAGCTAACAGGATATGCCAAACTTCTCTCCCAAATAGATTGCATGCTACATAATATGACTTTTAAAGGAGTAGTTGTCCTATATTTAGCATGTTTGTTTAGAAAAATGAAGTTCCTTATAATAAATAACTACATATATAATTAATAAAAGGATAGATACAAGAAATATAATGAAAATGTAATTGACTAATGTTATAATGAAAATATTAGCATGTATGAACCCAGCTAACTCGACAGAGCCTGCTTGGGTTGGGCTTGGGTTAAGAATTCCTAACCCGAGGTTGGATTGGATTGGGTTAGAGTTGAGATATAGGAACCTTGAGTTGAGCTAGGGTTGATCACCAACCCATGGTGGTGAAATCCCACGGTGGTAGACTCCTTTGAGTTTCAACACCGGGTCAAGGGTTCGAGTACCCATGGTGGTGAAATCCCAGGGTGTGTGTGCGTGTGGCATGAGTGTGTGGGGTGTGTGTGTGCGTGTGTAAAGAAAAAAAAAAAAAAAAAGGGTTAATCACCAACCCACCGGACTTCCAGCCCTACTTGGCATAGGGCAATGAGTGGAGATGAGAGATATAGGGCTGAGATAGGGACCCGGATTTCCTAGGAAAGCCTTTCGCATTAGGTTCCTGTGCTGGAAACTTAGGTGGGATCCATTGTGATGTTTGTGAGAAATATACCTTATGTCCTTATCCATCCATTTTATGAGCTCATTTTAAGGCATGGGGCCAAAAACGAGCAGGATCCAATGCTCAAGTTGGCTGAAAATGAGATGATTGAACATCCGTAGTTGAAATATTCATGGAGCTATAAAAGTTTTGAATCAAGCTAATATTTATGTTTTCAATTTATCCAAGTAGGAATGACATTATGAACTGTATGAATGGCCCCTAAATATCATCGTTGACCTCGTGGAGGTTTCAATGGTAAGAGTTTCCCCATCCACCTTTTACTTTTACATTAGTGCGGCCCACTTGATTCTTGTGTATCCTGCTATGTTTTTTCTCTAGCTCACAAAATAGATGAACGAGGTAATTTCTCACAAACATCGGCCCCACTTGGGTTTACAGCAGAGGAACGTCCTGCAAAGGACTTTAGCAGGAAATCCGCGTCCGGAGATGGGGAAGCGGATTGGCTGATGGACCACACACCGCCGACCTGGCCGGTGTGCGTATCTGTCGTGCGAAAGAGCGTTGACTCTCCTCGAGCTTCGAATTGTAATAGCGGTTCAAATGTTATAAAAGTGGCCCCACAAATGTATTTATTTTATTTACACCGTTCATTCATTTGGTGATCATATTTCAGAGCAGCATGCTAAAAATGACTTCCATACAAATTTCAAATGGACCGCATCACAAATAACGATGGGACAATGGTTCTAACAGTTAAAACATTTATAGGGCCTGACATAACATTTATTTCCCATCCAATTTGTTCATGAATCACAAAAACCTGTATGCATAGGAAAAATAAATATTACATTGATCCAAAACTTCTATAACCCCAGAAAAGTGTCAATGGCAGATGTTCAATCCTCCACTGCTTTTTGCAGTGTGGTCCACTTGATCTTTGGATCTGTCTTATTTTTAGGCTCAAGCATTATGACCAGCTCGCCAAATGGATGGACGGTTTGGATATAAGACATACCCCATGATGGGACCGCAGAACTTACTGACGTCAACACGCTAGCCAGGTCCGCGGTGTGCCCGTGGTTGGTGGTCGGTGCTCTGTGGGCCCCACCATGATGTATATGTTTCATCCATGCCGTTCATCCATTTTTACAGATAATTCGATCCCAAAAATTAGAGGGATATGGATCTCAAGTGGACCACACCACAGGAAAACAATAGCGATTAGATATCTACCATTAAAATCCTCCTAAGGCACACTGTACTGTTTATTTGACATCCAATCTGTTGATTAGGTCATACAGACCTAGATGAAGGGAAAAAAACAGAGATCAGCTTGATCCAAAACTTTTATGGCCCTCAAAAAGTCATTCAACACTGTTTCATGTAATGTGGTCTACTTGAGATTGAGATATGCCTCATTTGTGGTCTCATACCCAAAAATATTTTATAAAAATAAATGGACGGATGGATGAAACACATACATTATGGTGGGGCCCACAGAGCACCGACCACTAGCCATTGGCTGGTAGCAGGGGGAGTGGCCAATCCGTTTCCCAATCCGTTTCCGCAGATGGAATGGAACGGATAAAGAGCTGAAAATGAGGTTTAACAACAAAAAAAAAAAAAACCCCCTGTATACGAAGCTGTATACGTGTACGGTCCAACGTCACTTTAGTCCCGACAGTAAGTCCCATCACTTAATTGAACTGCCAGCGATGACGTAGGCTCAATCCCATTGAGTATATATATATATATATATATATATATATATATATATATATATATGGAAAATATATATGCAGTCCAGCTCTTGAAAACTTCCTATGAAGTCGAGCTATGTGGCCCCACCATGATGTATGTTAAACATCAAAATATATATATATATATATATATATATATATATATATATATATATATATATATATGTGTGTGTGTGTGTGTGTGGAAAATATCTATGCAGTTCAGCTCTCGGAAACTTTCCATGAAGTCGAGCTATGTGGCCCCACCATTATGCATGTTCAACATCAACCCCATAACACAGATGTACCATTCCACTTGAGATTAAAAATCAATTCAATTGATGACTTTTGTGTGCCACACCACGTACAAAAGTTCAGTTGAGAAAAGTTATTGTCATACCTCAAATTCGAAAACCTGACTTATAAAATTTTCGATCACCAAATCGGATACCGACATCCTTTATAGTACTCCATTCTCAGCTCCCAGCGCGCATACACTAGATTCCGATCATGAGATCCTGTAAGGAGAATTTTCCAACGCACATTTATCTCGTAAGAAGCATAACCATAAGTTTACCTAAATCACAAAGACAACATTATCATCACATATCCACTAATATAAATAGTTGAATACAGTGCTGAAAGGGAATATATATATCAATAATCAAAGCTCCAAAAGATAGTAGCATGATCCAAGCTCAATGTTACTGCGACCTAATGTCACCTGCACGCATCTATCATACATAAGCTTATAAAAAGCTTAGAGGGTGGTGTAAATGTGTGCGATGCATATACCAAGCATATAAATATCAGAGTAAGTGAAAATACTAACAATCCATAAATCGTACAATATCAAAGTAATGCGGAAATATGCTCGTAAGTCCATAAATATCATCAACCTCATTCAGGTTATACGATGCAAAAACATAATAAGCTAATATCATAAACTGAGAAAGCAATATAGTATACAAATCCTAATGAGTCCACAAATACCGTCAGGATCATATAGGCCATACAAATGCAGAAACATAATAACTCAAAATGTCATATGTCACGGATGCAGTATGCGGTGCGAATGAAATGACCAAACTGGAGTGTGAAGTCGAGATGATAGTACATAGTATTGCAGGCTACAGGGTCCATCACAAGGAACTTCTATCCAAACCAGTCTCATACCTAAGTTTGGATAGATATGCTTAATATGGTAAACTCCTGATCTTAGGTTAGTCGCATGCCCCAATCGAAATTCTGGCCATTGCGAAGGTACACATAGCAATTAGCTGCCACCACCAGCCCGAGTGGATAGTGAATGAATGAGTAAAATGCTGAGTATGCAACTCCTGTTCAATAAGTCCACATATCAGTACCGTACATCTCTTGCATCATCACCAGGGTCTATTATACTCTACGACAGTTTGTCGTTCCTATCTGAGCGCACAACTGGGTAAGTGAAAGAGGTCACACTATCCGCATACTAATATCAAGCTCGGCTCGTCGATAGCGGACCCATTCCTCAGCTAGTCAAAATCAACCTAGATATTGCCCCCTCACTCAGGCGGATAAGGTTACACCCTCTCTCAACCGACCACGACACAATGAGAGACGCGGCGTACTGGTATATGGCTCTCATGCGCTCATATATATCCACTTGGTCTCGATATTGGAGCATCTACTGGCCATGGAGGTTTAAAAATTTTCACCCAGAGACATTTGTGACGCCCGTATGTTAGAATCAAATATTTTCGGTGTCTCATCTAACCATCCACGATATGCCTGTGGAACCCATAGTCCTGATGACGCTATGGCATACGGTGGTCATATCATAAAATGCAAGATGTATGAATCACACAATCCAATCATCCATCAATCCTACGCATATCGTGCGCTGATGTGGGGCAACTCCGTATCTCAGGGAATCGCATAAGCAACCTGCCCTATGACATATGCAATGGTCAATCACATCTCATAACAAATATACAGGTGATGTGTATGGGCATGTATTATAATGCTATAATGTCACATACTCATAATTGGTATCGACAACGAGCACTGATAATCGGCATAGATAATTGGCCACGATAATCGGCCTCGACAATCAGAATCGGCCTCAACAATCGGAATCAGCCTTGACAATCGGAATTGATAATCAAAATCGGCCTCTACAATCGGACTTGAAAATCGGAATCGACCTCGATAATTAGCACAGATAATCAGCATCGATAATCGGCATCAATGAGAATAAGCCTAACCAGGCCTATAGAAAGGTCACAATGTGGACATTTAACTATCATTGCCCATCAATGTGGACATTTAACTATCATTACTCTCAAGGAGTGTCCCATATAGAGCTGAACATGTAGTGGGCTCATGGCCTCGCACAATGGCCCAATATACATCACCACGGGCCTCTCTCAAGGGCCTAATACACATCACGATGGGCCTCACTCATGGGCTACATATGCATCACATTGGGCCTCAAATAGGAGCTGCATATACATCACAACGAGCCACAATACATAGGCCTCAAACACAACATAATGGGCCACAACCCATGGGCCCCGAATACATTACAATGGGCCACAACCCATGGGCCGCGAATACATCACAATGGGCTCTTTTACGGGCCCAATACACATCACATCAAGGTGGGACCCAGACACTATATTATATCTACACCATTCATCTTTCTTTTTTTTTTCTTTTTTTTTAGATATCATTTTAGAGCATTACCCAATCATATCAAAAGATCATGTGGAACATACCACAAACAGCAGTGGAGATAATGATTTTCACTGTTAACCATTCATTGGGCCCACCATAACGTTTATTTTCCATCCAATCTATTCATAAGGTCACATGGACCTGAATTAGGAGGAAAAACAAATTTCATATTGATCCAAAACTTCAGTCCTCCCAAATGGGTTTCAATGGTAGCCATTCAATCCCCCACTGATATTTGCAGTATGGTCCACTTGATAAATAGATATGTCTTATTTTTAATCTCAATCCTTAAGATGAACTCACCATCCAGATGGATGGTTTGGATGTAACACATACATTATATTGTGGCTCGGCAGATGAGTGGCATGGACATACAATACCTACATCAACGTGGGCCCCATACCACTCTGGACAGATGGATAGAGTGGATATAGAATAAATACATCAAGGTAGGGTCCATGTCCCCAAACGGATGGACGTTGAGGATACAACACATACCTCATATGTGAGCCCCACAAAGACTTGCTGACGTCATACAGTGGGACCCACAGAGCTTGTTGGATGGACAATGTTGAGGGCGTGGCCCACCGTCCAGCAATCTGGATGGTGTGGACCAACACATACATCACGTTGGATCCCACCATCCATCGGAGACGATGGATATAACACATATATTACACTAGCCCCACACATCCCGCACAAGTGTTGGGGCCCACTTCAGATGGACGATGTGGGTGAAACCCACTCGTCTATGCATGCCACACGGCACTTTCCAAATGGACGATGCAGATATAAAATAACCACATCAAGGTGGGTCTCGTGCAGGCCCACCATGCTATTATATTATTGTTATTATTATATAGAATATATACATCAAGGTGGGTCCCATGTAGGGCCCACCATAATATATATATATGGGAAAAGGTACTATACGCTCAACCTTACCATAGCACTCCATAAGGTCGAGCGTTGTCAGCTTGCTGGCCGTTGAATGTGGGTTTTTTAAACCAACGATTTAGATGTGAATGCGGATTGAAGGAAGAAAATTGGTTTCACCGATTATGGTAAAGTCGAGCACGTACACGGCTAGGGAAAAATACCCTTTTATACGGCCGTGTACACGCTCGGCCACAATGAAACCGGTATCACCGGTTTCTCTCTTTCAATTGACGTTAAAACATTAGCCGTTGGATACAACCGCCTCCATCCAACGGCCAGCAAGCTGACAGTGCTCGACCTTATGGAGTGTTGTGGTAAGGTCAAGCGTATAGTACCTTTGCCCGTACACACACACTATGCATGATGTTGACCTCACGAGTACTTCCCATGAAGTCAAGTCGCGTGGGCCCCACTTTGATATGTGTCGAACATCGACACCATCCATTAGATACACCGTTCCATCATGAGCCTCCGGCTTAAAAAATAAGTTAACCCATGACTTAGGTGAGCCACACCACATACAACAGTATTTGACAAGGGTTACCCTCCCATTAAACCATTTATAATCATTTATTACGCCCAACTAGGTATAGTTCACAAGTTTAATCCATCCATCGGCATGGCCCACCTGAGTTTCTTATACAACTGATTCTTAAGATATTCCTTAATCGTAACCTAAAGGAGACCCATCAATGGGTCCACACAGCTCGACCTCATGGGACGTTCCCATGAGGTTGACCTCATTGTACCATTTCCCACACACACAGAGACGCGCGCGCGCACACATATATATAGAGTTATGCTGCCCTGCGCACCTATGTACGTGTGCACCTTTGCACACGTACCATGGGTGTCTAATCTGAACGGTCCATGTGATGCAGAATCCCATGAAACTTCACGTGACAAATTTTCACCCTAATATAAAATTCTGGTGGGCCATAGAAAAGAAAATCAAGAGAGGAAACTGTTTTGATTTTTCATGTCCTATAAAAATTTCGTATCAAAGTAAAACTTGGGTTCTAGGGGTTTCACGAGGTTATTCTTCACATGAACGGTTCAGATTTTGGATCCACATCACGTACGATGGGTTCTCAAAAAAGTTCGTACGTAGTAGGTACGAACTGGTTCGCAGGTGAGCGTTTCCTATATATATATATATATATATATATATATATATATATATATATATATATATATATATATCCTTGTTGCTTCTCTGTCTTACTTGTGTCTTAATCGTCTTATCTCTGTCTAGTCTGTTGAAGCGATTGTTTGTTCAGGGAGTGGGTGAGAAGAGCAAAAAGATGAAGTTTGGGAAAGAATTTGCATCGCAGATGGTGCCGGAGTGGCAAGCAGCTTACATGGACTACAACAAGCTAAAGGGAATATTGAAAGAAATCCTCCAAATTAAGCAGAAAAGGAATCCGGCTATGGCAGCTCCTGCAGAGGGTGGGTTGAAGAGGAAGATGACAATGTACAGGGCCTTCAGTGGCCTAACACGAAGGTACAGCTCCAAACAGAGGAGTGAGAAAGGGGAGTTAGGTGAGGATCAGGTGATACTGGTGAATGCAGTGGAAAGAGGTAGGGAAGGAGAGGAGAAGGTATCAGGATTGGGATCATCATACGAGACCATGTTCCTAATGTCATCGGATGTTGGAGGTGAGTGCGAGGTGATATTCTTTAAGAGGCTCGACGAGGAGTTCAACAAGGTGAATCCATTCTACAAGGCAAAGGTGGAGGAAATGATGAATGAAGCTCACTCTCTTAACAAACAAATGGAAGCTCTTATCGCCTTCCGAATCAAGGTCGAGAATCCACATCAACCCACCGACTTCAAATGGTCGCCGCCCACCCCAACCATGCCAACTTCTCCTGAACCAGGTCCGTGTTACTTTGCTATCTTTCCCTTTCTTTTAATTAATTATTTTATTTTATTTTATTTTATTTTATAAGAAAGTTGATGATGGTCATCATCATCCCCAACTACTCCCTGCTTCAGGTCAATCAAGGTAAGTAATTCGTCTTCTGTTGGTCTCTTTCTCTATTAGTTCCACGGGAGTCATTTGCTGTCAAAACATATTTACCCTTCAACTCCCATGAATTATCATCTAAGACAATAAAATACAACTTAGCCATCCAGAGTCAAAACTGGAACAAAAAGTCTGCTCTACTTATTTAACAAAATAAATTTATTTAAATAATAATAATAAAGATTTGTTTATAGCACACCTGGTTAATGTTATGCCGCCACTCCAACCGATTGGATCACAAGTTCCCAGTACATCAGGGGATAACTTCCAACGTTAAATATACCAGCGACATCAAACCTCTTTAATGGACTCGGATTGCCTGGTGTAGCACACAACACCGGATGCGGACCAACACCACCTCCAGTGGGTGGTGTGTCAAGGTTTCGGGCACTGTGGGCCTAACGTGGTGTATATGTTTTTAAATCCATGCTGTCCATCCATTTTACTCCCTCGTTTTTATTTTTATTTTTAAAAAAAAAAAGAAGCAGATCTAAAGCTCAAGTGAACCACATCTAGAGGTGAGCATTTGTGACCCGTTCCGAACAGAACTGACGGTCAAGATCGGGTCTGATCGGGTTGTGGTTTTGCAGATTCGATTTTTTTCGAGTCAGGTTCAGATGGACCTCTGTCCGGACAGACTCGACCCGAATACTCGAACCGATGGGACCCGAACTGAACAGACCCGGACCGATAGGTGGGCGGGTAGTATAAAATATATTTTTTATTTTTTACCCTATTTTTTCTAAAAATGGATGGACGGTGTGAATAAAATACATAAATTGTATAAAATATGTTGATCAAGTCATGAAGACCCAGATGGAGGGAAAAAATAAATATCAACTTGATCGAAAACTTTTATGGCCTTACATAACGTTTTTAATGGTCAAAATTCATTCAGTATTGTTTTCTATAATGTGGTCCACTTGAGATTTCAATATACTTCATTTTTTTTCTAATGACTTAAAATGATCTATAAAAATAGATGGAGGGCATGGATGAAACACATACATCATAGTGGGGCCCACTGAGCATGAACGTCCGGTGGAAAGGGGAGTAGCCAGTCCATTTTCCTTTAGAGTACAGCTGTAGTCGTCTGTACTCTCAAGCTGCAGGCGCTCCTCAAGCTCCGTGCTGTATGGATGGTTCAAAAGAGATCAAAATTATGGGCCCTACAGTGATGTATTTATCATATCTACACCGTTCATATAATTTTAGAAATAATTATAAAGTATTATTCGAAAAATAAATAATATCCAAAGATCATGTGGCCCACACCACAAATAATAGCATAAAATGATTTTCACTGATAAACCATTCGTGTGGTCCACTCGATAGTTAGATCCATCTTATTTTTCATCTCAAGCCTTAAGACGAGTTTGGAAAATAGATGAACGGTTTTAACTTTTGATATAACACATACTCTATGATTAGAACTATAAACCTACTCACTTGAATTAAGAAATAACCTGTAGAACTTTGCTTGCGTGAAAGGCAAGATCTTTATTTCGTGCAGTGCACGTTAAATATTATATTCAATATTAAACACTGCACACGGATCATTGAAAGTTTTCTCATAGCCATGTGGGGCCCACCTTGATGTGTATGTTTTATTTAAACCGTTCATCAATTTTTACATATTATTTTAACCATTGAGTACAAAAAGTAGATATATTAAAGGTTAAAATAGACCACACCACTGGAAACACTAGTCAATGGACGCCCCCATTAAAAACTTCCTAACGCACTATAATGTTGATTTTCCATCCAACTTGCCGAATAGATCACACGACCTGGATGAAGGGAACTTTAATGGCCCCAAGAACTATTTAATGGTGGGCGTTCAATCACCACTGTTTCCTGGTGTGGTCCACCTGATATTTGGGTCTACCTTATTTTTTTTACTCGTGTCCTGGGATAAACCGGCAAAATGAATACTTGGTGTGATGGAAGATAGACCATTGTGGGACCACATAGCCATTTCGGTAGCGGAGGCAGTCTTACCCCGTCTCCAGCTGGGAACGGTCGGCGTCATTGAGTGGCCACCGTGATGTATGGGTTTTAGCCACACCAACCATCTATTTTTTCTGTATCATTTTAGGGTACAATCCTAAAAATGAGGCAGATCCAAGGCTCGAGTGGACCACACCACAGGAATCAGCGGTGATAATGATTCTTACCATTGAAACTTTTTTAAAGCCCGCCATGGTGTTTATTTGTTATCCAACCTATCCATAAAGTTACATAGAATAGAATTGGACGAAGAGAAAACACAAATAACAGGTCCGCTTCCCTGTACGGGACACCGTGTGCTGCACTACATAATCAGAGTCCCTCTACAATAAATTGGATAGGCCCCCATTGCGCGTGGATCAACTTGTACAAGATCAGCTACATCTACTCTTCCAGCATTCAGCAGACATTCAATTTTGTCAACTACTCGTTCCACATTGAGCAGACAAAATCAGCTGAGTAAGAGTTCCTCTACAATTAATTGGATAGTCCCATTTATTTTTATTTTTATTTTAGTTTTGTCAATAAGAATTTCTCACACCCAATTAGTTGGACACGTAACTTGCCATCTAGCTAGCTAATGACTTCCAACATGCTCGGCATCTCACAACATTTAATGGTTGCAATAGTTGGCTCCACCATAAGGATCAACTTATGTAAAAATTAGACTCATCAAGCGGACCACACTTGCATTTTATTATATATCAACTGTTATATATTATTTCCTATGATGTAGCCTACCTGATGAGTGGATGGCATTCAATTTAGCAAATTTGATATCATCATGAGCAGGCCAGCTGATTCAATGGGGTGGATGTCTCAAGCACATGATAGGTTGAAAGTTATCCACTGCCTTGATGACAACTTAGAAATGAGCATTTAGCTTTATCAGTGGCTGGACATTTGTTTTCTATATCGTGGGCTACCTGATGATCGTACAGGATTGGTTTTCACAGTAGGTGAACTTCATGGTGGGGGCAAACCTAGTACAAGGGTTGAATGTGCAATGCACGTGAAATGATGGAAGTTATCAGCCGGATACATGTTAACTTGTCATCCAATCGCCTGGACTGAACTTCTCTTTTTTTAAATAATAATAATAATAATAATAATAATAATAATAAAGAAATTTGAGTGGGTAAGCAGTACAATGGCACCCATAACACTAGAAACAGTGACGAACCAAAGTTTTGGATTAATTTGATCTTTGCATTTCCCTTTCATCCGGGTAATCTTGACATTATCAAATATATTGGATAGAAAATAAACATTATGAAAACCTTATGAAGGGCCCTTTGAAATTTTTAATGGAAAGGCACTCAAACAACACTGTTTCCTGTGGTGTGATCTGACCTGAGATTTAGACTGATTGCCTTCTAGGAATGCCCCATAACATGGCCCAGAGAAAAACGGATGTATAGCATGGATATACAACACATCATCAAGGTAAGTCCCACCGCAAGGGTAACAATCAAGGTAACACCTAATCCTAAGTGGTGGGTGGTACCTAGTGGTAACTTTTTTTTCTTTTTTTATTCTTTTCTTTTTTTTTAACACACGCACCCGACACACACCTGCACATGCCATAGTAGAATTTCACCACCTATGGGTCTCAAACCCAAGACCTAGTGTTAAAACTCCTCAGAGCCCACGTAGGGGCAATCTAGATATGCATATTCATAAGGTTCATATGTACACCATAGAAAACCCGGGTTATTGACCATTAAAAACCTTTTGTGGGATACAAAATTTTATATATATACAGGTTGTGTGGTCATAACATTTGGTGGACGCTATAAAGTTTTTATTGTAGGGCATTCAATGACCACTTGTTCTGTTGGGTCCACCTAAAATTTATATCTGAATATTTTTGAAAATATATTCTAAAATAAACTGAAAAAACATATACAATGTATACGTGAGGTGGGCCCTATGGTCAGGGTCTCACCTACATCTCGGGTCGCAGCAAATTCGTGCTGTTACATTTAGGTCGGGTCCTACAATTGTTGCTGTCATCAGCATTAATGTCTCTATGCATGATATATGCAAAATATGTACTGGGGCGGTGGATTACTGACCGTGGGGGTTATCTTGATGTATCTTCCTTATATCCACACCGTCAATCCGTTTTGACAGATAATTTTATGGTATGTTGCCAACAATGAACCAGATCTAAATCTTAGCTGAACCACAGCACAGGAAAAAAGTAGTGATCGATTATTAAAAACCTATTACGGGCTACGAAAGTTTTGGATCAAGCTGATAATTATGTGGTCCCTTCATCCAGTTATTTGTGACATTATTAACACATTGTATGGAAAATAAACATTAATTCCAGTGGCCTCCAATATGTTCTTAATGACATGTATTCAATCACCGTTATTTCCTATAGTGTAGTCCACCTGAGATTTGGATCTACTTTATTTTTTGTTATCATGCACTAAAATAAACTGTCAAAACAATGGAGGGCGTGGATTTAAGGCAGATGTATCAAGTGGGCCCCAGAGGGAACTACCGAAGCCGTGCCCAGCTTGCAGAGGATCTCGGCAGAGATGGGCCTGGTTCGTTCACTCGTCAGGTTGGCTCTCCAGATGAAAATGGATGGTTAAAAACTTTCGAATGAGACCATATTCAACGTCCCCGTGTGGAACATCTGATGATTGGACTAGCCTCGCTTTCCTGCCGCATCATGTTCACTGTGAAAGACGTGGATTGAGTACTATCCCAACCAATCCCCAGCTACGAACGGACAGACTCTTTAAGGGCGCACAAAACACGTTCGTTCATTTTCCCATATCATTTTACCTAGGCAGATTCAAGGCTCAATTAAATAACACCCACCATTGAAACCTTCCTATGGCCCACTGTGATGGCTGATTACCGTCTAACCTCTTTGTAAGGACGTATAGACCTGGATGAAGGTTATAAAAAAAAAAAAAAAACACAAATGTCCGCTTGATCCAAAATGATCTATCAAAGTCGATGAACAACATGGATATAGAATATATGCCCCATAGTGAGGGCCTCACGATCTTTGATGCACATAATTTTATGTAGAGAGGGTCGCGGATAGTTGCATTGTTAAGATGGATCAAAAAAAGCCCGGTCGATGAAAGAAGTGATCCGGATCGTCGGACTATAAATTAGGCGTATCTCGCAATCCGAAATGAGTTATTGGACATAAAATATATGATTTTAAGGTAGAACGAACTATTTTAGCTAACCAACCATGCTACGCTAGATTGCGCAAGCCGGATTTACGAAATACCCGTGGATCGACAATCATTTCTCTATTTTAATTTCATTTTTACCATAAATAGTAAGTTTTAATTTGATTATAACTCTTCATCCATGGGCTTTAGGAGTTGCAGCCAACATGAAAAGAGCTTAGAATAATTAAGATAACAGTTTGGTGAAGCCAAATAGGACACTTATTATTTTTGGCTGAAATCCTTGTGCACTAGTAGACATCATGACCGTCTATAAATAGTAAGTTTATTATTTACAGTAAGTCATGAATTCTAGGAGTTTTAGTCATAGTTTGATACTGATTTCTCTTTTATTGCTTGGTATCCGTATTTAAAGGGTTGTGAACTCATTTTTATTCATTCATCAATGAATTTCAAAATTATTAGAATTTATTTTTATTTTCTTGCTTCCTTTCATCATGGATTTGAGAAGTCGTTGTGAGGAGTTCAGATGAGTTTCATGGATTAGGAATAGTTATCTTTTACTCGACCTCACGTGGATTCGGAATAGTTATCTTCTACTCGACCTCACGTCCTTCCTTGCATCAGAATTTGTAAGGATTAGATGTGCATGCGACTTGCCTATCCCCTGCCCATAGAAAGTTCTCCAAGATCATAGAGGTGCCCCTTAAAAATCCACTCCATCCATCAATTTCTTAAGGCCATGAAGAGGATGGGTGTCAAAGGTCCAGGGTAGAGCCTTAAATTTTTGAATTTTGAATAGCCCGTCCTGATGGCTCGGCCGAAACATTTCAAAAATCTGGGCCAAGGCCTACCTCAGGCTCCGCCCATTCACAGCCCTACTCCACAGACGGGTTGGAAAGGGCACGACTTCGGTGGAACCGGGTGCCACCGGGGTGGGTGGAATCCTAACCATAGGTCAATTCATGCTGTACATCTGTTTTTTGAACACTCATTTTAGCATGATCCCAAAAATGAAATTGATCCAAATCTCGGGTGGACCATAAAGCTTTTGAGTGTACGGATTCAATCACTATTATTTCTTGTGGTATGGTTCACCTAAGATTTTGTAATGCTACATTTTGGGTCACGCCCTAAAATGAAACGTCAAAATCGATGAACGGCACGGCACGTATGTAAGGCATATACATCACAGTGGCCCCACAGTTTGGGATCCGCCTAAGTTTTGGATCTGCCTGAATTTTGAACTCATAGCTATACTAGTCTTGCGAAACTGATGGACGGATTGGATTTGTCACGGGCAACTCTGTAGGGCCCACATAGCTTCCGACCACACGATCTTCGTGTGGCCATGGGCACAGGCAAGTCGCGTCCATTAGATGTTAACTCAGCGTGTAAAGTTCGAAGGTGTACCAGCTGTACAGGTGCGTGTGGGGCTAGCTAGTCTCCCAAAAAATTTATAATATTATGGAAATTTTACCAAATAAATTTATTTTAGATTTCTTTTATTTATTTTATTTTTTTTTCAGAAATTACTCTTTTAACTGTTTTCTAATGGAACTCAACACTTTTAAATTGGTTTATGCTACAGCAGAAATGAAAGACACAATAAAAGTTTCAATGAATCAGTTTTTAAGTAAGATTGGGACGAATTTTAAATAAATTAAAAAAGAAAACTTTCATGTTAGTACTGAAGGATGGACGTATGGAAATTCCCTGTGATAGAGAGAGATTCAGAAAAAGAAGAGAGATTGGTCAAAAAAAAAACCAAAAACAAAAAACTTTAACCCGTGCATTAGGTGCTCTCCAGTGTTAAGGTTAGACCCCTTAAAAAATCAGTTGAATGATACTACTTTTAAGACAAAAAGGAAATTTTTATTATTATTATTTTTTTAAAATGGCTTGCACTTCAAACGGTGCAGGAAAGGCAGCGGCACGTATGGATGCAATACAGGAAGTCGAGATGAGCAGTGAAGGGTACTCAGCAGAGGGGAATGAGGAGGATGAAACAGGAATCGAGGTGAGCAGTGAAGGGTACTCAGCAGAAGGGAATGAGGAGGATGAAACAGGAATCAATGAGACCAAACCCACAAGCAATGCTAGTAATAATATTCACCAGGAAATAGAAAAGAAGAGCAGAAAGATGTCATCATCTAGACCATCTCCATTACAAGTCCTTGACCATGTTAAGATCAGCATCTCACTTGAAACTCCACGCTCAACTTTAAAAGGCATGTTGATGGATTCCAATCATAAAGAGTTGAGTTTCAGTAAGGAGGAGCTGAGGAAAGCTGAGGGACAATTGAAAAGGGCCTTTATTGAATTCTACCAAAAGCTCCGTCTCCTCAAGAGCTACAGGTATTTTTCTGGACAAGAATAACAGGTTTTAGGTTTATTTTGATCCACCTCTCTTTGTTAGTTTTCCACATTTATTCCTGCTATCTTTCAAGTGGGATGGTTTATTTGCTTGATCAAGTGAATGATACTTTTGCTAATGGATGCAACAGCTTTCTGAATCTTTTGGCTTTCTCTAAGATCATGAAGAAATATGACAAGGTCACATCTCAACCAAAATGCTCAAATGTTCTCTCTCTTTTACTCAATCTTTTTTTTTTTGTCAGCTTCAAACTTGAGTTTTACTTGCACAATTTTATACTTATACAGTATGTATTCAACTCTCTTTCGTTTTGCTTCAGTGTTATAATCAGGACAATCTACATCGCATAATTGATGATGGTTTTGTACATCACATGTCTAGTTACCAAAACTCTGTTTTAAACTCTGTAATTTTTGAAAAGCAAAAGTCTGTTTTAAAAAAATAATAATAAATAAATAAATAAACTCTCATAATTGATCACGTTTAAAACTCTGCACATTTTGAAAGATAGGCAGAAAAAAAAAAAAAAGTACTCAGTTTTTTGCGCAATCTGAATTAAACATTTTTTTCTTCAAAACAACATGTTTTATCAAAAACTTTTGATACCAACTTAAAGAATAGAAATTAGTAGTCACCACCCATCAACAAAATTGAGTAGAAGTTGAAAATTGTTTAATAGAGATAGATTGATTTATACAAGGATTACCTGAGAAGGAAGGATTTCAGAGAAGCAAAAAATGTGTTTAATATAGAAAGATTATTTTGATTAAATTTTCTATTTTTCTGAGTCCAAACTGTACTAAACCCAAACTTTTCATTCTCCAAATGTAATGCCCGTATCCTGGACCGTACCGTTCATTAGGCTTCCACGATCATCCTGGTTGAAATTCAGCAACCCGCGATCTATAACCGACAGTTGCGCGCAATCCCGAGCCGTATCCCGTATTCCAAAGTCGGCTCGACCAGAGATCTGTACCCTAGCGACCGTGCCGTCGTCGCGGTTCCGATGCCACGTCTCGCGCGCTGAGGCGATACCTGGGCCAGGAGATATAGGCCCGCGTTCAGTTCGAGGAAACGTCGCGCATTTACAAACCCAAGATAACCTTTCAAATCATGTCTCATCAATCTCATCAATGTCAAGTTCAACCCATCACCCAACACATCACTCACCCCATCACAACCCATACCTCTCTTACACAACAACCCCAAAAGTCAACTCTCCCTCTCTCTCTCCACCCATCAAGTACATCCATCCATCACTTCTTACATCACTCTCTCTCATCTCTCTCATTTCTCCCAAAAACACCATGAGAGCAACCGTCCAAGCTTCCATGGAGGAGCTAGATGTGGCCCACTTCCTACCTCCCATCCCCACCATCCAAAGATCATCTAGACCGTTAAAAGTCTTTCCCTTGGAGCTCTACAGGTTATAGACAGAAGAAGGAAGATGAGATCAAAGGCGGGCAAATCTTTATTGTTTGTGGGTGCCTCTCTCTCTCTCTCTCCCTCTCTCTCTCTCTTTTTCTTTCTTTATAATAATGATGTGGGGCCCACCTGATGTGTACAGCACATCCAGACCACCACGTGGACGCCACTATGATGTATGCAGTGTATTCATGCCGTCCACATGCGTGGACCCTACCTATCCACGCTGGCCACTCCCAGACTGGCCTGGACAAGGGAGGAAACAAATATTAGGTTGATCCAACATGTCTGGCCCACCCACGTGGGACCACCGTGATGCGTGTGATTCGTCCACGTCGTCCAGCCTGCTGGACGGTATGACCCACCTTAATGTATGCGTTCTTTATCCTAGCCGTCCATCTGCATCTGTGCAGGTCCAGTGATTGGTGGACTGCACTAGCAACAGCAGCACCATCCAGACTGCTGACCATCTGGATGGCAGGATAACACAGATATCAGCTTGATTCAATCGCTAGTGGGCCACATTGACGTGGACCCCACCTCAGTACACATATGTGTTAACCACACCGTCCAGTGGTCTGGACGGTGGGGACCGCTTTTGATGTATGGGTTTTATCTACACCGTCCACCATGTAGACCCACCTCAATGCACGTGTAGTCCAGCAGCTGGTGGAAGCTGCTGTTGTAAGTGACGTCAGCAATATTTAGTGGGGCCCTGATGTATATATTTTAATCACACCGTCCATTGCTGGACGGTGCCGTGCAGGGGCCACCATGATGCATCTGTATTCCACGCCATCCATCTGCAGGTCCCACCCTGCACGTATGAAAACTCCACTGTCCGTCCGTGTGGACCACTGTAATGTACATGTTATATCCACCGTCCACTATTGGGTACGGTGGGACCCTCATGCGAGGCAGGGTCTGGCGTCCACACCATCCAGTCCATTGGACGGTGGTGCTGGACGCTGGACGGCTTAATAATAATAATAATAATAAATAAATAAATAAAAATATCTGGTGGGCCCACATGGGACCCACCTCCTATGTATATGTTTTATACCTACGTCGTTCATCCGCTCCATCCAGCCGTCCATTGGGACGTTCCGCTGGATGAGGCTCCCATGATGTATGTACTGTTTATGCACACCGTCCATCTGGACGATCTTGCATGGGACCACCATGATGTATTCGTTTCATCCACGCCGTTCAGACAATGCTGGACGGTGCTGGACAATGCTTAGCTAGTGTTGTGGCCACACCGTGATGTATGCACACTATCATCCTCACCGTCCGGATGTTTCTGGACTGTGGGATTCACCAGATGCACGTGCTGGCAGCACGTGGCCCACCATAATGTAGGTGTTTTATCTACACAACCCACCCATGCGGCCTACCTTAGTGTATGTATTTTAAATCCACGCCGTTCATCTGTTCCATCCAGCCGTCCATCGGGACGTTTTGCTGGGTGGGGCCCTCTTTGAGGTATGTGCTGTAAATCCAGCCATCCGTCCATCCTTTGGACGGTGAGGCCCGCCACACCATGTATGTGTTTTCAACCTCGTCGTCCATCTGAATTCTGGGTAGGTAAAGGCCCACCTTGAGGTATATGATGTATTCACATCGTCCATCAGGCTATACGTGGCCCTACCACATTGTACGTATTTTATCTAGGCCGTCTATCCTGGACGTGGACCCACCATGATGTATGTGTTATGTACACACTATTTATCCACTTTCTGGATTATGGGCTGGCCTTAGGCCCATGTGATACGGCCCATTGATGTGGCCCACTTATCATATTTATGGCCCATTATTGAGACCCATCTTGATGTGCACAAGGCCATTGTTGAGACCCGCCTTGATGTGTATGAGGCCCATGTGTAGGGCCCACCTATTATGTATTAGAAGCCTATGGGTTGTGGCCTGTTGTGAGGTATTTGAGGCCCATGGGCAAGGCCAGACGTGATGTATTTATGGCCCATATAATGAGGTCCATTGAGATGTATTTCCAGCCCATTCAACTTAGCCCATTTGTATCGGCCCATTTAACTTGGTCCATTTGATTCAGCCCGTTTACTTGGCCCATTTGATTCGACCCGTCGAAACAACCCGATGTTATATACATTGGCCCATGATTAAGGCCCAATGTGATGTGTATACGCCCCATAAGCGAAGCCCATGATGATGTGTATTAGGCCCTTGTGTGAGGTCATGGGCTCACTTTATGTTTGGCCCTATGAGGACCGCTCCTTGAGAGCGATGATGGTTAAATGTCCACATTGTTGGGCAATGATGGTTTGATGTCCACATTGTGACCTTCCTTTAGGCCTTTTGTTAGGCCGATTGTTAAGACCGATTGCCAATCTGATTGTCGTGACTGATTTACCGATTCTGATTATCGATCGATTCCGATTGTCGTGACCGATTTTCCGATTCTGATTATTGATCGATCTGATCGTTGTGACCGATTTACCAATTCTGATTATCGATCGATCCCAATTGTCGTGACCGATTTGCCGACTCTGATTATCATCGATCTGATTGCCAATTTCGATTGTCGTGACCGATTTGCCGTCTCTGATTATCGATCGATTTGATTGTCGTGACCGATTTACCGATTCTGATTATCGATCGATCCCGATTGTCGTGATCGATTTGCCGACTCTGATTATTATCGATCTGATTTGTCATGGCCGATTGCCGATTCCGATTGTCGTGATCGATTTGTCAATTCTGCTTATCTATCGATTTCGATTGTCGTAGCCGATTGTCGATTCCGATTGACATGACCGATTTGCCGACTCCGATTATCGATCGAGGCCGATTACTGATTTTGATTTGTCGCGGCCGATTGCCAATTATCGATCGGGGCTGATTACCGATTCTGATTTGTCATGGCCGTTTGCCGATTATCAATCGAGGTCGATTACAGATTCTGATTCTTCGTGACCGATTGGCCGATTATCGATCGAGGCCAATCATCGTGGCCGATTATGGATTCCGAATGTGATGTATATTCTGCCCGTGTTTGAGGCCCAATGTAAGGTATATGCGGCTCGTATTTGAGGCCTGTTATGATGTATATTCTGCCCGTGATTAAGGCCCAACGTGATGTATACGAGGCCTATGTGGTGAGGCCCATTGTGATGCATTTGAGGGTCAGGCAATTGAGGCTCATTGTGATGTATGTTAAGCCCATGTGAGAGGCCCATCGTAACGTATATTAAACCCTTGAGTAATGCCCAATGTGTCGTATATTAGGGCTTTGTGTGAGGCCGTGGGCCCATTATATGTTTAGATCTATGTGGGTCATTCCTTCGGGCAATGTTGGTTAAATGTCCACATTGTCGAGGCGGATTGTTGATACCGACTATGAGTACGTGACAGCAGAACATCATGATACATGCCCATACGCATCATCTGCATGTTTGTTATGAGATGTGATTGACCATTGCATATGTCATTGGGTAGGATGATATGAGACTCCCTAATAGGCGGAGGTTATCTCGCATGAGTGCATGGCATGCGCAGGATTGATGCATGACTGGATTGTATGACTCATGCATCTTGCATTATGATTACTGTACGCCCTAGCGACATCAGGGTCGTAGCCTCCACAGGCATATCGTGGATGGCCAGATGGGACACTGGAAATGTTTGGTTCGAGCATCGGGCTGCCATAGATGGCCCTGGGTGAAAATTCCTAAAACCCTCTTGGTACCAGAGGACGCTCCAACGTCGAGACCGACTGGATACATGAGCGCCCGAGTGCCGAATACCAGGAGGCCGCGTCTCCCACTGTGCCGTGGTCGGTTAGGAGGGGGTGTGGCCTTACTCGCCCGAGCGTAGGGGGCATTGCTAGGCTGAGTTTGACCAGCTCGTGAATGGGTCCGCTATCGACATGCCGAATAGGTATTGACAGACTATTGGTCAGGCGGATAGTGAGGTTTCTTACGCTCACTTGGACTGTGCGGCTAGGGAGAGCGGCAGTGCCATTTGGAGTATACTAAACCCCGGTGATGATCCCAGAGAGGAAACGTACTGATATGTGGACTTATTGAGTAGGAGTTGCATGCTCATTCATTCATTCATTCACTATCCACTCGGGCTAGTGGTGCGCAACTAATTGTTGTGTACTTTCGTTATGGCAAGGATTTTGGTTGGGCGCGCGACTAACTTGAGATCAGGAGTTTACCACGTTGAGTCTGACTATCCAAATTTAGGTATGGGACTGGTTTGGATAGAAGTCCCTTGTGGTGGACCCCGTAGCCGCGATACTACGTGCTATCATCCTGACTTCACACTCCAGCATGGTCATATCATTCACATCGCATATTGCATTACATCTGCATGTATATGACATTTTGGGTTACTATGTTTCTGCACTTATAAGGACTAGACAGACTTAGCAGGATTTATGTAGTGCATTACATCCTTGGCATTTGATATTTGGCTCTTTATGACTCTTTATTGCATAGCTGTACTATATTGTGTATTCTGATATTGATTGACTTATGGACTTGTCCGTACTTCTACTTACTCTGTCATCGTATGATTTATGACATGGTCAGTACTTCTGTTTACTCTGATAATTCATGCTCTTGTCAGTATTTCTGCTTACTCTAATAATTCATGATCTTATCAGTATTTCTGCTTATTCAGACATTGTATGGTTTATGGATTACTGGTTTTCCGGTATTGTATGATTATGGCATTGTATTGAATACTTGGCACTTACCTTGTGCACACACTTACACCACCCTCTAAGCTTTCTATAAGCTTATGCACGATAGATGCGTGCAGGTGATGTTAGGTTGCAGCAGTGTTGAGCTTGGAGCGTGCAGTGGTCTTCTAGAGCTTGATTTTCTATTTATGTATTTCCCTTTCAGTGTTGTATTCAAATGATTATATTAGTGGATATGTGATGATGATGTTGCCTTCGTGAATTGGGTAATCTTGTGGTTATGCTTATTACTAGTTAAATGTACCTAAAAAATAAAAAATAAAATCCTCTTTATAGGATCCCAGGATCGGAATCTGGCATATGAATACAAGGAGCCGAGAATGGAGTACTACGGAGGCTGTCGGCACCGGATTCGGCGATCGAGATTCCTGAGAATCCGATTTTCGGGTTTGGGGCGTAACACCAAACCTTTGGCGTTCCCTTTTTTCCATCTTTTTAACAATCTACACCAAATTTTTTTATTTTTTTATTTTTTTGCTGTTTGCTGTTTTGTAACCACGGTTGGAAGTACAATACGACCATGAGCCCATAAAAATTTTGAAATGGAACCTTTTAAAGTAAAAAGACTTTTGACAATATCGATACGTTAGTGATATTATTGAAATATCGTTGATACACTGGCAATACAAGCTACACCTGGAATTTACACAGTAAAAAATATTGGCAATTTCAATACATTTTGTGATACAAGCAACACCTGAAATTTAAACAGTCGAAAATATTGACAATACATTGACAATATTGATACATTGGCAATAATCAGCGATGCCTATAATTTCTGAGACTACCAGTGTTATCGGTATCGCTACCAATGTTATCGGTATCACTGAGCTGGGCTTATGGATAATATCAGGGATACTCCTAACAATGCATGTACCAAAACATGTTGGTGAACCTCAGTTCATCTTGGAACATTGCCTCAGATTCAGTAACATTGACAGTGAAACAGAGAATGTTGTAAATCCTCTGTATGTATTGGCTCTTCTCACAACTCACTTTCCTGAGTTACATCAATCAATGTTTAGAAGAGAAACACTGACATTTGATTGGTCCTGAACTAAGACAAGTTGAGTCTTGGTTTTACATTTGTGAGAACTACAACCTATTTAATCATCGACTAGATCAAGGTTTTACATTCCAGAATTATTATTTTTTCAACATTCAACTGAGTCAAACTAATAGAATTTGAAAGGCCTATTTCCTAGTTAAACCTGAAACTTAGAGCATTAATAAGTACAACAGAAGTTATTCTGCTTAGAAAACTCCACCGGATAGCAATTGCACTCGTCGGTCCCCAAACCTGGTAAAGGAGGGTTAATGTCAGGGGAGTAGATGATTGTAGAACTTTGCCCAACCTACCATGAGAATTCCTGTTTCAAATTTTATTTTATTTTTGACGAAACAGGATTCAGGAAGCTTCTAGTAAATGGCTATGATGATGTTAAGTAATTTTGTCCATGCAAGCTTATCACTCTGCCTTCTGTGCTTGAGTTGGAATAGGCAAAGGTTTCTCTAGGCTGTTAAGCTTAAAAGTCACCGTAAAACTGGATCTGGATTTAGCAGGCTCTTTTTGGGGGTCCAATATTCCTACAGAAGAAAACAACCTCACCAGTTGTCTAGCTAACCAGGAAGTGGTTCATTTAATTGCGTTTTTATGTTAATTGCACCTTAATTTATATGATATCATGGTAATCTAAGGTTTATGCATGTTCATTCAATGCAAATACATAGGGACTACTCAGAGACTCTCTACATATTGAATGTACAAGTCATCTCTCTTAAAGCTACTTTAACGACACAAGTTGTCAAAAGGTTTTAATCATGAACATCACAGTCAATGTCTATCCTTGTCCATGTTTTATAGATGGGTCCTTACACAGCTTGCTATAGAAAAGTTATTGAAAGAGGTTGTTGTAGAGTGAAATGCTTTATTTCTTGTTTGCATCCAATTGGATAGGCTTGGAACAAATTTTCAAGTTTTACTTTCCTTTTGGGTAGCTTTGGATCATGTTTATGTTTTTGCTTGCTGTAATAAAAATTTTCTTCTTTATAACTGCAGATAACTTCGAGGAGTGCGTCTAAACCTTACTTGAACATGGTGGACAATTCCTATCTTGGCAGCTCTGATGAGGTGAATTTTGCATTCAGCATCCTTGTATGAAATTCATAGTGTGGTCTATAGATGAAAAAGAGGCACTCCACTAGTTGAAAATTGCCTTGTGTGGAATGTGGATATGTTCATGGAAATGGGTATTCAGACATCTTTTCTCATGTTCTCTTTTGGACGTAACCTATCTCCTTTGCATATTATGTTTCCTGGTAATATCTTTCTATCAATGTAGCTGGAGTTTCCTAACATAGTGCTTCTATGAACTAATATTTATGTAATGATACATCTTTTGGATTCCAATATAATAAATTCACTAGAGAGAAGTTTTGGCATATATGGTTTGTCAAGGGAGCCATCTAGTACCCTGTGTTTGTGTTTGGCACTGAAACACATATATCTCATAGGGCCTATGGTATTGGTTGCCATTGATTCTTTTTTCCGTGTATCTGTTGCCTTATAGTTATCTAGTACCTTGATTGTAACCTTCACCTTCCCGTCACAGGTTACCAGGCTCTTGCAGAGGGTGGAGGATACCTTCATCAAGCATTTCTCCAATTCAAACCGTAGCAAAGGCATTAACACCTTGAGGCCAACGGCGAAAAGAGAAAGGCATAGAATAACATTCTTCCTGGGTAAAGATAGATCCAATCATATGCATCACACATCTTGTCGTATCTTGAATTGATTGCCATGATTTATGAATCCTTGGATGCAAGTGTAGAAAAACCTCTCAAGTTCAATCATTAGATGAGCATTTTGAGACTACATGCATGTTCATGTGCAAGACTAGCATATGGTAATAGAAAGGATATCTTTTCGTATTTATTTTCCAACTTTTCTTTTATGGAAAGTTGTTTGCTTAGATCCTTCCACAAAACATTTTTTGAAATTATATCCCATTCTCTACTCTTTGCAGATGTAGGGATGTTTCTTTGAAGTTTGAATCAATTGTTCATAGCTTCAGTGGTAACTTATTCCATTTCATTGCCTTTTAAAATTGGTTCGTAAAGGTTGTGAGCTTATCTTTTAGTGAAGTGTTGCCAGCATTGAAGAATTAGTGCATTACATTTCATCGGGCAAAAATAATGAGAAAATACTATTAACATAAATCACTATATATCACTCGCTTGATAAGAAATGGAACATATCACAAAATGCAATCTCATGATAGGAAAAGAGTATCTAATCTTTCAAATGAAGGTCATCTCATTCCTTCCAGACATGATATAGAAAGCATAAAACAATGCCATAAATTTTTTTTCCCTTGCAGTAAGAGTAGGTTCTCCATTTTAATTGATTTTGTTGTTCTTAAACAACAAAAAATTTCTTTGTGGAATCTTTTGTAGGGCAAGAGCTCTATGGTAACTTTTCTCTATAATCATTTGCAGGCTTTTTTTCTGGTTGCTCAATATCACTCTTGGTGGCCCTTATTTTGATAGTGCATGCCCGCAAAGTTTATGATCAGGAAGGGAGTACTACATACATGCTAACCATGTTTCCCCTTTACAGGTAAGCAATGACTAGGCATACAACAAAGACTTTGGAAACACATACATTCCTCTTTTTTTAGGAAGGCACTACCATTAATAATAGAGAAAAAAGAAGCAAACTAGAAGTAATTGTGGGTCAAAAAGGTAGAAACAGAGAAATGCCCAAAAGACTGCTTTCAAACTTCTACAGGTATAGTTGATTTGGCCCTTAACTAAAATTGATTTTCAAAACACCGATCATGGCCTTTTGCGAGAATACCTTCACATAGGTGTCTCCAGTTTGTTCTATCATTTTCATAATGTAACTAATGATGGTAACTCTCTCGAGTTCAACATTTTAACCCCAAAGTAGTATTCTTTCCTAAGTCAAAGTTGTTTATATGATAATAGTACTGATCAAACTCTTTCCACTTCTTTATCCAATATGTTATCAACTTCCTCGCAGCCTTTTTGGATTCATCGTCCTACATATGCTTATGTATGCTGCAAATGTCTACTTTTGGAGGCGCTATCGTGTCAATTATCCATTTATATTTGGATTCAAGCAAGGAACCGAATTGGGTTACAGAGAGGTCTCCCTTCTCAGCACTGCTCTTGCAGTATTAGCACTGGCTGGTGTCCTCACTAACTTGGATATGCAGATGGACCCAAAAACGAAGCAATACAAGCCATTAACCGAATTGGTCCCTTTGGGCTTAGTCACAGTAAGATTCTGCCAACAAACTTCTCTCTCAGCGATAGCACATTGATTTGACAATGATAAAAATGTAGCAAGCACTTCCCCCCATCTAAAAATCTGTCTTCAGATAGCGTATGCTCAGACATGCCTATGTGGATGTCCAGTTTAAAATCTTTTTTTTTTCCATTTCATACTTACTATTGATATACCTCTACCATACTCCTGTTCATCTAGATAATTTTCTACACCTTATGCTTTTGTTAATGTGACCAAGTGGTATCAGGTTGGCCTCACTTCTTGCAAATTACCAAGCTACCATTTAAGGGCCAATTAAATGGGTCTGCCTTACCTAGCCATGTGACAGATGATGGGCAAGCTGATGCATGTGTGCCATTGCCTTGTCTTACCATTTTCACTTGTTAATATGTCTCCCCAGATTATCATACAACTGCATGAACATATAAGCCAGTTGGATCTTCCAGGGTCACCAAATCAAACACTAATGCATGTCCAGGTCTAGTTTGTCTCTCTCCAGCATTTTATAGGGCATCCTTGAATTGTAGATGTCAATTGTAGGATATCTCCTTGGATGTAATGGATTCAGATCACCTAACTTATGATCATTTATGCAGTTTGTACTTCTTGTGACATTCTGTCCTTTCAACATCATATATCGTTCCAATCGCTTCTTCCTACTCCAGTGTGCATTTCATTGCATTTGTGCTCCTCTGTACAAGGTATGATATGAAATGAATTGTTCCACAATTACAGAAGAATCGTGATGTAACGTATGCTTTTCTTGCTCTACAGGTTACCCTGCCAGACTTTTTCTTGGCAGACCAGCTAACTAGCCAGGTTTGGCATCGTGACCTCATTAGACCTAGTTTTTATTAGATGTATCAGAAACTCTTTTGCCTGGGGAGGTGGAAGCTAGAGACATTAGATTTAAAGCATCCAAGTCAATGTACCACATTTGCATTACTATCATGACAGTATCGTCTGGTGCAGTTATGATAATTGAATTGTAACAGGTCAGGCACTTTGTGAGTATTTGTTACAATTATTTCACGAAGATTCATGCAGCCACAAAGGAGAGAATTCCTTGGTGTGGATAAGTTTGAGCCTGTGGTTCAGATGGTGCACCTTCTCTAGCATATAAAGGAAAAACACATTCGTTTTTGTTTTCTTTTTTCTTTTCTTTTTTTAATGTCTTAATATGCGTTACGTTAGAACTTTGAAATAGTGGCTCATTTCTAGCTCAATCTTTTTCCCAACATCTGCCAAGTTTATCAGTTGATGCGATCACTAAGTGGACAGTCTCTTTATTGCGCAAATTCATTCAATGCAATGCAACACAATGGGTTTGTTTGATGCGTTGGGGTCATGAAATTGCAATGCAGGAACTTAATCGATGGATTGGAACCTATATTAAAAGGGAAATACGTTTTTTAAAGAATGCCATTCTAGACACTGGATTCTAGAACTTATTAGGATAGTCTAACCTTTATGTAGTTCTCATGTGGCTTTATCTATAAGGCGCGGGTAGGTGACCCGTATGTTATGCTTGTATGAATTAATCTCAATATGATAAAATATCTTTCAAAGGTTTTCATTTTTGTCACCTATAGACATGCACTAGTCTATTCCGGCACATGCCATCACACATATCTATGTATTTGTTGCATTGATTAGACACAAGTTATTTTATGGAAAGTTTAGATTATGACACAAGTTGAATTGTATTTTGTTTCAGGTGCAGGCCATTCGTAGTCTTCAATTCTACGTCTGCTACTATGGTTGGGGAGATTTCAAACAAAGAAAGAACGACTGCCTCCGATATCCTGTTTATAAAACTTTTTTATTCATTGTGGCAGTGATTCCATATTGGGCCCGTCTACTTCAGGTATGTATTCCCATCATCCTTGTAGCCAAAATTCATTTTGTCATTTCGTTACCATTGAATGGCTTGTTTTCCTTCTTTTTCTTTTTCAGAATTAGTGGAAAATCAAATTTTATTAACAATATTGTTAGATTAAACTGAACTGGGATGGTTGGTTTTACTTTTTTAAAACATCCAAGCAATGAGAAACAAATTTCAGTTTCTTTGAATCATATGTACCTGTGCAAGTTAACCAGATTCGAAACATCTCTTTGCTTTCATTCAAATGATAAGTATACTACTTTAAAAAGTGAGTTCGCACTCTTATTATATATATATATAGACACACAGGCACACATGCAGTACTTATAATGATCTTTATTCTTTCTAGAATTTCTAATCCGCTCATTGAGCATTTCAAAGTCATGGATTGTTACAGAATGTTTATTATGCTTCTCAATTTGCTCTTTTTCATTTAAAAATGGGAAGTATCAGTCATTTCATTCATCCAGTTCGGTTGACACAAAAGATGAGGCCTTCTATGTGTATTGCCCGAATTGGTTGGAAAATACTTCACATTTCAGGATTTTATTTGCCTAAACCACCGTTCTAATGCCCAGAATTCCAAGCTACTTTCAATCACACGACATTCTCAGTACTCATTTGCTGAAATTTTGATTTGCCTAAACTACCCAGTTTTGCTTTTATTAAAACTGCATAAGCACTTTTAGACTTTCTGCTTGAGGCTGCAACCTCTCCACTGCATGTTGGATCGGACATTGCGAACCATTGCCAAGAAGAAAATTTACACACACAGACACAGGCCTCCTTCGAGCAGAACGTAAATAGGCTGCTTACCTGAAAGCAAATGGATGGGTGTTTTCGAAATCCCCCTGACCATCAAGTGCGTGACTCAAGTTTAGGTAAGGCAGGCCCGCAGTCATTCAGGCCAGGCTTGGACTGGAGTATCAAGCCCAACGGCCAGGCTCAGGCTTAAAAGTCAAGCCCACCCGCCCACCCCTTAGAGTTGCACACCTAAATCACAAATGGTTCTGATCTTTGGCATCAAACCAATGGTTTGAATGAATTTTACATAATGATCAGAGTGGGCTATGTTAAAAATAAAATTACGGACATCTCTCTCCCAACTGCTTCCTTTGGTGTGGCACACCTAAATCACTAGTCAATCTTATTTTAGACCCCAGGCCTAGAAACGGATGACTTAACTGATGATCAGAATGAATTATACATGCACATCATGGTGGGACCCATAAAAATTCAAGGTTGGTGTCCCCCTATCAGTTGTTTCCATTGGTATGGCTACTTTTTGGGCCTTGGCCTAACGTGAGTTGATACATCAATGGTCGAAGTGGATTTCAAAAACATATCAAGGTGGGGCCCACCCAAGCCAACAACCCCTTTGCTCGCCTAAGTAGACGGTCTGGTTTGCAGGAGACGCCATGGTTAAGGGTGTTAATAGGCCAGGCCAAACTCTATCCAAGCCTGGCCCTCATTGTCCATCTAAGTCATGGATTGGCTTGATTTTTCGGCCCATGTCTCGCGAGTGTATATGATTGATGGAGGTGGATGTCTGACACATCACGAGTGTATATGTATGCATTGCAGTGTGTGAGGCGCACATTTGAAGAGAAAGATGTAATGCAAGTATACAATGGACTGAAATACTTTGCAACGATCGTTGCACTCATCATGAGGACTGCTTATGAAGTCCAAGGGGGAATGAATTGGAAGTTAGCGGCTGGAATCACTTCAGCAGTTGCAGCGGTTGTCAGTACGTACTGGGACCTTGTCTATGACTGGGGACTTCTGCAAAGGACATCCAAAAACCGTTGGCTGAGAGACAAACTCCTCATCTCGCACAAAAGTGTTTACTTTACAGCCATGGTAAGGGAATGAACTTAAAAGAGAGAGAGTGGTCACTGATGTTCAATGCTTCCACATATTGACATCATCTCCCAAAATGCAGGTTTTGAATATCCTACTGAGATTTGCTTGGCTGCAATCAATTTTCAATTTTCAAGTGTCTTTCCTGCATAAAAATGCCTTCAGTACAACTGTTGCCTGCCTGGAGATACTTCGACGTGGCATGTGGAACTTCTTCAGGTTGGTTGTGTTTCTTTTCTTTAATTTCTATTCACTTTAATGGTTGAAACTCACTTGTTCTGACTGGGTCAAAACTATGGATTCTTACAAAAGAATATATATATATATATATATATATATATATATATATATATATATATATATATATATATATATATATATCTTTTATTGAGTTAACCATCAAAGATTTACTCATCTTGCATCAACGGTTTAAGGATATATGAACTACAAACATCTTTTTCCCAAATTAAAACTAAGAAGCTGAAGTTGAGAAGAAAACAAGGGAAATATACAAGATATTCAGAAAACCACTTTATTCAAAAGTGACGTAGGGATGAACGTGATGAGGTCGATCACCGTCTTCCTTAAGGATAACTGCTCCAAATCCACGGAGCTTCTCTGGACTCCTCACAGAGACTTCTCGAATCCACGAGAAAAGAAAGCAGGAAAATAAATTCTAATAAATTCAAAATAATTGATGAATAATTGATAATTCTCTAATGTTTCCCCTTACATCATTAATATAGAAAAAAATAAACTAAAATTCATAATTACCAAAAATTGCACAATTCTAACTATAACAAAAATCTTAATTCTAATAAAATTCTTCTAAGGCTTAATTTCTAAAAATAAAAATTACAAATAAACTTTTTTTAGAAGAGTCCTAGTATAACTAAAAGTTATTTCTAAAAGGAAAAAAAAAATCTAAAACTCTAAAAATATTTTAAAAATCGAAATTACTAAAAATAGTAAAATTTTCCTAAAAAATCGTTTTTGAGCTGAAAGCGCGTGTTTTCTTACGAAACGGACAGATGCGACCCACTTTGTGGGTTGGTTCACCTTGGATGGCCCGTTTCAGTAAAGATTGATAGATTGTACGCCTCGTAACAATACCCGGATCAAAAGTTATGGTCAATTCACGATCCATCTTCTTTTGGCTCAACCATGCTAGGAACGGATCTGTGATACGTTCTACATCAGACCCCTCCACTTGAAAAAAACTCGTCCTCGAGTTACGCAAGAGACTTGGCACATGAGTCTGTGATAACTTCTGACGCCGATGTTCATTAGCTTTTTTTTGTACTTTGCATTAAGCTCTTAAGCTGACATAATACATGTACTCATGCTTTCATTGACTTGACTAATATCAATTAGTTCTTTCACATCTGCCTTCAAGATCTCATATTTTTTCTGATAATGTGGGCAATTAGGCGGGCATTTTCACACCGGGCTCGAGTGGGGTAGCCTGTGAGATGAAGGGGCACACTCGGGGTGAGCGGCCTGTGTGAGGCAGGTGGCTCGTGAGATGCGGGCCCCACCCATGTGACTCGGGTGGCTCGTGTGAGGCGGTACCCATGTGATTTGGGGCCCATGAGGGGGGTTCGACCGAGGGCCTAACCCATGAGACGTGGGGCCTGGGCAATGAGATAAAGGGATTAATTCACCATACTCTAATAGTTCGAGCTTTTAGAGCAAGTGGTTAATTGTCCTACATCAAATTGGTATCAGAGCAGGAGGTCTCGTGTTCGAGACTCCTCACCGGAGGTGATTAATGTGGGGGCATTTTCACACCGGGCTCAAGTGGGGTGGCCTGTGAGATGCAGGGGCACACTCGGGGTGGGCGGCCTGTGTGAAGCAGGTGGCTCGTGAGATGCGGGCCCCACCCGTGTGACTCTGGTGGCTCGTGTGAGGCGGTACCCATGTAATTTGGGGCCCATGAGGGGAGTTCGACCGAGGGCCTAACCCATGAGACGTGGAGCCTGGGCAATGAGATAAAGAGATTAATTTGTCAACTCTAATAGTTTGAGCTTTTAGAGCAAGTGATTAATTGTCCTACATCAATTTACCCCTAAGACAGGATCAACATGATTTTGTATATCTTGTATGGGAGGCAATTTATTGGGGGGTTCATCAAGCACAATCTCCTTGAACTCCTGCAACATTGGCTTCAAATCTTTTGGAATATTCACAGGCTCCATATATTCTTTCTTTTCAACTAATGAATATATATCTCTTGTTTCCTCAGATTGTTTAACAAAAGCCTATTCAGTTGTGAGAGACTGTTCCTCAACTTTAGCAGTCTTGGGTTGGTTCTTCCTTTCCATAGGGGCGAGGATAATCTTTTTGTCATCTTTAATAAAGAAGATAAATAGGTTATCCCGATCCCTATGTGTAGCATTAATATTATTTTGCCAGGGTTGACCAAGTAACATGTGACAAGCTTCCATGTCGACCACGTCATACATTACTTCATCCTTATAATATTTACCAATAGAAAAAGATATACGACATCGTTCAGTTACCTCTGTTTTGTTAATCTCCTTGATCCATCCAATTGTATATGGAGATAGGTGTCTTTCTGTTTTCAGTTGTAGCTTTTCTACCATTATTTTCAACACGAAATTCTTATCGCTCCTGATATCGATGATCACATTGCAAACTTTTTTGTATGCAATGCACCTTGTTCGAAAGATGTTGTCTCTTTGTAATTCTATTTATACATTTGGCATGTATAATGGCTTCCTCATAATCGAAGTGGTGGCCTGTGATTTACCATCATCTGATGATGCTTTGTAGAAATTGGGGTTGTGTCGTACAACGGCCACAGACGGTTGAGCATCACTTTGAGCTCGGGGCGGAATTAGTGCATCCGCAATACGGTTGAGGGTTGTCTGCAGCCCTTGCATGGTCAACTGACTCTCCCTGTGGAAAGCTTTCATTCTTTCCAAAAGATAACGAATCCCTATATCACCATCCACAGATTTTGATTCATACCTTCATTATTTGTCATCGGCCTGAGGGAAAACCTCGCTCTGATACCAAATTGACGCAGGGATGAACGTGATGAGGTCGATCACCGTCTTCCTCAAGGATAACTACTCCGAATCCACGGAGCTTCTCTGGACTCCTCACAGAGACTTCTCGAATCCATGAGGAAAGAAAGCAGGAAAATAAATTCTAATAAATTTGAAATTAATTAATGAATAATTAATAATTCTCTAATGTTTTCCCTTACATCATTAATATAGAAAAAAATAAACTAAAATTCGTAATTACCAAAAATTGCATAATTCTAACTATAACAAAAATCTTAATTCTAATAAAACTCTTCTAAGGCCTAATTTCTAAAAATAAAAATTGCAAATAAACTTTCTCTAGAGGAGTCCTAGTATAACTAAAAGTTATTTCTAAAAGGGAAAAAAAAAATCTAAAACTCTAAAAATATTTAAAAAATCGGAATTACTAAAAAAAGAAAAATTTTCTTAAAAATTCGTTTTTGAGCTGAAAGCGCGTGTTTTCTAACGAAAAGGACAGATGCGACCCACTTTGTGGGTCGGTTCACCTCGGATGGCCCGTTTTAGTAAAGATTGATAGATTGTATGCCTCGTAACGATATCCGGATCAAAAGTTATGGTCAATTCACGGTCCATCTTCTTTTGGCTCAACCATGCTAGGAACGGATCTGTGACACGTTCTACATCAAAAAGCAAAAGAGGCCTCAAATATATTTGGTTATTAAATGCAACTTCATGCAAGATGATGTAGATTCTTCTCATAGAAGATTCTAAGCTTTGGACTTGTTTACTCCGATCTGAAGGTCTAGAACACTGTTAGTAGGGGCTAACAAATACAAGCTACATGGATGTACCAAACATGGCATGCGTAACTATTGATTTAATGTTTGTCTCTGAAAAATAGTGCCAAACGGCCATAAACACTAATTTCTCAACTTGCTAAAATCCATGCCACATCAGGAGTGACTGAAAACCTCATACTAATAGCTTTTGTCTATATATTATTCCTTTCACCAATAGTGGTTGGTTAATTCATTCAACAGGTTGGAGAACGAGCACTTGAACAATGTCGGAAAGTATCGTGCATTCAAGTCAGTGCCCCTTCCTTTCAACTACAATGAAGATGAAGATAAAGATGAGTAGGTACATGAGGTCTTGAATGTGAGATGATGGATGAAGCAGTCTCCTTAGGATGCTAGAGTGTTATATTAACACAATGTATAGAAAAATTCACTGGAACAACAGAACAGCCACATGCCATGACATCAAAGACTGAGAATGTAATACCAAAGGAATGTATACCCTGTTTGTGTGATCCACTATCAATCTATCATTCATCAACTCAGTCAGCAAACTAAAAGTGACAGAGTCATGCAAAATCCAACATCACCTTTCCTTAAATATTCTTGTTTCACCATTTGTCTTTTCTTTTCTTTTTTCTTTTTTCTTTTTTCTTTTTTCTTTTCTTTTCTTTTCTTTTCTTTTTTTTAGTGGTTCCATTTACATACAGTCATACTTGAAAACATTGTTGGATCTTCATTGAGTCTGTACCAGAACTCTTGCTTTACTTAGTAGCAGCTGAATTTATTCATTCATTTTTATGAAACTGTAATGGATAACATGGTTGAGATGTCATACCCCTTGGATGATATCTTTTTGGTTCTGTTTAGTGGAAGCCAAATGTATTCATTTCTTTTGAGTAACATGGTTCGGATGCTATAACCTTTTGGAAGGCATCTGTCAAGTTCAGAATGTTTGTGTGCAAGATGGTTCCTGATAACTTGATACTCTACAGCCTTGTGAGAACTCCCACAGGCCTTATTTCAATAAATCAGGCATTTACAAGTTGGACCTTAGAATGCAAATGACCCATAGGATTCATTAAAAGAGGGAATGCAGGGTTTGAGATTCTTGATGGGATAGACTAAAGATCTTGTTGAATGAGTGGAGATTTAATGAATACAACAAGTAGCATGCTGCAGCTGATTTTCGCCCAATATCTGTTTAATGTGCATGTGCTGGGAATGCCATGAGAAATTATTAAAAAATTTAAATTTGATTTTATGATTTTGACGCTGTATTCTGGAAAGCTTTTAAGAAATACCTTTTTTTTAAGCACAGACCCTCACAGCCACACACACCACAATGGGTACTTGAACCCATGACCTCAGTGTTGAAACGCTTGCAAGTCTACCACCAAGCCATGAGTAGGGACACAACTTTTAAGAAATACTTTTTACTAGTTTCACATAAATTTCAACGGATCACTAGAACAAGAATTCAAGATGAATCCAGCCCCTTGTGGTTTCCCTATAGGATAAAGATCTTCAGAACATTGGTTTTCACTATTGGTACAGAAAAAGGAACTCTAATCCTCAGTACAGGCTGATGTATGGCATGGTAAAATGATATTAGCTTCTCCAAGACCCAGTTCCTACTTCTCTTTCAATGATTTACATTCATTCTGTTGATTCCAATAGTTCTGCAGTTCTCTTACGGTAAATACTAACAAAACTTCCAAACAATTACCATGATTTTTATAACTGTTGTTGCCACAGATTTGGAGTCCTTAGAATTATAAACCTGTTATAATAGCTGGCCATTAAGGGCCCGTTTGGATCGTTAAGTTGCTTGAGATAAGTTACTTATGCCACAAGTAATTTATCTTAATTTCTACTTATTAAGAAGATAAGTTTGTTTGGTAAACAACTTACTTATCAACTTCTCCTCTCTTTAGTCTCTCCTATACTTCTCTTCAGCAACTTATAAAAGTAGAAAAGCTTTTTTTAAAAAAATAACTAAAGTGATTAAGTACTTTTAGGTAAAAAAGTTACTTATAAATAATCATAAACCAAACTTATCTGAAATAAGTTACTTATCCACTGCTATAAGTAGAAAAAGTAACTTATTTGATGGTATCCAAACGGGCCCTAAATGATGTTAATTGTTATAATGGTTGTTGCTTGAAATTGATTACGGCATTCAAAGTAGCAGTTAGAACAGAAAGTTAGGTGATAACAATTAAAGAAAGTGAAAAAGATCACTCCAGGAAGGAAAAAAAAAAAACAGGAACAGCTGCTATAGCTGTTGTAAGAGATGTCATAAGCTTAACTATTGTGGCCATAATGATAGGAATACAATAGCGCGCTTTTTGATAGTTTATCATCTCTTTATGGCATATAACAGCCGTTAGACCTGCAAAATGCATTATGAAAGCTAGGATTTTTAGAATGCCAAGATTTATTAAAACAAACAGAAATATGAAATACAACTCTTCATTGGCTAGTGGCCATTATGTCGGAACTCACCTTCCTCTAGGACAACAGAAGGAATTTGCCCCCTTTGCTTATGCAGGGCTAACAACTTCCATGTGCATGATATCCAAACCGCTGTCCATCAGGTGGGCCATCTAATGTTTAGACTTGAACCTAAATGTCACACTTGTCCCAAACTCAAGTGGGCCTCTTGCAACAGGAAACAATGTAAAAGCATGCCTAAATAAATGGTACAAAACAACATGATTTTTGGAATGTCCAAATTAACGAATTGGATGGCATATATAGAGCTTGGTGGGCCTAACACTCAGCTAATGGTAAGCATCTTGTCCAAACTCTTTCCAAGGGTGTGGCCTTGGTTTTAGAGGCACACCATGTTTGGTTACATGTAATTGGGACTTAGGAAGATGCCGTCCTTTTTTAGAGGCACGCCGTGTTTGGTTACATATAAGAGAATAAAAGGAATGAAGAGATATGGAATAACCTATTCTTCCGTCTCTCTCTGTTTTTTCTTTTTTTCTTTTTTTCTTTTTTTCTTTTTTTCTTTTTTTTTTGAGACAAGGTGTTCCTATCCCCTTATGAGGCGAGACTATTCCTTGTGGATGCACGCAACCACATGCATTGGGTAACGCTGGGAAGGGAAGTCAAACGCATGCCTGTCGGGAGAAAACCCATGGTGCTGGCCGCTCGCCCAAACCCCATCAGATTTCTTGGAATACAAAAAATAAATAAATAAATAAATATTTGTGAGTTATGGGACAGGTTATTCTACTGTGGAGGGAGAAAAAATGGTTTCCTGGAATACATCCCATTGTATTGGGATAACAAATGTCGGAACTTGAGCCGCTGGATTTGGGTTTGTTTCAATGACCCAAACTGTTTATGTGATGGGGCTACCCTTGGAGTGGCGATGCCTGAAATAACTCTTAGATTGAATATTTCAACCCTTTAATTGTACAAGAGCTATGATGATGATCCATGTTCAAAGCAAACAAGCTGAATTATCAAAGGGTTGAAATAATCCAACTGAGGGCTTTTTTTGTTGTCCATCCACCGTACAAAGTGATAAACACCATAGAAACGATTTGGAAGATGATCCAAATTCAAAGGCCGGGGTCCTGAAGTATCTTATTGCAATAAGGGATATATTCCAGCAAACCTCGGGGAGGAATAAAAAAAATTAATATATTCAAATTGTGTGGGTTGTGCAAAATCTGACTTTTTCCTACTCTTCTTGTCTCTCTCATTTGCCTATGTAAAACTTATAATGATCTCCAATTCGAAGTTCACAACTATCAATTTAAGAAGTTATACGTTCCAAATCAAGACAATGTGAGTAAGTCATAAACAGACTGATTCAAAACTGGAGTCAGGAAAACGTATATTAATTATACAACAGTCCATTCCATTAAATTGATTGAAGAGGGGAATGTGACTTCCATTTTTATTAAGTGGAGGACAAGATAATACATACCCTGTTCCAGAACCAACAAGAGAAATGCAATGTTGTGAAGATTTACATTCCAAGCACTTGATTAGGAGGCATGATTAGGATAAGTTAATTCAGCTAATTTTGGTGGTTGGCTGAGTTTGGGTTTGAGCAAAGGTGAGGATTGGGGCCACGGTTCATCAGATATAAGACAAGAAATGGGTTAGACATCTGACCACCATTGCAATTCAAAGTTGGCAAGTATTGCCACTTCAATTGAAATTGGCTTCTCCTCACAACTAGTAACATGAAATGTTTCATGTTACTAGTTCATCCACCTACATTGCTGCAATCTTACAAATGAAACCCCGCCCATCTTTTAAAACTCCAAGTCCCACCACCTTCAGAAACTGCCATTCCAATCCCTGTCCTCCCCTCCTTGCACATACCTCTGTAATACAGCCTCCACTCATCATCTCCATCCATTGGAACCAAACATGGAGAACTGACTCCTTTGTTATCCCATCCATCTTCTTCCATCAATGGCATTAGAACTGCTCCATCATGGATCCTCTTCCAAGATTTTAACCCATCTGGAGACTCCGCCAGTCCAATACTCCTCTGCCCATCTGCTGCGACTGCTTCATATGCCATCACATACCCCCCATCTTTCTTCAGTACCACATGTCCGTTCATAACACCAGCCTCATCAAAAGAACCAACTGGCCCACCACCCATGATCTTTCCCAACTTCACCCACCTGATTCCATCTCTCGACCTTGCGATCCCAATGGTGAAACATTGGCATTCCATGTCAAATGAATGGTAATACATCCGAAGATCACCCTGGCTGTGATAAACAACCTGTGGGCTGGAGATGAACAGAGAATCCCAGTCCCCATCAGCACCCACATCAAATAGTGCGCCACTGTGATGTTCACCTTCAATTCTGGCCCAATGCCGACCATCTTGACTAATTGCCAGACCTGGCAAGGACCTGAAGAAGGCATGAGTGGGAATTGACTTTTCTGGATTTTGTATGGGGAACCTCAGAGGAAGAGAAGCATCGGATAGTTGGACCACCTTCTCCGAACTAAACCCAGTGTAGTAGAGCCAATAAACAGCGGTGGAAGCTCTGACCTTGGAGCTGGACATGATGAGGACCTCGGAAGGCCTGATGCTGTAGGTGTCGAAAGCCCACCAATCCCTGCTGCATTGCATGACCTGACCCATGTCGCTGCTGGAACGGGCGGGTCCAGAGCCTCTCTCCCAATGGATGCCATTGCTGGAGATGGCCAGTCCGATCGAATCGACAGCATTGGTGGCACCATGGTACCATAAGTACCAGCGCTCCTGGTCATCGCTGAGGTAACGTTTGACAACAGGCGATCCAATATCCAGACAGTCCCATGATGGAGTGGGGCCGACATGAAAGACGAGGCCGTGAGAGGAAGAGGGGGTGTGGGAGTCGGGGGAAGGTTCTAGATGAGTATTTGAATTAGAAAGAGGGGAAGAAGAAGCAGAAGAAGCAGCATAATTGCCAGTGTCACTGCCAACATCTGGTTTGGTGGAGCAGCAACAGCGGCGACTGTGGAAGAGAGGGTGTCTAGGTTTAGGGTTGGGGGAGGGAAAAGGGATGAAGGTGGGGCTGCGCCTGCGAGCGCTGAAAGATGAGACTACGTTTACTGCACTTTGGATTTGGAAGGTTGGTGTTGCTGCGGCTGATGCCTCCATACCAATCAATTTTAATTAAAAAAAAAAAAAAAAAAAAACTTATATTCTTTTTATAAATAATAATAACATAGATTACAAATAACTCATACCAGTATTTGTATATACAGAAGCAAGAAGAAGCAGCAGTAGGCAACAGAGGTATTGATCGGGAAAAGGAAGGAGCAGGAGTTGAGTAGATGAATGAATGAATAAGGGAATCTGCGTTGCTTGCTTCTGGAGAGAAGACGAGAAGGTCCAGGTCAATAGTCAAAAGTGGAATGGAGCCTTTTGATTTTCGGGCAGGGTGTGAAGACTGAATAGAGGAGAAATTTGGAAAAGCCCGCAAAGGCAAGGGGTCTTCGTTTCCCTTATCCACAAGAAAGGAATGTGCCGGACACTATTACAACTTTTTAAGATTGGCAATCTACGTGATTTAACTTTGGACGATATAACACTTGTCCCAATTGATTCGGGTCCACCGCATGAATAAGCACACTGTAACGATGTACACAGACTATTACATTAACATAAGTTAAGTTGATTACAATCAAATGCTATTGAATAATCTATTACATATATTGATTAATTTGAGACTATATGCATTAATTTCTGAATAACCACACTAGCCTCAGCCTCGAGTCCTAAGTCCCAATTACATGTAACCAAACACAGCGTGCCTCTAAAACCAAGCAAGGCCACACCCCTTGGAAAGAGTTTGGACAATGTGCTTACCATTAGCTGAGTGTTAGGCCCACCAAGCTTTATGTGTACCATCCAATTCGTTAATCTTGACATTCCATCATAACAATAATAATAATAATAGTAGTAAAGTAGAAGAAGAAAAAAAATAAAATAAAATAAAGAAAGAAGCATTCAAATCCCAAGAGTTATAAAAAGGGAACAAAACCAGCCATCTGCAGTGGAATTTTGAAATTATTTCTCACAAATCAGACAAAAGTGTTTTAAATGAGAAATCACCGTCTCCGTGACTCATGAACCGTGCCGGCATTTTCATGTCAACAATAAGGATTTTCAGAGGACACAGATGAGCAAATTTTATCACCAAACCTTGCAAAGGTCTTTCAACTTCCACAAAAAGGACACTATAAGAAAGCCACTTACATCCATTCAGGGCCATCTTGTGCTTACAATGCATCTCAGGTAGTGGTTTTAGCTGTTTAATGTCGGAACCTATTTCACCTTTTATTTTTTGCTTTCCAAGTTCACAAGCTGCTTGTTTGATGTGAAGTTACCTTGTTTTCCCTTACATTTGTTCCTGAAACATCATCTCCTGGTGTTGCGCTTATATTTTTGCCAATCCATCTCCAGTCTGCCCATTCCTGAATTTCAGCCCCAAAAATAACAAGGCCTGACTGGGGCTAGCAAGTAACAACCCAGCCAGCCCGGTTCTAGGCTTGAGCCATGGACAGGCCTCACTCAGAAATACACATGAGGTCATGCATGCCCTTTTATACTCAAGACTCCAACGCAAGATGTTTGTCTGTTGATGACATTTATCAGTACCAAGTAATGATCTGGCAATTCACAGTCTACTAGAGACGTTCAACAACTGATTGGGAAATTTGTATACGATGAGATCTGTGGGGCCCACACCCAAGGAAGGTTCCAGTGCTGTGTGCATTCCATCCCCACTGTTTCCCTGTGGTTTCTCCCACTTGGGGTATTGGATTAAGCCTGATTTTTGGAATTATGTCATAACATGAGCTGGCATAAATGATAGACAAATAGATGCCTCAGACACATTGCAGTTGGACCCACAGATTTGTGTAGCACGCCTATAGTAGATTGCTGTCACATTACAAATCATCCATGCCAGAACCTCTATGAGGTGATGATCTTCTTCTTCTTCTCTCTCAGTAGAGGAATCAACTGTTTTCACATTTCAGTTTCATACAAACCTTGCTGATCCTTTCTTTACTATCTATTTGCAGCTTACAAGTTTGGGGGCATAATCCGTCCACCATGGAGCTTTATCTCAGGTGAATGGTCTGAATCACACCAGTGGTACAACTTAAGGAGTTGTGCAAATTGGGACAATATTCAGGGTCTTGACCTGTGATTGACTTAAGAGGGGGACAATCAGTCGATCCATCCTCCTTGAACGGATGCAACGTTCCAAAGAAACACAGGGTTTCATTAGTCTTCAGAAGTTACAGTTGGAAGTAAATTCCAGGAATAGGCAAGTCCGTCGGAAACACTTTTAAAGAGTGGTTGTTCTGTCTAGTATTGCAGTAAGTGGATGGGAATAAAGACTTTGGGGAGGATATAACCAGTAACCGGTCCTTCTACACTTTTAAAGAGTGGTTGTTCTGTCTAGTATTGCAGTTAGTGGATGGGAATAAAGACTTTGGGGAGGATATAACCAGTAACCGGTCCTCCTCCAATTGTATAACCCCCAAAATAACCAGTAACCGGTCCTCCTCCAATTGTATAACCCCCAACTGCAATTACTAGTCCTCCTCCAATTGTATAACCCCCAACTGCAATTACTAGTCCTTCTCCAATTGTATAACCCCCAACTGCAATTACTCGATTGAGGATTTGGATGTCACTGTGAATCAAAATGAGGCCTCCCATTCTTGTCATTTTACGTAACAACCAGTTCATGTGAAATTGAATTCCATATGTCAGCAGGTCATTATTTTTTAAAAAAATAATAAAATAAAATAAAATTTACAAAGGGTCTTGCTTATCTTAGTTTTGCAAAAGGCCCACACCAGTTTCTAAACGCCACCTCATATGTCAGTACCACACCAGACGCCTCCTACCTTAAATATGTTTTCGCCCAAAATATCACGCTGCTGCTCATCAGTTGAGCCACATCATTAGAACAGGTGGGCAGCTTATAAAACTTCATCCAAGTTTTCTTCAGCCGTAAATTTGTTTCATGAATTGAGGAGAAACTGATTAATGGACCCACCTTCCTCCTGGGACATGGCATCTACCTACCGGGCTGCCTGATTCTTGGATCTAATCTGGTAGCTATGTAACATGCCAAAACATACAGTGGCCTCAATGTGAGCTGCCTTGTACACCTGTTGTAGGCATAGCAACACTAGTATTCATTATATTTGTTGGGTATGCTGATCCATATCTCCCCATTCTGCTACCTTCAGAATCCAGTCTCAAGGGCCTTCTGGGGCAGACTTGATCCAGAGTCCAAGAGTGGAAGAGCAAGTTGTTATTTTTCATTCGGGTCAGCTGTTACCAGCAAGGAGAATGGCCATCCTAATTCCTAAGGCATTCCATATCATGCCAAGGTGACACTCCAGGGAGGAAATAAAATAAATAAATAAATAAAAACCAGCGGCAGCAACAACAACATCCTTATCCCAAGGCTACTATAGATAGCGTAGAGCGACTCCAAAGGGATTTCGTCTGGAGTTTCAGCTGAGAATCATGGTCCCCACCTAATTTTAATGCGAAAATGTTGCCTTGCCAAAACGCTTAGCAATGCTTTGATCATGTAGCGGTGCTTCTTGAAAGCCACTAATGAACCAGTCTGTCAAAAGAATAGATACTTTAAAAAGGAACATGAGTTTCTGAGACAGCAACAGTAAACCAAAACAATCCTGGAGAAGAAAGTGAAAATGTTCCTAAAAGTTTTGGCAGATCAGATTATAACTCATTTTATCCATTAGTGTCATCTGAATGGCAATGTCGCTTTTTTTTAGCACTTGCAATGTTGCTAAATGTCAAACAGTTTTTTTCTTTCTTTCTTCTGTTGGGCTCACCAATAAAATCACTTGAAAAGATAATTTCAAAACATTAACATTCAATACTTGAACAACAAAATATTACCAAACAACCCAAAATCATCATCTGTTGAGCCCAACTATGGATGAACCATATGTGGGAGTGAGACAGTTGCTACGTGTTGGACCTAAGGTCCAATAATCATCTAACAACTCCAATATCTTGATTTCAAGATGGGGTATCTAACCGAATTGACTGCTTGGGCCACACTCCCCTGTGCCTAGTACATGTGCTGTCATGTAGACAAGCAGCCCTATGCACGTGTGCAGGCTCGGCAAAGAATAGAACTTCGAAAGGAAAAAATGACAGCTAATCAGAGGGGATGTTGCTTGATCCCACACGCTGTTTATCAGCCTCCACAAGCCTGCAACACCCCAATGCTACTTGAAGTCATGGCTTCATCTAATACCTTAGCTCTCTTGCTTGTGCAGCAGTGGCACAACACCCAAATGCTACTCAAAGCCTCTTTCACATGTGTGCACAACCAAATGCTATTCTGGCACTCACACGATGCTCAAATGCTACTCGAGGCCATCTTTCACCTGTGTACACAACCAAATGCTATATCATAAGAACCTGGCTAAGATGCTAGAGAACACGAATGAGAAAGATCTTCTAGTGGACTAAAGGGAGAATGTTACAATTTTACTAAATGAGGAGAACTCGCCTACAAATAAACCAAAAAACATTTTGGATATGTTACATAAATAGCCCAGATTAGGCATTTGGATGGGCCTGTTACTTAAGCTACTCATGCCTCAAGTAGCTTATCTTAGTTTCTACTTATTAAGCTGATCAGTATGTTTGGTAAACAACATATTTATCAGCTTCTCCTCTCTTTCATTTCTCTTTATGCTTTCTTTCCAGCAACTTACGAAAAGTAGAAAAGCTTAAAAATTTAACTGAAGTGATTAAGTACTTTTAAGTAAAAAAGTTACTTATAACTAATCATAAACCAAACTTAATTATCTGAAATAAGTTACTTATCTACTGATGTAAGTAGAAAAGGTAACTTGTTTAGTGGTATCCAAACGGGCCCTTAGCGTCCATCCAACAGTCCAAGAACCATCCAAACCTTATAAACCAGAGAAATCCTAAAACTCCATAATTCTTCAGAGATCTCTACATACTGTGGGAGTCTATCTTAATCTAGAACCTCCTACATTCATCCATTATTTACAAACTTTCTAGCGCAACTGGCTGATAGGAAGGATCCGCCCAAATGTAGGGACCTCCAAACTAAGCAAAAGAAACACAAACAAATTAGAAACAATAACGAGAACTTTTATTCATTTCTAAGATGCCTTAATACTACTCATGACAGACCCTTAAATAGGACTTCAGACGTACAAAGAATGGAGGTTCTTAATGTCATTAACAACTAATGACTTACTGTAAAAATGAAAAAGTAAATAAGAAAAATGCTTAATGGATAAGAAATGTCTAATGAGATTTTATTGCATAGCAAGTTGATATGTAGAGTCAAAATGGATAAATCCATGGTGTCAGCCTCTTTGTATTGTAACAATTGACTTGTGTTCAAAGACAGAGAAATGATGCACTGCCTGGCAAAAATAGGATTTTGAATCATTCTCACCCTATGTGTCCTAAGTTGGCATGTGTGTAGAAGACTTGTATCGTTCATCAGATGTTCAACATCATCATGAATTTGCCCTGGCAAAAAATCAATTCTTCAGTCGGTTCAATATCAACTCTTGAGAGTAGCCATATTGACCTTTCAAAATTCTCGTGGGTTTTGCAAATATGGACCAATCCAAGCCCAAAGCAGACCCAACGAAGTAACTACCCTGTCAACTGTTATTCTTGTATCTCTTGAGAAATGATAAGGTTGTTCATACACAACAGGAAATTTTGGAGTCCATTCAACCCATTGTTAGCAACATGCTAAGAAATGGCATGGGAAATTCTCGCGTTTAATATGGTTTTAATCCTTAAAAAGCAGTCAAAGATTTGGTCAAAGAAATGTAAACCTAAAAATTACATAATGAAAGGTTAATAGGTTTCAACTCAGAAAAAACCAGATTGAAAAAAAAAAAAAAAAAAAGATTCTATATAATGTGTGTATACATTGTATATAAATAGTTAAATACTATCAAAATACGGAACTTCAACTAAAACTACTAGAATATATGTGCATGAGTATATAAGTAAGCAATCAGTGGGTTAATATCATTTTGTCTCTATCAAATCCTTCATTTCCAAGTAACCCTATATAAATGGATCCCCCCTCCACTAAAATTTCCACCTTCCACTCAATTCTATCAATCGATGATGACGATCAATCATTGCCGGACCACTCTATAAGGCCCTGTTTCGCAAATGCCTAAAAATGAGTTCATCTCATTTTAGTTAACAGTAGTTATGCATCAGAGATCTTGATCTCTAACACATATTAAGTTCATGTTAACAGAAATTATGTATTGGAGAAGGATCTCTAATAAATTATTGTTGTTAACTAACATGAGACGAACTCATTTTTAGGCGTCTAACAAACAAGGACTGCAGGTTCTTCCTCTAATACATGGTAGGCTGGGGGTAGGATCATGTGGGTTGCTCCAAAACTTACAATACATTTATGCAAAATATTCTTTTACATAAGCATTCAAATTGCAAGTTATATAGGAAATTATGAATGTTATTATTATGGACCCTGCATGCATAGTATTTTATATTATAGGCATGCCACTGAATGATAAGCATAAATCTCTACATTGTAGATATACATTTGGATTACAACCTAATTAACAGTAAGAGTATAGAACCATAATTAATGGCAATCCATATCACAAATGACCCATAATTGTGTGAATGAAAGACTCAGGGGGTTTGGTGATCTAGGTAACAATTTATTTTTTTTGGAAAGGTATTTAGGTAACAATAGTTTGAACATGGATCTTCTGAAATACATGGGAGTTTTAAACATAGAAGTAGTAATACAATTTTTTGTCCAAATATGGAGTTCTACACGGAGGTCTACTAACCATGATCCAACCACGTTTTAGACACAGCCCCGCATGTGCCACTGCATGTGAGGATATGGATGTTTGGACGACCCACCACAGATGCGAGTAAACCTGGAAATGAGGCTCATTAGGTCATCAAGTTGGACACTCGTGCACATCAAATGTGGACCATTGGCAAATTCTTCTTAATCACCCATTTTATCTACACGTGGAGCACCCATCTGATGACCAAACTGATAAACAACCCAAATCTTGCAGACACGTGCCCATCTGTCAAGCATGTGTGGAAGAGTTGCGAGTGACTTCACATTTCTCTTGACCCAGTGGGCCTTTATTTTTCCATCAAATTTCATGGATTTTACAGTTCGGGCATGATTTTGATCATACCTGAAGCTAAATAGATTTTAACGAGAGCAAAAGAGTAGTCACCTGAAAGATGGTTTGGCATGAATTTGATCATATCTGAAGCTACCTAAATAGATAGATCGTGAAGGCGCAGGACCATTCACTAGAAAGATGATAGCCCTGCTAGACGCCGGAACTTTTCATAAGAAACCCAGAATACAAACTGCCAAGGGCCAAGCCTAGCCCATGTAGGGAAGAAGCCCTTCCACATTGCCAATATACCTTCATGTTTCACTGTCTTGAGCAGACAATCATAAGAATTTCTGTATAGAAATTTAGTATCTTTGCCCGCGAACTGATTCATCATTCTCGTCTTCAATACATCGGCAGGACAACTCAGAGTGGTTGCTGAAAGGCCAGACATGATAGACGCCAATGTATGAGCATAAATGTTATCCCCACCAACCTGGTTACCGACGATGAAACGCTTGGCATGGTCATAGCATGCTAGCTCCCCCATGTTTACCAGAAATGCTCTCTGGGAATTGGGGAAAACCCCTCTCCAGAGCCCCCAAAAACCTTCCATCCGCACGATCTTGCTTAAAGCATCAATGATGCCTTTGTATCTAGGTGGGAGACCTTCGCCCACCAGGCGACTGTCTGCTTGCATCCTCACCTTAACAAGATCAGCAGGACTTGCCACAACCTGTATTGTATTGGAAAGAGAAACAAGTAATCAAGTGTCTCATCTCATGTTTGAAAGATGAACAGAAGAAAACTACTTGATTATAAATTTATAAAAAATAAAAAAATAAAAATTAGTGAGATGAAAATATATCAAAAAAAGAAGATCATCATATATGCTGCCCAGCCATTTATGAATTGTGATTGGTTCTCTTTTGTGTGTGTGTGTGTGTGAGGAGGGAGGGAGGAGAGAGAGAGAGAGAGAGAGAGAGAGAGAGAGAGAGAGAGAGAGAGAGAGAGAGAGAGAGAGGTGTGGTAGAGTGGGATAGGATTAGGAAGGGTACCTGGGCGAAGACGCCAGAAATGCCACCGACTAGGGCCTTGGCAGAGAGGGAGTCGGAGGGGACAGCGAGGCGGAGGTGCTCGTAGGAAAGGATGCGAAGGGGGGTGTAGAAGAGATGGCGAATGATGGCGGGAGAAAGGCCCTGGTAGAGACCGTAGAGACCTTGTCTCTGGAAGATGTCGTAGGCAACTCTAAAGGCGTTGGGGGAGGGAAGGAGGTGGGAAGGTTGAGTGCGGAAGAGTTGGAGCCTGGTCTTGGTGATGTCTATGGGGAATGTGGCCGTCTCTGCAACCATAGCTGACATCGACGTTAGCAACATCTTCCTGTACGCTTGATTTCCCTCTTTCCATTCCCCGCCTTCTGCTACCATTTCTTTTTTCTTTCTTCAGATCCAGGATACCTCGGTCCAGCCGGAGTTGGAGCCTTTCTTCAGTGCGGAGGAGTTGGAACCTTCTTCAGTAGCGGAGTGCGTTCTGCCATCGCCCGGACGGATTTGGTCCAGCTGGGGGCATGTGGAGCTCACTGTCATCTATTGGTTTTATTCAATCCGTCGAATCCATTTTTCCATATCATTTTCGGGGGCGCGACCCTGGCTGATGTGTGTGCCTTAAATCCATACGGTTTAACCATTTTGATAGCTCATTTTAGTGCATGATCCAAAAATTAAAGTTGACCTAATCCTAGGTGGACTGCACTGCAGGAAAGAGTCATGATTAAATTCTCACCATTAAAAAACTGTATGAATTTCATTGGAATGTTTGTTTGTCACCCAACCTGTCTATAAAGTCACAAAGGCCTAGATAAAAAGACCACACAAATATCATCTTGATCCAAAGCTTTTGTGGCTCTTGAGAGGTTTTTAATTATCAATTATCACTATTTCCATGCTATGGTGCATCTGTTTCTTTTTTGGACCGTGCTCCAAAATGAACTTTCAGTAAGGATGGATGGTGTGAGTGTAGCCACGTACATCATAGTGAGCCCTGCAGTCAAGGGAGCCACCCACCTTGGTGATCCACCAAAGCCGCCCCATTTTAGGGTACGAAACAAGAAAAGAAAGGGAAAAGGGGTGTGTTTTTTGGTTCCTTACTCATGGCACGGTGAAAGCCTCACAAGAGTTTCAACACTAGTCATGGGTTTAAACACCTAGTGTGGTAAAAATCCATGGTGTTGTGAGTGTGTGGGGTTGTGTTGGGTGTGAGTGCGTGGGTAAAAAAATAAAAAATTTTAAATGGGAATTGGATTGCATAGTGGCCACGGGTAACAAAATTTTAAAATGGTATTGCGTAACTCGTACACTATACAAGCGCACTAGGTAAACTATGTGGGCCCAACATGAATTATGTCTTATCTACCCCTTTCATTCATTTTAACAGCACAAGAGATACCAAGAGTTATGTGGCTTGTCCACCCCGTCCATCCATTCTAACATCCCCCTCCCCCCAAGCTCAAAAAAAAAAAAAAACAAAAAAACCATTTTAACACAATAAGAGAGTGAATTGAACACTTACCATTAAAACTTTGGGAGAGGGAGGGACTTGATATTTGTGTTCTATTCGTCTGTTGGCTATCAAATGGTATCAATAGAGATGATTATAAAGCATGAATTTAGGTGCTTGGTGGAGTGTAATTGTCTATACACATGCACTCATTAAACTGTTCATGTGTCATGCTTGAAAAATAATTCAACATGTCCAAATTGATTATTTAATCATGGCTGGATCATATCAGAAAATTTCATTCACTAAGACACGGAGGGTGCAATTACTTACTATGCATATAGGGTCATCATGCATGCCATCCTTACCGGTACAATTCACTTTATATAGTTCTTCAAACCACTGATACGAAGGGTGCTGCATCGCACAATGGATGACAAAGAATGAGGTAAATCCAAAGCTTAAGTAGATCACACAATAGGAAACAACATGATTGAACACCCGTTTTAAAGTTAATCCCCACGGGATTCTTGTGAGGCCAATATCAAGCTCAAGTGGGCAACACAAAATGGAATAGTTGGATTATAGGCCCACCATTGCAACATCCTGGACCATGGCTCACTTTGAGCATTGGATCTCTCTCATCATTGGGCCCATTTTATAAAGTAGGTTAGCAAAATAGATAGACAGTATGGATTTCTCTCACTATTAGAGCTTGTTTAGCTAGGCAGATTGGAAGGGATTGGAAGTTAAATCTCGGGATTAGCCGAGAATGCCAAGCAGACTGGGTGATCTAATCCTGGGATATAGCAATCCCATGGATCTTAAGACACAACACCATTACCTTTAAATTTCATCCAATCCACCCTAATCCGTTCAAATTTGCTTAGGATGTGTTTGGTTCGAGGGATTATAAGGGATGGGAAGGTTTAATCCCGGGATTAGCCAGGCGTGCCAAACAGACTCTACATAGCAATCCCATTGATCTTAAGACAATCCACTGACAACACCATAATTACCTTGAAATCCATGTCATCCACCTTAATACCATTCCAATCCATTCCAATCCACCCACCCAAACACGCCCTTAAGGTGGGGCACGTACAATCGAGGTTAGAGGGCAAGGGTTGCCCCATCATAAGTGGGGATATGTTTGTGACACACTCCATCCATTGAAATTTTTGTATCATTTTATGACATGTGTCAATATGCGGCCGAATTAAAGCTCGAGTGGGCCAAAGGAATAAAATAAGAGAGGATTGAACGCCTGTGGTTAAAACACTCATGGGGTCACATATTGTTTGTGACAAATCTACCTCACCGATTTGTGTTTCGGCCTCAAAATGAGGCAGAGCCGAAGATCGATTGGGCCACATGATAGAAAATAATGGGATTGAATGTGCACCATTGAAACATATTGGGCCATTGAGAGGCCCACTTTGAGCTAGGATCTAGCTCATTTATTTGGCAGATGCCTTAAAATGAGCTTGGAAAAATAGATGGGCGGAATAGATTTATAAATAAATAAATAAATAAAAACATCAAGGTGGTTCCCACATACGTTCTGGATTAGGCAGGCACAACAATCTAAGTCAAGCAATGTGCCCCCAGCCAGAGGTTGGAGGTTCTCTGGAAATTATAAGTCAAGAGGGTGAAGATTGCTCCACCGTAGGTGAGGCCACTAGGGGTGCACATTTAACCATTGAAATCGTATAACCGGACTAGAACCGTTGGATTGGTCCGATTTAGTTCAGTTCCATGGTAATAACAGTCGGGTTTTGGTTCCCAAATTTTAAAAACTGTTAATTACGGATTAATTCCGGTTTAAGGTAATGTAGAACCGAACTAAATTGTTGATCCAAACTGTAAAACCAATCAGTTCTACAAATTTTTAGAATACATTTTCTAAGTACTTGTGTATTATCCATCATTCTCTACCAGAGTATTAAAATTTTTCTCACTAAAGAACAGTCTGACACTTGTATTTTTAAAGCTTTGGTGCCTCATCCATATCACGCCTGTCATCCATGTATGGCGATCCAAACCATCCAAGTCATTACCCCCATATTGAGTATCGCATTGTTTTAAATGGACGACGAATAAAAAATTTTAACTTCTGGTTTCACCATGTGAATGTGGAACTCTAATCAGTTATTTTTCCACCATCCATTTGGAGCTATGAAATGTTTGGTTATATTAGAGCAATTGAAACATTGTGCTTCATACAAAAAGGTCCTAGCATTTTGACAGCATGGATCATTAATACATCCAAGCCACATATACGGTGGATGAGACACCCCAGCTTAAACAAGTGGTGACGACTTATCATTGTAGACAAGTTTGACGAGAAAAGAAGCCTTTGAGCGGCAGCTGGTAACTGGTAGAAGCTTCGCGTCTCGCGATCTTACCACTTCCTTTGTGAGTTTCATACAACTTAAAAACCAGTAATGACTCTTCTTTCTCAAATGCAGCACTTATGCAGAGGTATCCAAACCGTCCAAATTGTGTGTCCTCCAGAGGACAGTGGATAATGACAATTGGCAAGCTATTGGACAGTTTATATTACCTTGGATTTTTAAAAGCCCAAAATTGTGAATCCGATCCGAGACCAAACTGTTCTTCACGGTCCGATTCCGATTCCATTCTAGGATACTAACGGTTCGGTTCTGATTCCGTTATAGGATGCTAACGGTCCAGTTTCGGTTCCAATATTTGCATAACTGATAGGAACAGTTCGGTCTTGATTTCACCCCAAAATCGAACCGAACTGACCCGTGTGCACTCTTAGAAGCCACTATGATGTTTGTGACAAATCCACTCTGTCCATCGGATATTCAAGTCAAGAGGGTGAGGATTACTTAACCGTAGGTGGGTCCCACTATGATGTTTGTGACAAATCTACTTTGTCCATCGTATTTTTCATTTGACTTGTGGACCAAAATGAAGCCGATCCAAAGCTTAAGTGGGCTAAAAGAACGTGAAACAATGAGGATTGAATGCTTACCGTTGAAATATTCATGGGGCTATGGGATGTTTATAACAAATCCACCCCGATCATCTGTGTTTTCATCTCATTTTAAAATGAGCTTGATACCAAGTCCTGGGGCGTTAGAAACAGCGGGGTCTTTACTCATACCTTGGTGGCAGGCTACCAAGAGTTTCAACGGGGAGGTCATGCATTCAAATACCCGTTGCGGTAAAATCCTACTGTTGTGAATGGGTGGGTAAAACAAATCCCACCGTTAAAACAGCTTGGGGCCATCTTGCAGCCACTTTTAGCTTTGGATCTGTCTCAGTTTTTTGGAACATGCCATAAAATGAGTTAAGGAAACCGATGGATGGGATGGATTTTTCACAAATATCAAGATGTGCTCTACGTCGGGGTTAGTTTGGCACGCAAATGAATCCAACGCCTATTGAACGGAGATTGTTAAATGTCAAGCGCTTTAAAGAGGTAGTTTCATCAATATGAAAAAATACAAATATTCATTCGTACCGGTAATTAACAGCAGGCGGTGCAATGTCTAACAGTGAAAAGTATGAGCGGGTTTCAGTAAATAGCTTAAAGGCGGTTGGTTTTAAGTACATAGCCTAAAAGGCAAGCGGCCATATGGAAAAATCCTCTAAAAAAAAATCCCGTAGATTTTCATTCCTCACCGGAGGTCTGTTTCTAGGCGCCAAACCAAAGGACGAAAATGCTCTCCTCTCTCTGCCTCTCTGATACAGTCATTCTAGCGGTTGGGGTTCTGCCCTATGTCGTCGAAATGAGTAGCTGCAAGAAGAAGCAGTGGATTGACTTTCAGATAGAGGGCTATCATAGGTTTTGATCCTCAACTCCATCTTCTGGGACGTTTCTCCCGCAGCCTCTTCTTCAATGCAGAACCTAGCGATTCTTGACTCCCTGACGGATAACTCCATCAACGAGATTCTACAGAGATCCGCAGCCTCTTCTTCAATGCAGAACCTAGCGATTCTTGACTCACTGACGGATGACTCCATCGATGAGATTCTGCAGAGCTGGAACGGTTACTGCACCTGCGCAGAACTTCTCCTCAAAGACAAGGGGGATCTTTCTATTGAATCCGAGTTTGTTTCATTTGTTAACATTCTCTGCAAACATGGATTGGATTCTCTCGTACAAGATCACTTCCTTCAAGCCCTAGAAGTATATCTAATTTTCTGCTGAATTCTTTCTTTCTTTATTCGTGTACAGTTGAATGCAAGCTCCATTTTAGTGTGCTGCTGGGGAATGAATTTGCTAAGGGTAACCTTGTTGAGAAATTAAAAAGGGTTGATTTCTAGAAAATTTCCTCCTAAAGTGAGGTTCATTCGGTTCGGGAGCTTGTATTTGGAATGCATTGGAATCCAAATTACAAGTCAAGGTGATTCTGAATCATCATTTATGTTTGGCGGCTTGTAATCAGAATGCAATGGAATCCAAAATGAGGAATGCATTGAAATTCTATAGTATATTTATAAGAAACTTTAATACCTAAATTAATTTACATATGTGATATTAGGGGAATGGTTATACTAAGCCCACTGAAATATACACTTTGAACAAAATTGATGAAATTCTGAGCCTCAGGTGGTTATACTAAGCCCACTGAAATATACACTTTGAACAAAATTGATGAAATTCTGAGCCTCAGGTGGGCCACAAGCATAGGATCACAAACGAGTGACTTGCTAACATTTTTTAACCTGGCCAATGCTTGTACTGTTCGGATCATTCTATTGATGCAGCCGATAATTTGATTGTTTTGGGGTATCATCAGCGTGACACATGTATAATTGATTAGTAGTTTAGTGACACCTTTGTTACACATTCAACTCTCCTGTCTTTAAGTAGAGGCCAAGAAGACATTTCACTTCGACTCATAACAAAAGGGAGAGATTTCAAAACATACCAAAACTATATATTTCAAATACCTCCGATTCCAAGTACCTCCGAATCCATTCTGAATGCACTCAAATTCACGCTTCCAAACAACCCCTAAAAGTTCAAGTGACTTATAGCTGAAAGTCACTTCTAGGGAAGTGGCTTCTCACCTCCAATCCTATGAAGTTTCTTGGCAATTTTGCCCATAAGTGACTTACAGGTTCATTTCCTCTACCAAAAATTGCTTATAAGTGACTTAGTTGTGAGTTACTTCCCACTCGTAGAACTTACAGGCATCCAAATGACCCCTAGGAAAAATCTTGGAAAAGAAATTAGTAGAGCCCTTCAATGCCATATTTGTGGTTTTTATTGGATTAATTGTGATAGACTTGCCCTTGCTTATGTTATTGCATTGTGGTTATATTTCTGAAGCATATTGGTACTCGGTAGTAAAAAGTGCATTTGGCATAAAACATATCGGTACGATTAGGGCCCACACTTCTTTCTTTTAAATGAAGTTCTTTGGTGCACAGACATTCCGTTTCCATAATCTAAAAGTAATTTTTTTTTTTTTTCTCTTATAATTTTTTTATGCATGTCTGTGGAAATCTTATTTTTGCAATCCACGATGAATGCCCCTTCTTTGCTAAAGTCTATATTCAGGTTATAGTTTCCCAAACCCTACCATCCAATTCCCCAAATCTAGGCTAGGCCGGGCTAGGCCAAGGCCAATGGTGAATGGCTTGGTCTGGTCTAATGATCAAGTGGGTCATTTTTATACAAAAGGATGGGTGATTTGAAGACACTTGTGAGCCATTCTCCTCCTCATCTTCCTCCTCTTCTTTTTCTTCCTTCAAAAATCGCTTTGATCAAATGATCCAAATCGATCAACCAATGGCTATGAAAATGGATGGTCTATGTTGGTTATACTAGCAAAAAGTCTAGTAATTGGTTTGGGCTATCTACAATGTATGGTCCACCCTTGATTGTCCACCACTCCCAAATTACTCCAATATGGTGGACCAAACCAGTTGATCAATGAATAAGAAATGAACAATCAATATTTATTATACTAGAAAAGGTCCAACCAGTGCTATGGACCGTCCGTTGTGTGGTGATGATTGATTACCTTCCCTCTCAAAAATCACTTTGACTGGAAGATCCTAACCATCTAATCAACGTCTAGGGAAAGGAAAAATCCATATATGTTATACCAGAAAAGGTCATTGTTCACCATGTGGGGCCTGACCATCTGTTGTGTGTTGATGATTGATTACCTTCCCTCAAAAAAAAAACACTTTGATCGAATAATCCTAACCATCTAATCAATGTCTAGGTAAAGGAAAAGTCCATATATGTTATGCCAGAAAAGGTTGGTCATTGTTCACCACGTGGGGCCTGCCTTAGATTGCCCATCCCTTCTAAAATTACTCTGATAAGATGATGCTAACCATCTGAGCAATTGCTTTGCTTGGAAATGGATGGTCCACGTTGATTATAACCATTTGATAGATGACACATTTGTATGGTATTTTTCCCAAGTTAGCAAGGTTGGACTGGTTATAGTGGTTTGTATAGAGAGAAGAAAGCTGTATATATCGTTTCATTTCATTTGTACATTTGGTCTTACAAATCATTGCTTTATATTTTTGCAGGAGACATTCAGGAAAAATGGGGTCATGAAGTTTTGGCAACATTTTGATGCTTATTGTGATGTTGCAATGTTGGAAACCGAGAAACCCCTCGTATGGAAACGACGCCTTTTTATCATCTATTATTTTCGTGTTACGCATAATCATAAGATTAGTTGCTATTACTTTTCTTCCATTTAACAAACTTGTATTCAAGATATTTGTATGCCTAAAGGTGCTCTCCAGCTTCTTCCAAGAAATTTGATGGATTTCGTATTTTAAATATCTCCCCCCCTCTACACACAAACACACACACACACACACACAAATGTATCGTTTGATAGAGATGCATGTGTTTGTGACTATATAGTGAATTGAAATATTGAGATACAAGACGGTTGCTGATGTGATCAATAAACCGCCTCTTTGGTAAATTCTTTGCTGTTAATTGGAACTTCTTACATTAGCCATTGTCAAACATCACCGACACTTAACTGATCAGAAGAAGACAGGGAAGCATAACTCTGGATCGAATGTTGTTTAAATGTAGCTAGGAATTGGGATTCTGAATCTTGGATTTTAGAATTTATGTTTTTCCATTTGACTTTGTTTAATATCGTTTATGAATCAAAGTATATGTGCAAATCAAAAGTATAAAAAAGATTAAGGGCCTGTTTGACATTGTTTTTGCAAACCGCCGAATTGACTAGTAATAATAAACAATTTCCGAAAATCGTTTATTGCGAATTACTAATGCAAAAATAAACACAAGTTGTGGAGAAAAGGACAAGTTGTGTTGGCAGTTGGAGAGGTCGGGGTGCTTCTCAGTCTGTTCTTTCTACAAGTGGATTCAAGCACGAGGCAGGGGCTATGATTCTAGTGGCGTAGCTGCCACCAATTTCATTTGGTCTTACGGTGCCTCACTGAAAGTGGCGGCCTTTGCTTGGTTGGTTGGCTGAGGAAAGATTTTGACGGTGGTCAATCTTCGGAAGAAGGGAATGATTCTCCCGAACGTGTACCTTATTTGCACGGCTAAATCAGAAACTGTTGATCACCTATTTATTCAGTGCCCGACAACATCCTTTTTGTGGAATGCCATCCTATCAATGTTCCGGGTCAAGTGGGTCTGCCCAAATTCCATTGAGTTATTCTTATTGTCTTGGCACAGGTGCAACTCAACGAGGATTTGAGAATCCTTTGGTGTCTTTGTCTCTTGGCGGGGTTTTGGCCCATTTGAGAAGAGAGGAATGGGAGATGCTTCTGGAACATGAGCCACTCTTTGGGGAGTGTAGTGTTGAAAGTGAGGGCCTGTGTATTGAATGGGCCTCAATCTTTAAAAGGGATTTTGATTTTTCTTCAATCTTGTAATTAGTTGGGTGGCTGCCCTTTCTTTGTACAGTTTTTGCCTCTTGCCTTTTTGTCCATACTACACTTTATGTTACCTTAAAAAAAAAGTTTGGTAAACATGCACGAAACAACGATTTGACCCACTATGTTGATTCGTTGGCCCCAGAATTAGGTCCATAAACTAATTAGGTAGCCCACTTTTTATGAAACCAATGTAGGGCTTACAAAACTTGCTCAAGGTTTTTAAAGCTATCTGCTTGTTTCAAACGTTATTGCGAACCTGATCAGTGCACCAGTCTACTTGGAGGCTGAGAAAATCTTGAAAGTTGGACCAACTTGATTGATGTTTGATATTGCATGTCTGCCATGATGGCTTGTAGATGCTATGCGTTGTACATTCATGGGCTTAGCAAGCCTTTAGACGCCTTACAATATGCAGGACTGGATTTTGAAATATCCTACAAAAGGGATATTTAAAACCATGCTAAGTAGGCACCCTCTCTATGAAGTTATTAAACTGTAACATGAGGAGGTATAAACATTTTGAAACAACACCTTTTGCTTTGTGATGTAAAGATAGATCATGTTATGCTTGCTTTTGAGGCAACATATGGCAAATGTTATGTGAAATTGTTAATTACTTAATAATGCTTAAAAAGTATATATACAGCTGATTGTATGCTTGTATTTGTAGATTTATATGTGCGTGTACGAGCAGGCGTGTGGATGAGTGCTTGCATTCATGCGTGCACCCACATCTCTATTGTGGGTGTGCATGTGGGTGCGTGTATGGACGAGCATGTGGGTGTGTGCATGTGTGCGTGTGGTATGCATGCGTGTGCACGTTGGGCTGTGTGTGCTGCTTGATAAGCCGTCACTTAGAAATTGCACACGAATCATACACTAACTCAAATTGAACCGACTAAATTGTGGGGCACATTATCACCAATCATAGTAATACCTACGTGATTGATGGTCTAGACCACATGAGCAACTAGATCTAGTAAGAGCTTCTTGGGACGGCCTTCTTTCCCTTTTCTTTTGGCCCATTTGGTAGACAGATGAGAAATGATTACATGTGACGGTTGTATGTGAATTTCAACATCCGTCCATTTCTTCCCCCCCAATTTTAAAATGTGAGAGCATCCTATTCCGTCAACTCTCACATCCATCCACTAATTAGCTATATTATGGACAGTTTCTATCCTAATTCCCACTTCTCCTGGCTTATAGTAATCAACGACATTCCTAGGACGGGCCTGTGGTCCATTTTAATATGGCCCAAATTATAACTGTTTAAGAATTGGGTTGAGGTTGGGTTGGGTCAGGTTGATTTTTGGATGTCCCAGACCCGACCCATTTAGTAACTGGGTTGAACTTTGGACACAGATCCACTCCATGGTCCAATGGCCATTGGCCGACCCGGTCCATTTGACTCCTAGTTTAATTCATTGAATAGGAGGTATACAGCACATTTGTAATGGGTTCATGTACACATAATTGTTATTTTGGAGATGCTAACTTATTGAGGTTCTCTTCACAGCTTTGCATATTGAATTTATCCTCTGGCAAATGACTATTAGCTCTGGTTAACTTGAGAATGGTTTAATATTGATGACTTGCTTCCTGATGTTCAAAATATTACTACAGATTCAGGAAAATTGGGCTCAGAGAGTATTATGCGAATCGTTGGAAGAAATATGCTTAGAAAAACGATTTCAGGAAAAGTGCTTGTTGATTCTGGTTCATGCTCTACAGTCATACAAGGAAAGTATGTTGAAGGAAAGTGAGAAATCAGAGGCGGAGAAGGTCAATCTTCTTTCTGGGTACCAGTTGATGGTATCTTCAGTTCTGCTAACAACCCTTCCTTGGCATTTTCCAGGTGCTGAATTGCATATTTCTGCTAAAAACTTCTCTTTTAAAGACTCCCTTGGCTAATTTTCTGGGATGAATGTCTGCTTAGTTGTTGTCTCTCTGTATGCAGATCAAGTATTTTTTCACCTGGTTTCTTTCTAAGTGTTTGTGTAAGATGAACACCTTTTTTCCAGTTCTGATTCTCTGATAATTATGTTTTACATTTTTCTTTTGGTAATTGCTACTGAAGGTCAATAAATTTGGAAACCTGCTGCCTCTCATATGAAAATACTAGCTGTTAAGCAAGTCATCTCATTACAATAGTTTTGTTGCACTGTCTTTTGGATTAGGTAGTAAGGTTCATTGCTGGCCGGGTGATACTAGTGTCTCATGGGCAATTTCCTATCAATTCATGTTTGCTTCTGAGAGCTGCCACCATATACAACCACGATTCAGTCTTATTTTATTTATTTTATTTTTATTTTCATTTTTTATAATCTAGTTGCAAATGCCTATCAACATTCTGATATAATAGAGCCAAAGAAGAGAGAATGGTGCAAGCACCACTTGTTCCAAATGAATGTGATTATTTCCCTGCAGTGATTTTACCGATCATGCGACACTTAGTTGCCTATCATTAAGCCACTGTTTTTTATATTATGTGCAATGGGCTACTGGCATTTGCCTGCTTATTCCAGGCAGAGGTCTACTGACACCACTTGGAAGTAGCTTGTTTATTTAGTTCCTTTATTTTACTTTATTAAAAATACAGGCATCTCCTATAGATTCTTTCTTACTTGGGCCTTCATCTGTGTATTTGTAAACTTTCAGAAGGTTATGGGACCCACCCCGGTTATTGGAAGAGTGAGGCTAGTTTCCTATTTTTTGAGCACGAATGTGTGTTTGTGTTTTGCGGGGATGTATATTGCATTGATTAAGGCAGCAATGTGAAGAATGCTGATTTACTTGTTGTGGTCTCATTGCCCATCTACAAATCGGAGAGAATGTAAATAGAATGTCTAAGGTGTGTAATGGAAGAGGAGAGAAAAATGACCTCGTGGAATGGAAGTCTGTAAGCCAATGGTTCCAGGGGGAACGAGAATCAAGTCCCTCAAAGTCATGAGTCTAGCCTTTTCTGCAGAATGGCTGAGGAGATCTGGTGATGGGGAAGATGGGTGTGCAAGAAGGTGCTGGAAAGTAAAAGTATGGTGATGGTGCAACTTGAAGGATCATACTAAAATGGACCGAATCTAAAAATATGTACCAATGCAGATCTTCTCATCTTCTCCAATCAGGTCAAAACTCCAAAATAATTGAATAGTGATTGCGAGCTTTATTTGGTTCATAAAGGTGAGCAGCAAATAAAAGGATAAATATGTGGAATTGCTTTACACAATCCTTAAGGTATCACAATGCAGGAATCAAGGAAAAAGCTGCATTCTTTCATTCAAATAAAATTATCAACAAGTCTTCATAAGTCCATACATGGTTTTTATATAGCCATAATTTTTTTTACACACGCACACACGCCCCCACACACTCACGCCGTAGTGGGATTTCACCACCTATGGATACTCGAGCCCTTGACCGTAGTGTTTACATATTTATGTTAAGCTCTCTTTTGATACCATAAGGCCTACAAAAGAAGGCTTTCTGTTGGATGATGTAAAAATTAAGAAACTAATCCTATTGGTCATACATAAAGCGACCTTTTCTACACTGCTTGCTATTAAACTAAAAGAGTCCAAATACAAAGAAATAACTGAAAGTCTGTAGGTAAGGACATTCAAACCAGTTATGCCTCCTATTATATCAACTGTACATTTCTCAAATAGGCTGTAAACTATGTTTGAGTATAATAGGCAAATGGTTGATGTAAACACTATGTAATGCCGATTGATTGACATAAAGAGGCTACAGTCTACTCCAGATCTGTATATATCATGCATATGGGCCTCTTGTACACCCATAAGGATTTATGATGCCGTATGGCGGCACAAAATCCTATTATTTTGCAACTGTATGACATATCAGACACAGTTAATGATATGGAGACTGCAACTTCCACCATACCTCCTCCATATATCATTATATCATTTATATGCTCTTATACACAATTATCTAGCTGTATATAGTTGTACGATTTGTAGACAAGCCTCAAGGTAGCAATTGATTCATATCTATGGGCTGAAACATCGTCTGATTGGACTGAAACACCATTTTATTGGACTTAGGGGACCCCCAATCAATCAAGGACCTCTGCAATGTATGGCTTGGATGCAGCATACTGGGTCAGAATTCAGGTGGTCCACACATGAGTCATCCAGATATCAAGTGTCAGTGGTGTCGAAAGAGGTTCATAATGTGGTGCACAAATTTAGTGCAGTGAATTAGATTTTGAAGCATAGATGGTGCACTGAAAGGCTGTTGCAATTGGAGTTTAAATCTTTTACAATCTTGTCTCTTCAGAAGGTAAAAGAACTAGTGGGAAGGGGAGTAAAGGGTATGAGGATGCTGCCCTTCAGAAGAAGCATGATGGACAACAAAAGTGAGGACCTTGTGAGGCTTATGGGCGTTTTGGAGTAGAAAGGGGTATACAGCTTTGGAGATGGAGCTGCTTGGGTGCCGTATGAGTTAGGTCGTGCTACTCATATTACGAGGGGGGAGTAATGGCGGTGTTTACATAGTTGGTTGCGTGGGACAAGATTTTGACAATTGATAATCTGAGTAAGCTGCATATTTTGTCGAATGGTGTATTTAGTGGCTCTCTAGTGCTGAAATGCTGGACCATCTTCTTAACCACTGTCCGTTATTGGTGGTGATTTGGAGAATGGTGCTTTAAGCAGTATGGAGTGGGTTCTGTGATGCCGAAAGCAATATGCATGTTGTTGGAAGCCTGGGATTATGGAATAGGAGGGGGCAATAAGGAGAATGGTGTGGTGACTATCTTTCGTACCTATACTTTGTCCAATTTGGAACATTTTGTAATACCTCCTCCAATCTTAGACAGTTGATAGTGTTACAGAAAGAGAGCTTTCCTTGGATGTGGTTTGAATTTGTAGCAGTTTTGAGGGAGGAGATGTATTTGGGTTGAACTTGTTATGAATCCAATTTATATTGGGGTTGTGTTTTGTCTGTTATAGCCGTCTCATTTCATTGGAATGAAATATCTTTTTTTTTTTTTTTTTTCTCTCTTCATTAAAAAAACTCCTATTTGTCATGAGCATCTTTGCTTCTTGTACTGCATTTCAAGCGCAGAAGGTTCTGGGTGTTCTCTTTGTTACTCCAAGTGATTCTTCTTATGTTTTTAGGGCTTGTCATCTAAGTTGCTTATGGTGTTCTTTTGTTTACCATTTCTTTTCTCTCAACATTTTTGCTCAAACTGTACTCTTACTAGATACATTTGTCTGTTTCTCATATGTTTCATAAAATCGACTATTGAGTGGTTGGAGTGATTTGATATGTTCAAGCCACACGTTTTGAGGGCTTTACGACATTTATTCTTTTAGGGTCTGTTTGGGTGCCATTAAACAGTAATTATATGTTAGAGATTTTATATATTAGATAAACTATAATATCTAATGCATAATTACTGTTAACTAAAATTAGATGAATTCATTTTTATGTAGCACCCAATGGGCCCTTATGATTTCTTGCAACTTGTCGACTAGCCCTCGTTAGTTGAAGCTAAGGCCGTCTATGGGTATTTGGACCTGCAGGTACCCAATTTAATGGGTATGGGTCCCATATTTTGGACTCGTTAAGGAATTGGGTTGGGTTGTACCTCACTTTTTGAACCCGGTTAAAAATCGGGTCTATTCGGGTTCGGGCCTGGTCCATGTGAGGGACCCGGTTAAAGTTGGGCAGGTTGGGTATAGTTGGGTCCAGTTGGGTCTAGTTTGACACATGAATGGTGTTTAAATGAGCTTTCTCACAGGTGTGTGGTTTGGGGAACCTCATTTTGTTGCTAAAATCATCAATATATATTAAAAATCATCAATATATATTAAATATAAATAAAAAACTAACTAGACCCAACTAGACCCAACTTTAACCAGGTCCATCACATGGACCTGTTCTGAACCCAACTTAAGTGCCACTTATATGCAATCTAAACCATCCATTCGGTGGGCACATGTAAATGTTCTCATTTTCCCTAACCCAACCTAACCTAGATCCGAACACCTGATGGTACGTGAATTCGATTGGATATGGGTCCGGGTATTCAAGAACTAGATCCAGATCTGGAGGGACACGGAACCAGCAAGATCTGAACCTAGTTAGCCTGTGTACGAGTACTATGTGACCTGACCCAAACCCTATCTATTGACGGCCCTAGTTGAAGCATGGAGTTACATGCTGTAGAGGGATTCATGACATTTATCAGGATTGATTGTCTGTAATGGCAGTTATTCTTTTGGAAGCATTTGGTTGCATCATAGATGTTAGAAAGAGTTGGATCACTACTCACACTATTCTTTCGCCTTCTTTCATTAGAGATTCTTCGCTTGTATTTTAAGGAGAGGTTGGAAGAACTGAGTACAATGATGGCTGGACAAGACGAAGATGAGTGTGAAACTCAATTCAAAGGTGGTATTAATTTAGATAAAAGTAGCAAGCTTTTCTCAGGAATCGATGAAGGGTATTTTGTTGAAAGTCATCATGAGACAAATTCTGCGAAGAACAACATATTGGTGAAAAACATAGGTAAGGTTGTTCGTGATTTAAGGAGTCTTGGATTTACATCCATGACAGAAGATGCCTATGCTTCTGCCGTATTCTTGCTTTTGAAGGTAAGTTCTGTGCTATTGGCATTTGTTCTATCTCATTTAATTTGGAAGAGTTTCCTATGGTTTCTTTCACAATTTTTTGAATTGAAGACCAACTTCCAAGTTAGTTTCAAATTTAACATGTAACAATGTCTCACTTGTGTGTTCACTGATATTCTTGTTTTCGTGACAGACCAAAGTTCATAATTTGGCTGGTGATGATTATAGGAGTCCTGTCTTAGAGTCTATTAAAGAGTGGATTCAGGTAACTATTTGTCTTTTCTCCTTCCTTTCCTTTCCTTTTCTTTCTTTCTTTTCTTTCTTTCTTTCTTTCTTTCTTTTTTTTTTTTTTTTTCCTGTAAAAATGCAACTCAATTAGTATTTTATTTGACAAATATCTGAAAACATTTGCCATTTAGCTGTCGGTTTTGAATGTATGCATGCATGCGTGTACGTACATATGTAGATACATACCTATGCACACACATATATAATATTCAATATTCAAATGTGTATATATTTGTGTATCTATATGTACATACACATCTATATGTATGTACACATATACATGTATACATACATAAATATATATGTATATGTGCTTGTGTGCATGTGTTTATTAATAAAAATTGTGTTGGGAGAGGAGATAATCAATTTTATTAGAGCATATGCACTGCGGGTAGGATTAGAGGATAGAATCAAGTGATGACTTTGTGAGGATATGGATGGACTAGTGCAAAAAATTCCGTATGGAGATAGGATATTTGTAGGAGGAGACTTAAATGGTCATGTAGGGGAAAAAAGAAGTAGAGGATATGAGAGGGTACATTGAGGATATGGTTTTGGGAGAAGAAATGAGATGGGGGGTGCTATCATTGATTTCGCCATCTAACCTAACTCTAGCAAACATGTACTTTAGAAAGAGAGATGAATATATTGCTTTCAAAAGTGGATCATATACAAGCCAAGGAGAGATGTAAATTTGTATGCATTGGTTTCGGCCTTTATATATATATATCATCATCATCATCATCATCATCATTGTTAAATAAAAAATAAAAAATACAAGCCAAATAGATTTCTTTCTACTTAGGAAGATAGAGCGATCAATATGTAATGACTGCAAGGTTATACCAAGAGAGTGTTTGGCTGTGCAATTTAGGCAATGGTTATGGGTGTTTACAATAAGAGTTGGAAGAAAGGAATGAAATTAATAGGTTTTCAAAAATTCGGCGGAATTATTCATAAATATATTTATAGAAGAAGGAAAGTGAAATGCTAAGGAAGAAGTAAATTTTATGTGGAATGAGATGGCTGGGTGCATTAGAAAAGTGGTAAAAAGATGCTTTCTAGGAGTATCTAGAGGGAAAAACCATTCATATTTTAGGAAACTTGGTGGTGGAATGATGATGTAGGGAAAGCTATTAATGAGAAATGTTCATGTTTCAAAGCCTGACAAGGGACTAGAAAGGATGAAATCGTAAACAATATAGGATGGTTATAAGACCAGCCATGCTTTACATGATAAAATGTTGGGTAGTGAAGGAACACCATGTTCCTAGGATGGGTGTAACTAAAATGAGGATGTTGAGATGGATGAGTAACAAGACAAGGAAGAATAGAATTAAAAATGAATGCATTCAGTGGATTTAGTTGAAGGAGACTAAGATAGTTCGGTCATGTGGCAGTGCAATAGAGACCAAGAATTGCACTGGTTAGGAGTGAGTTGGTATGAGTTGAAGCCTCTAAAAGGGCAAAGGGAAGGTCTAAAAGGACGTCAATGGAGGTAGTAAGAAAAGACTTGATTTACGGTTTAACTGGAGCTATGGCCCATAATAGAGCGGAACGATGGGACATGATTTTTGTAGCCAACCTCAAATAATTAGGATAATGTTCGGATATAATGTGCGTGTTTTTTATTTTTTTATTTTTGTGGGGGGGGGACATCATCTATTCATGACGTCTAACCCGATCGACATCAGATGCGTTGCTCCACATTACCTCCAGAGCCCAAAAACTTGTTCAAACAGACACTTAGGTCGGCCAATGGACATGGGACAAATTGAGAGGGGACACTCACACTTGATTTGCGTGGGGCCAAACATGCTGTGCATGGAATCTAGGCCATCGTCATTCTCGCCAAGGCCCACCCGAGTTGTAGAACAACTTTATTTTTGTTTGGGCATGTCATCTATTAACGACATCTGACTTGATCGAACTATTCACCAGATGTGTTGCTCCACATTACCTCCAGAGCCCAAAAACTTGTTCAAACAAATACTTAGGTCGGCCATTGGACATGGGGCAAATTAAGAGGGGACGCTCACACTTGATTTGTGTGGGGGGCCAAACATGCTGTGCATGGAATCTAGGCCATCGTCATTCTCGCCAAGGCCCACCCGAGTTGTAGAACAACCTTATTTTTGTTTGGGCACGTCATCTATTCACGATGTCTGACCCGATCAAATTGTTCACCAAATGCGTTGCCCCACATTACCTCCAGAGCCCAAAAACTTTTCCAAACAAAAACTTAGGTGGGCCAATGGGCATGGGACAAATTGAGAGGGGACGCTCACACTTGATTTGTGTAGGGGGCCAAACATGCTATGCATGGAATCTAGGCCATCGTCATCCTTCATTTGCCATGGATGAAGGGTCAAGACAAAAATAAGGCTGTTTTGCAACTTAGGTGGGCCTTGGAAAGAATTAAGGGTGAGTATCCCTTGCCACGTTGTTCCCTCTGGTCTGGCCCACCTGAGTTTTGGATCAAGCTTATTTTTAGGCTTGTAGGTGACTTTTTTTTTCAAAAAAATTTTTTACACACCCCACGCACTCACACTAGTGGAATTTCACCACCTATGGGTACTCGAACCCTTGACCGGGAGTTGAAACTCCCGAGAGTCTACCACCCGAGCAAGAGTAAGGACCCCCTTGTAGGTGACTTGAGGGGATGCTTCCGATGGATGGGTCGGATGTGATAAATACACCATCGGGCCCCACTTTTGCCTGGACCACTAGAGCACACCTCACATGCATGTGAGATATGCTCATATCCAACCTGTTGGACAATAAGTTACCATCCAACCATTGGGTAAATTTGAAACTGTCATGTGGGTGCAATATCCAATCCTTCCAATAGTTGGGCCCACCACGAGGATCGCCTAATGTGAACGTCAGTGAGATTCATTCATTAGGTGGGCCATAATATAGAAATAATGAATAGCCAGTAATATAAGAGAAGAATGCATTTTGGCCCACTCGATGAGTGTATCTATCTAATTCACAGCTCCTGTTACCAAAAAAAAAAAAAGAAGTCATCATGAAAATGATTTCAAGCCATACTAGTAACAAAGATTTTTGAAATGGATTATTTTCACTGTTCATTTGACTTTGTGCAAGTGACTTAATATTTCGACCAAAAGCTTTTGAAAATAGAATGGAACAGGTAGAACTTGTCACACATCTGTGTACCTCGGCTACTAGTTCTAGTTCTTAAAAAAATGTCTGTTTTGCATTTAAGTATCCTGTAGCCAGGCAAGCAGTCCTTGTTTTTTATCGGCTTCTAGGGCATTTCTCACTACTTCCATTCAAAAAAAAGGAGCAAGAAAAAAAGAAGAATCTCCAAGTACTGTTAGACTGGCTGATTTTTAAGCGTAATGAGTGCAACCTATGCCTAGGTAGGTAACCCATGGAACAAAACAACTTCATGCAGGACTTTTTGTGCATTACTTTCGAGCATAATATATCACAAGTCCATTAAGTGCTGTTCATTTTCTTGTGTTCAAACTTCAAATGAAAAGGTTTCATTTTAGTCTTTTGTTGGCTTGTATGTTATCTTGTCTAATGCGTTGAAGCTATCTACAAAGAAAAGTGAATGATTTTTTATTTTATTTTTATTTTAGCTGGATGATGCATCTGATCCAACACAATATTAGTAACTCTCATCATAATTTACCCTCGCACCATAATTTTCCTCTTCCCTTAATGCTATGTGTATAAAAATTCTCAAGTACAGTCATAGGTCCATTGCTTTAATGAGCAATACCCATCTGTCATCTAAGTCCTAGGAATTATTCCAAATGCCTCACAACAATTGTTCATATTTCTCAGCCATAAAGGGTACCATGTGGAGAAAGTTTGTGCCCAATGCGCATGCTGTAGATTATAGTTGGGATTTTAGATATGTGCTTTTTTGTTTTTATTTTTGGATTGTTGGGACCTGTGTTTGTCCATTTCTCAGTTTCTTTCGTAGAGCTATGTATAATTAATTGTCACACATGGATTCCTCCTTATATTCTTCTTTACTTGCATGCAGGCTGTACCTCTCCAATTCTTACATGCTCTTCTTGCTTATTTGGGGGACTCAATTGGTTTTGATAGCGCATCATCTGGTATCAAGTCGCCTTTGGCTTCATGTCCATCATTATGTTTCCCTGGGATTGATATTCCTTCTGAAGGTCTCATTAGATGGCAGCTTCGGCTTGAGTATTTTGCTTATGAAACGTTGCAAGACTTGAGAATAAGCAAGCTTTTTGAGATTATTGTAGATTACCCTGAAAGGTACTCTCTCTCTCTCTCTCTCTCTCTCTATTTCATTTCCCAGGTTTGCTAAGTATGTTATCGTGTAATTTTACATCTAAGAATAAATTTTATGGCTACCACAATTCATATCTTTTTCCATTTTCTGGTGCAAAAGTTAGTAGTCTTTTAGTCATGGCACACAACGATTAGTGTTTTTTATTTTTATTTTTTTGAATAAGATATTTTTGATTGATTTCAAGCAATATGGTAGAGTTATAAATTCTTTATTTATTTTGTTTATTTATTTTTTAAAAAATCAGCAGTCATAATGGCTAGTCCTAAACTGTTAAGATATGGTGCGTATTGGACAGCATTGGATTGATATTGGGCAATGCATGAGCCTGTATCAGCTAAAATAGTTTTTTTTTTTTTTTTGGGCTCATTTTTTTTTTCGAAAAATTATCTGAAAATAGGGAAAAATTGTAAAACGCTAGAGTCCACTCTTTGATAAGAATGCTGTCTGTTGGCTTAACCTGCTGGAAGTAAACTGAATAGGCTTTAATTGTATGTAGATCAAACATTATTTGGTGGATTAGGGTCATTACATTGAAATACAACAAAATGAGGATTTAAAAATGAAAGAAAGTAATGATTTACCCCTAATTTTCCCAAAAGTATAAATTTGTCTTTTATTCATTGAATCCCACTCAAATCTTGTGCAGTGTGGATAAAGTGATGGGGACATCATGTGCACACGTGCACGCACACCACCCCCCACGCACGTACGTAAGCAGAAGGAGGGCCCCACCATCGATCTGGCCCAATGACGACGTCCAGGGAGGGCCTCTTAGGTAGAAGACAAGTTTTGGTTCAAAAAAGTGGGCCCAGTAGTCAAGAAAAGCTCATCATGGGATCTCATGATCGTGGCCCACTTGTCGGATTGATGTCATATTTTAAGTTTTACTTATTGTTATTATTTAGAACATCGTGAACGCTTTGGATTTTTTTGTTTGGTTTTAATTTTAGTTTACTTCACCGCTAAGTAATAGGTTACTCACGTGGTGCGAGTTTTGGGGTATAGGGTTTTTCCTATAAATAGGCACCCCTTGTAGTTCTTTTCATTCATTGAAGATTAATAAAAATTATGCGTTTTCCTACTTTCTAAGTTGTGAAGCCTAATTGGGTGTGAAGCCCTCCCTTCATCGAAGGGTTAACTACCGTGGTGCGAAGCCACATCGACCCCGATTCACTCCCATCCTCCATCATCTTCTTTTTCACCTTCCACCACCATCCATACTTCGAATTCGTTCCTTTTGTTGCAGCAGATTTCTTCATTACAGAAGATTTTCAGATTTCGGCCCGCATGCGAGCTGAAACTTCGGCGGAGCACCACGCACAAACCGTACATCGGATTGAGCTGATAATTGGGAGTTTTTGAGTCCATCCCTAGCTGACCAGGGCCAAGGTGGCCTTTTTCTGAATAGTGGGCCCCACACACGTCCGGCCGGGATCACACGTACGTCTGTCTGGGCCATTGTTGCTGTCCACACGCGGAAAGTGTCTTTCGGTTTAGGTTTTTATCTTCTTTTATCCTCTCATAGCTATTTTTCATGAATCCTAGCCTTAGATTACGTTTTTCCTAAGCTATTTGCCAATTTTCTTACCCTAGGGTTCCCCGAATTGGAATTTCTAAATCCCTTGGATTATGGACTGATTACTATGCATGTGTGGGTGATTATTTCTTATCTTTGAGTATCGTTTGGTTTATAATTTTTATTGATCCAGCCCTATTATGTGTAGTCCTGGACCCGCATAGATTCCCCTTAATTGAATGTTTGGACTTTCATGTGGGATATGGAATTTGTGTAATTGTTTATGAACTAACGTGATCTTAAGCCTGAAATCTCACATATCATATTTAATTTTCATGTCCTGCATCAAATTTGGTATCAGAGCCTAGGGTCTTATAGGGGAAATCACTACATATTTAGGGTTTAGTTTGTTTGAGTCCTTCATGCATCTAGTCCATCATATATAGCTGCTAGAAAACCGTAGTCCTTGATATATATTGCTGAATTTTGGTTGACACCCTACACTAAACATGGAACAATTGCAAGAGTCACTAAACAAGCTGTCCTAGAAGTTGGAGTATATGATTAAGCGCTTGGAGAAGGACCAATGCTTTGAACAACTTGATGTATGCATTGCCCAACTTGGGACCTCTGCTAGGACAACTCCCACCATTGAGGTGAATGTCCAATCTCAGGCAGGTGGTCAGAAGGATAGACCAATGAATGGAGTTGGCCAAAGAATCAGTTATGGGCGTGCACCCGTGCACCCACCCCATGAGGGACATCAAGACCACTATTTTGAGGGAAACAACATGTGCGGCCTTGTGGTTGGAGAGAGTGCACCAGTGGCTAGTGTAGAGTTACCCACTAAGGCCATTCCGGTAGTGGATGAGTTTTGTGATGTCATTCCTGATGATCTACCAGATGAGTCTTCCCCTAGGAGGAATATAAAGCAAACTAGAACATGGGACATCGTAATACCTGTAACCGAGTTTGCGTTTAATAGTTCTATCGATAGGTCCACAGGTCTTAATCCTTATGAAGTCGTTATTGGTTATAAACTTGGGAAACCTATTGATCTTGTCCCTATGTCACTTTCCCATAGGCCGTCAGAGCCTGCAGAGTCTTTTGCGTATCACATTCATTCATGGCATCAAGAAATCAGGCAGAAGATCATGATTGGTAATGAACAATACTCACTTTCTGCAGACCAACATAAATGTTTCTAGGAATTCAATGTAAGGGATTCTGTGATTATCCGCATCAGGCCAGAGCGGTACCCTCAGGGAGCCGTTCGAAAATTACTTGTGTATAGCGCTGGACCATTCAAAATTATAAAATGAAACGGTCTCAACGCGTATATGGAAAATCTTCCACCCTCCATGGGAATTAGTTCCATAATCAATGTGGAGGATCTAGTTGCATTTCAAGGGGTCATTGATGCATTGTCTAGCATTTCGCCTAACCATCCTGATTCCCCAAACCTTTCCCTTGATCCATGGCCCCCGCCAGACCCATTTTTCCAGCCTCTACGTCTCATTCCTACCCGTCCCGACCCATTTTCTCAGCCTCTACTTCCCATACCTACCTATCCCGACCCATTTTTTCAGCCTTTACCTCCCATACCTACCCTTCATAACCCATTTTCCCAGTCTTTACGTCCCATACCTACCCGTCCCGACCTATTTTCCCAACCTCTACCTCCCATACCTACTCTTCCCGACCTTTCTTCCTAGCTTTTACCTCCTATATCTAACCTTCACACACCCAGAGAGGAAATAAAAGATATCCTGGACCATTAGATAGTTTCAACGTCGGACGGCGGGTTTCAGAAGTACCTGGTTAAATGGAAGTTACGCCAAGCTTCAGACAGCACATGGCTCACTGAGGAGGCGGTTCAGAAACTTGATCATGACATCCTGGATTGGTTCAGGAGTTTTATTTCGCCAGTGGCGAAATCTTCGCAGTCGGGGAGAATTGATGGGGACATCATGTGCACACATGCACGCATACCACCCCCTATGCACGTACGTAAGCAAAAGGAGAGCCCCACCATCGATTTGTCCCGATGACGACGTCCAGGGAGGGCCTCTTAGGTAGAAGACAAGTTTTGGTCCAAAAAAGTGGGCCCAGTAGTCAAGAAAAGCTCATCATGGGATCTCATGATCGTGGCCCACTTGTCGGATTGATGTCATATTTTAAGTTTTACTTATTGTTATTATTTAGAACATCGTGAACGCTTTGAATTTATTTGTTTGGTTTTAATTTTAGTTTACTTCACCGCCAAGTAATAGGTTACACACGTGGTGCGAGTTTTGGGGTATATGGTTTTTCATATAAATAGGCACCCCTTGTAGTTCTTTTCATTCATTGAAGATTAATAAAAATTCTGCGTTTTCGTACTTTCTAAGTTGTGAAGCCTAATTGAGTGTAAAGCCCTTCCTTCATCGAAGGGTTAACTACCGTGGTGCGAAGCCACATTGATCCTGATTCACCCCCATCCTCCATCATCTTCTTTTCCACCTTCCACCACCATCCATACTTCGAATTCGTTCCTTTTGTTGCAGCAGATTTCTTCATTACAACAGATTTTCAGATTTCGGCCCGCAGGCGAGCTGAAACTTCGGCGGAGCACCACGCACAAACCGTACATCGGATTGAGCTGATATTTGGGAGTTTTGGAGTCCATCCCTAGCCGACCAGGGCCAAGGTGGCCTTTTTTTGAATAGTGGGCCCCACACACGTGCGGCCGGGATCATACGTACGTCCTTGTGGGCCATTGTTGCTGTCCACACGCGGAAAGTGTCTTTCAGTTCAGGTTTTTATCTTCTTTTATCCTCTTATAACTGTTTTTCATGAATCCTAACCCTAGATTACGTTTTTCCTAAGCTATTTGCCAATTTTCTTACCCTAGGGTTCCTCGAATTGGAATTTCTAAATCCCTTGGATTATGGACTGATTATTATGCATGTGTGGGTGATTATTTCTTATCTTTAAGTATCGTTTGGTTTATAATTTTTATTGATCCAGCCTTATCATGTGTAGTCCTGGACCCGCATAGATTCCCCTTAATTGAATGTTTGGACTTTCATGTGGGATATGGAATTTGTGTAATTGTTTATGAACTAACGTGATCTTAAGCCTGAAATCTCACATATTATATTTAATTTTCATGTCCTGCATCATAAAGGCTAGGTACAATAGCCTTTGGTACGTTCGAAATGCCTAGGCACATGCTTGGAGATTCTAGTTGCAACCTTTTTTAGAAATATATGTTTAAATCTTATATGTTATATATTTGTTACATATTGATTTTTTGAATGGTTATAGCTCTAAAACTAATTCAATAAAATGATACAAAATTAATTGTAAAGTTATATGTATTTTAAATAAAGCGATAGTTAGATATCACTTCTACAAACTTATATCTACTCGGACATTCCAATGAATCGACAAAACCCTTAAATTTCAAAATTTCTTAATCTCCCGAACCTTGAAACTTTTTTTTTTTGGAAAGATAACTAGAAATTCATTAAAAGGGCATTGAGATGGAGCAAAAGGAGAAAAAGAAAAGAAAACAAAACTAACACAAGCGACCCAAGGTTGTGCCCCACTCTAACACAATGTCCCAAACATGATTGGCTACCGAAATGACCCTACTAAAAATGTTACAAAAGCATTTTCCATTCCTTTCACCCCAAATTGTCCATAAACCTGCAAGGAGGCAGCCTTCACAACACTTGTGAATTCTTGTTGAGGGGCACTTCGTGCGAAGCAGAGAAGATGTTGCCAATATCAAAAGGCATGGACCATGCTAGGCTGAATCTCACTGTAATGGAAGCCCAAATTTAGGTAGCAAAAGAGCAATGAAGAAGGAGATGGTTCACTGTCTTTGCATTGGACATGCATGGAAGGTAGATTTTTGGAATAGTTATGGATCGCCTTTGGAGATTGTCTATGGTGATGATTCTCTTTTTGCCCGCTAGCCAAGCAAAAGCCTCGATTTTAGAAGGGGCCCCATAATGCCAAACATGAGCAGTATTCGCCACACACGTCCCTTTTTCCCGAAGCATGAAGTAGAAAGATCCAATTGAGAAGCACTTGGACTTTTCATTGGACCATAGGATGCCATCATTATTGCCAAGAGATGGCTTGCAAGAGTGAAGCCATTCCAACATGGCAACATACCCCTCAAGCTCCTCATCTGTTGAGGATCGACGATAAGGAGGGGGGTTTCCAAACAACTGATTTGCCGTGAAGCTCAAAATATAAATTTATAAAATTCCCAATTCCTCTTAGCTCACAACCAATGTTTTAAATATCATTATTGCGCAATGTAACGCACCCTTGGGATACCGATAAATATTGGTTATCGCATGGGATATATTGGTTGTACCGTGTAATGTATCGTTGTTGTTAAGAAACATGGGGACATTGGGAAATTGGTTGAATGTTTCAATGAACTTCAGAGATTGTTTTAAAAAGACATCAATACACACTTAGAAATCAAAACATTACAAAAAAAGTGCACATAATAGGGGTTTCCTTTGTATGGGGTCCTAATGTATGTGCTTTCCAACTGAACTGATAGAAATATATTCAAAGTGTATTCATATAATTTATAAACGTAAGAGGACATGTATGGAAACACAAGCAATACATTCAAAAGAAAAAGAAGAATCACTAGATCAGGATACGTACATGTTTAATTTTGTGTTTGGATACAAAGATAGCTATTGATTTGTGAGAAATTGAGAAATTTGGTTTTTTCTCATTTTTCCGCAACTTGGCCCCCCAAATCTGGAAATTGAATTGCCAAATCCGTAATTTTTCATGGAAAACATGAAAAATCATAGATTTGTAAACATTGACACTGGTTTAACATGATTTACAACAAAAACATGGATCGAAAATTGAAAATGCTCATTGGATCGAATAGGTGGGATATATCGGCACTACCTATGCGTTTCATATTGCATAGGCGGGATACAAGATATATCATGGGATATATCGACTGATATCTAAAACACTGCTCACAACCCCATTTCCCCAATTTCTCATAAATTTCCCCAATTCTAAACCATGATGTTCTGATTTCCTTAAATCCTAACTCTAAATTTCCTAATTTCCTCGACTTCACCAAATTCCCCAACCTAAAATAAATTTGCTAATATCCCTAAATTTTTTCAAACCTTAAGAATCCAAATTTTCAGTATCCATAAATCTTGCAACATAACAATTTTGAATTACTATAAAATCCCCAGTTCATCGTCTATCTCTTGTGTGGCACAAATAGAAACTCTAATTGCTTTTAAGAAGCTCAATGTAGTGTTTGAAACACCAATAGAAGAATGAAATCAAGAAGAAGATTTCTTGAAAATATAAGAAATTCAGGAGAGGGATTTTCATAATCAAAGCTTTGATACCAAAGAACAACATGTCTCTCCACCCTTGATGGGTGTCAACATTCAAAAATATCTTTCTATAAGGTACTCAAAGAATGTATGTTGCATATATGTTGCAACATTATGCAAGTGGCATCTGGGTGCACCTAGGCCAACTTAGGCATTATGCACTAGGTGCATGCACCTAGGCACACCTAAGCACACACTTGGGGATAGCGCATCGTCTGGGGAGACCATTTTTCATCATCTATTCCTCACTCTTTGAAACTATCATTACCACTTAAAAAATGATAAAATATTCCCCCAACATAATATGGAAGTTGGGTTTGTAGCTCAATTGGTACAGTTCATTGTTGATTCTAATAGCTGGTAGCTTTAGGACTCCAGGGACCAAAAAGTGGATGGACCTGGATTCAAGTCTTGGGGAAGGACCCCTTATCCAAGTATCCATGTTGGGTACTCTAGACTCTAAAAGGATCAAGGTATCATAGTGGACAGTATGCAGTTGTTTCCTGCAGATAATATTATTTTAATTTGCTCATAACTGTGTTGAAGGGGTTCTCCTTTTCTTGTTTTGTTTGGAAAAAAATTGATCCTGCATATCTTAATATGCGCTTTTGCAGCTCTCCAGCAATAGAAGACTTAAAGAAGTGTCTAGAATATACTGGCCAACATTCAAAGCTTGTCGATTCATTTATTTCTGCTTTAAGATATCGCTTGCTTACTGCTGGCGCTTCAACCAACGACATACTGCACCAGTATGTGTCAACTATTAAGGCACTCCGAACAATAGACCCGACTGGTGTATTCCTTGAAGCAGTAGGTGAACCAATAAGAGAATATTTAAGAGGAAGAAAGGATACCATAAAATGCATTGTGACAATGCTTACTGATGGGACTGGAGGAAATCCCAATGGGCCTGGGAATACTGGGGATAGCCTTCTTGAGGAGTTAAACAGAGATGCAGAAAATCAAGAGAATGCTGATTGTGATGATGATTTCAATTCCGATGACAAGCAGGCATGGACTAAGGCTGAGCGGTATGCTTTGTTTGTCATGACTTTCAATGGCAAACACTTTGGTGCATGTTCTTAGATTTGCTTCAATATCTTCTTTGGTAGATCTAGTGAGTTTGCCTGTAACTCATCCTTCAAAAAAAAAGTTTGCCTGTAACTACCCATATTTAAAATACGGTTCTACCCTGTTATTGATTTTGTGCTCTTTTTTTCTTCAGCTGGGAACCTGACCCGGTAGAGGCAGACCCATTGAAGGGTAGCAGGAATAGAAGAAAGATTGATATCCTAGGTATGATGGTTAGCATAATCGGCTCAAAGGATCAACTTGTCAATGAATATCGTGTAATGCTGGCAGAGAAGCTTCTGAATAAGGCTGATTATGACATTGACTCAGAGATTCGTACTTTGGAACTTCTTAAGGTAGGTTTTCTTGTTGAATGCTTGGGAGTTCTATCTTGATTTATTAGACCTATTGGTGGTGTCGATTCTTATTTATTCATTTTCTTACTTTATTGTTTGATCAAGTTTGTTAGTCATATTGTCATTTTGTAGTTTAATTGCTTTGACCTTTTGAATATATATATATATATATATATATATATATATATATATATATATATATATATTTGTTTTTCAAATAGATTTTTATGCCATTTTCTGGTTATCATTTTTAGATACACTTTGGAGAGAGCAGCATGCAAAGGTGCGAAATTATGCTTAATGATCTGATTGATTCCAAGAGGACAAATGCCAATATAAAGGCAACCATACAGCCATTGCATAGAGGTTCTTCTTGAAACTGAAACTTATGATACAATTATGTAGACTGTGGAACTGGTTATGTGCTTTTTTCCAAGAAAGAAAACTGCAGGAAACTAATCTATCATTTTGGACATTTGATTTACAGTCTCTCGCCTTTGTATCTTTAGGTGCTGGGCAAGAAGAAATGGGAGTGTCGCTGGATGTTCTTGATGCTACCATAATATCTTCAAACTTTTGGCCGCCAATCCAGGTACTAGTGGCAATCTATAGCATCATTTGTATGACTATTGTGGAATACAAAATTAGAGATAAGATGAGAACAGAAATTGAAGCTTATTAAAACTTGGAATTTTTGTTTTGCGATTCCTCTGTGATAAGGAGATGCTTATATACTTTTAAGGGTAACAATGATTGCTTGAGGAATTTCGTTGTAAAGGCAAGTTCCTTGGTGTGGCTTATTGAATCATGATACATATTGTGTGTGTGTGTGTTTTCAGCCAGGCCAATATGCCCTTGGATATTGATATCAGAACCGTGTGTGTGTGTGTGTGTGTGTGTTTTCAGCCAGGCCAATATGCCCTCCGATATTGATATCAGAACCATGATTTTTATATGTTTTCAAACAAGTCTCTTAACCAATTTCAAGCGTAATTGTGAAATTTTGTGCACCCTTAAAAAGAAATTATGACATTTAGTGCTGTTTGCCATGCTCTTACTGTTGCTGTTATAGTTATCACTTCTGCTTTGACAACTCTTTAGGCACTGATATTGATAATAACTAGTTCCTAGGAGTGTAGTTGCAGGCGTATCCATTTAGTGCACCATACAGTATTTCATTATAGTTCAAGGTCAAGCTCCTAGCATTTTAAACAATAAGTGTTCCTGCTGTCAACTGTGCCATGTAGTCCAAGCTTGGCCTAAACTGCCACATACGGAAGCTCAATTAATTGGTCTCTTTCTCTAGTCTGGTGGTACAATATTTCTTCATACATGATTGTGACTCTATATCTAGTGTCATTCAATATCGGAACAACAAAAAGATGTTCCTGTTTGAAGGCTTGTTAAGTTAGCTTTCTATTGAGCCCAGGATCATGTCATTCTGACACCAATCGAGCAGGTTATGACCAAAATATGGGTATAGTATTGTGCAGAATCAGGAATCTAAGAGAAAGGTGATCATGTCGCTTCACTCGGCCCCATGTATGTGATTGCTCGATCAGAAACTAATTCTAGGGTTTGTTGTTTGAGTTCTAGACGTTTGTAGCATTCTAGATGTCTCTAAAGATGTTTAGTCAGAGTTGAGTTATGAGGCCTTGGGGATTTTGAAATGGTGTTTTGAAGTTGTTTAGAAGGTCATCAGTATCGGGTTTTGGGTGGGTTATCAATTTGGACCTTTCTAAAACTATTAATAATATACACTAGAGAAGTTTTTAACTGTTTACGCTTTTGAGTGTGCGATTCATCCAGTATTTATCCTTGGAATTTCTTTATTATCTATATTCTTATCTCTTCTTCTTGGTATTTCCGGCTGTGTTGATGCCTCTTGTCAACAACTTAGGTGCTGATGCAGTTGTTCACTTGAAAATCTATACACATGTTCTTCTGCAGAGTTCTCAGTATGTTATTTGACAGATTGTTTTTTCAGAATCATTAGATCATTGCATGTAAACTTTTTTGTTGAGCTCTATTTTGTTGTATGATTGAAGTATCTTGAGTATGCCTGTGGGTATATGTGCTTTTGCTGATAGCTTATCAGAAAACTATATTTATTCTACAAGTTTTTGTGCACTATGGTTGACATTGAAGAACAATGGCAGGCCGAATCCCTTAACATACCTGCATCTGTGGACCACCTGCTTTCTGATTATGCAAAGAGGTTTCATGAAATCAAAACCCCTCGCAAGTTATTGTGGAAGAAGAATCTTGGAACAGTCAAGGTTAGAAACATTATCAGAGCACATTAATTGAGGCTATATTATTTTGGAACTCTGAAATGATTACTTGGCCGGTGAATTGCTACAATTTTGTGAAGCTATATCAGAATTTCCTAATTTATGATCACCAGCATCATCTAAACCTTGTCCCAACTGATTGAGGTTGGCTACATGAAGCCTAATTAATGATGAAAGGGGGTTTTTTAATTGACACCTGCCACTATGATGCTGCTATTTCAGTTGGAGTTGCAGTTTGAAGATCGGATTATCCAGTTCACGGTAGCTCCAGTGCATGCTGCAATCATCATGCAATTTCAAGAGCAAACAAGGTAATTGAGGATGTTTCACCATTTTATTTTATTTTATTTTCCGTTGCTTCTTCTAGTACTAATTAATCTTCGCTTCTTTCAGTTGGACTTCTAAAAACCTTGCAGCTGCAATAGGGGTGCCTGTGGATACACTAAATCGAAGGATAAGCTTTTGGATAAGCAAAGTATGTTAAGAGAAAGTTACTTTTTTCCTCGTTGAGAAAAAATATATGGAATTCATTTTTATCTGCTGGAGTTGCTCATATACATCGCTTTCAGTTGGAAACACCTGGTTCATGCTTTAATGGAATTGTGTTCTAATCTTTGTTTAGTTTTACTAGTACACTAATGCTGCACTCCAATGTCGAGCAATGAAGTCATGAGGCTATCTGCTTATTGCAATTATAACCTTGACGTTTACTAAAAGCAGTTCTAGTTAGAGGTGAGCTACGTGCATGCCTGAGGCATTTAGACCATGCATTCTCCACCTGGGCCCTAGGTGAGGCAACTGATGCATAGAGGCCCCCAATCGCAATACTCTGCCACCTATGATCAGACTGGTAGGGCCCACAAGTGGTTTGGTGAGAGTGGTTTCAATATGCAAGCACTGTTCATGCATGCACCATTCATTTGTACATATGAGCAGATTCGTCTAGTTAACAAGATAGTAGGTTCCTTTTGGTTTCAAGTTCAGTAGAAGTTTCCTTTTTAGTTGTGCTAACTCTCTTTGTGAAGGGGTACCCTGAAGGCTGGCTCCTTGTTAACTTCGAACGAGTCTTCAGAAGGGCTAGCGAGGTGTGTGAGGTGGTGATCTTGCATGTTAGGGGTTCCAAAGCTCCAAAGGGATTCACTTTTATCCGTATGAGAACAGAAGAGGAGATGGGAAAAGTGATAGAGATGCTCCACGATCAAAGCTTTGGTGGCAGGAAGCTCTTGGTGTAGCAAGCTAGGTTCAGCTCCAATTTGGCGAACAGGGAGGTAGAGGCAAGGGGAGGGAGATGAATGGGAAAAGGGTCCTGCTGGGGTGGTGCGTCACTGAAGGAATGTAGGGCCTCTTGCTCCTGTGGAAGGAAACCCTAGTAGCTTCAAACATGCCCTTTAGGGAGGTTGCGATAGGGTGCTGACCCTGGTTCCGGCTGCGAGCTAGGTAGAAGGGACAGATCCTCCTTGCAGGTGGGTTTAAAAGAGAGAGTCTCCATTAGGGATGGAAGTTCATGTGGACAAGTTAGTGGTAGACAATGCGAAGGAACACCTCCAGTGGCTGATTGTAGTGCTTACCAAGGAAGGAGCTACTCTGTCTCAAGTTTGGCTTTGGTTTACGGCCTGCAGCTGTATGGAAGAATGGGAATACCTGATGAAACCTCTGAGCGGTAACGAGATATGGATATCTATCAAACCCGGCACGACCCAAAATCAGTTGGTAGAAGTAGGGGTGTACATGAACCGAGCTAGCTCGGTTAGCTCGCTTGACTCGACTCGAAAAAGCTCGATTCAACTCAGTTCAAAGCTGAGTTTGAGCTGAGCCAAGCTGATTTTGTGAGCTTGAAAATGAGTTCGAGCAGGCCCCAGCTCGACTCGACTTGGATCGAATCCAGCTCGAATTGAACTCGGATCGAACCGGTTCGGTGACTCGGTTACTTTGCCATTGATGTTACTCACCAAGTGTTTGATAAAATGACTCAACGAAGTGTGGCTGGTGGGAAGGAAGGTATAAAATTGTTTTTCATATGCCCCATTTCTTACAACATTGTTGTTCGAATTTCTTCTTTGATGTCTTCACTCAGATCACATCATCACATTAGCAGTGGGATGTGGGGCCAAGACGGACCTGATTTCACTCTCTTTCTATTCAAGTGATGAGCAGTGATATGACAATGGAGCAAGGTCAGATCCATTACAAAGCTTCATATAGGTTTGGGGCCCACGGTGATGTGTGCATGACATCTAACCTGTCCACCACGTGCTCCCACTCATGTTCTTGGACCACTAAGATCAAGCTGATTGGAAGCTCAGGTGGGCCACACTAGATGGATCAATTGGTATAGGAGCGTTCACCATTAAAAGCCATTCAGATTGCACGTTGGCCATCATGTTTTTCATATGCCCCATTGATGCTGCTTTACATACACTGATTTTGAAGGTGCAATCTAGGTGTTTGTGAAAATGCTGCACAGGCAAATTCGGCTCAATCTTGGCTCGAACTCAGCTTGAACTATCCCGAGCTGCTGACCAAACCGAGCCGAGCTGGCCAATCAGGCTCGAAGACCGAGCCGAGTTGAGCTGAGGCCAGCTCGACTCGGTTCGACTCAATGTACACCCCTGGGTAGAAGCATGAGAGAGGCTCAATGATGGACTAGTTCTCTCAATGTGCAAATGGGAGAATTGGTCATATTTTGGGTCTAAGACGGGGTGATACCTAGTGTGGGATATCCCATTGGAGCTATGGAACAAAAACATCATCAACACCATCAGAGAATGTATAGGAGAGGTCCTTGCCTTTGATAAAGCAAAGGATACATGCGACGATATTAGTGTGGCCTGCCTCTGTATCAGGAGTAGTTGTTGAAGCTCTTGAAGAGATCAAGCTGTGTGTGTGTGTGGGGATGATTTCTCTTCCTTTGAAGGTTCAACAGGAGGTTGCCTGGGTGAGACGTGTTGATGGGGGGATTTATGGAAGCGTAGGATCTTCTCAGGAAGTATCTGTTCTCTGAAGGCTGTTGGGAGAAGGGATTAACTGTGAGATGGGCGGTTGGAGTACTAGTTCAAGGGGAGAGGAGGACGTGTGTTACTCAAACGAAGCCGCAGGGCGTAGGTGGCCAGCTAGAGGTCTTCAAGCCCTTGGAGGTGGTTGAATGTTCTGTGGGAGCATGCTTGAGATATCGTGTTCCGCTCGTTAACTACGTATAGACATGAAAGAGTTCGCACGTGCCCGTGAGCCCTGCTCATGCGGTTAGGGCTTCCAATTCTCTATGCTCGGATGAGGCTCGGGTTCATCGAGAGGCTAGGGCTGCAACTGCTTGGCCGTTGCAGGCTCGGGATCCCAAGGCATTTAAAATAATAATAATAATAATAATAATTTTAATGCGGCTTAGGAATGAGCCTCCCATAGATTGATTTTGACATCTACGCGTGGCCCTTTGAAGCCTATCCGAGAAGTCTCGAACCGGGTTTTGTCTCTAGGGAATGTTTTGATTTTGACACTTGGCGCTTCGTTGGATAAGCACACTCATTCCATCCCTCATTGTGAACTTGTGCAAAGATTGCACAGGCATTGGGGATCCTGAGAATACATGTGCATCAGACTGTGCATATTTGCAGGTGTCTATGACTCTCACCTTAGCAACGGCACCTGCATGTGTTTCGGAAGACCAGGTCTCGACTCTCACTTCCCCGTAGAGACATTTTATCATACCTTATAGCAGAGGAGGTCCGAGAGCTATTCTACTCAGAAGAGATTTCCTTTCTTCTTCGGCACAACTCAAGAGGGAGACGGAAAAGGCAATGCATCTTCTCTGCAAGTTTCGACAAGCATGGGTGAAGATTTACATAAGTGTGATCATCTAGGCAATTGTGTAACTCTTAAAGCTGATGGTCCATGGGATTCGAGAGCCTTGACTTTGGCCTCCTCTATTCGTTATGTGTATGGAGATTCGGCTTTGATTCCAGGAGATGGGATGGAAACTCTGGATGTGACGTTGCTCCAAGTAACAACAGGGAGTACTTTCCTCTAGAAACTGAAGGTTGTCCAAGTGTAAAGAACTTAACGGGGTATGGGATGCCTGTCAACAATCTCTGGTCCGAGGACAAGCTTGTTTGGACTAAGGACACAATGAATAGGGTGGGAAAGAAGTATCGATTTGTTGTTCCATGCGACTAATGATGACACAGTGGCCCTATTCCAGTTCATTGAGCAGAGGAGAGGATCAATGTCTAATCTATCATGAAACACAATAAGAAAGGCCATAGAGAACTGCTACAATAGGAAAGTTCAATTAATTATGAGGTGGGGAATGAGGGAAGTGGTTTGAATAGGGGAAGACAGGCAAGGTTAGTTTCTTAATGAAGATCCTCTCATGGAACGTCAGGGGGCTGGGTACTACAGAGAAACATAGGTAGGTTAGGGCGGTGTGCGATAAAGCTGAGGCTTAGGTCATCACCCTTCAAGGGTCAAAGCTTACCTCAGTCAACAAGTCGTTATTGAATTCTTTATGGGGGCTAAAGCTAAAGGACCTTATTTGTAAGGATGTTGTGAGGTCCTCAGGGGGATTATTATCTCTTCGAATTCGAGTAGTATGAAGATTGATGGCAACTGGATAGGTGAATATTCAGTGTCAGTTATTTTTGTGGATTTTTCCTTTGGATTGAAATGGGTGTTCTCTTCTGTCTATGGGCCTTGCTGAGGTACTCACATGTCATCTCTTTGGGAGGAGCAATTTGCTATTCTTGCTAGATGGCAATTGCCTTGGTGTATAGGAGGCGATTTTAATGTTATGCGATTCTCTTTTGAAAAATCTTAGGGAACTCGTCAGACTACAATTATGAGGGATTTTAATCAATGGATTCAAAAGTTTGATTTGGTTGATATTATGATGTTAGGGGCTAAGTTTACTTGGTCGAACGGGCAGACTATTCCTATTCTTTCGTTTCTGGACCACTTCTTTGTGTCTCCTGAGTCCCGAATGGTTGGAGAAGTTTCCATTAGCTTAGTCGATGGCGTTGCCTAAGCCGACGTCGGATGAGAAGCATATCCTCCTTTAGGTGCAGGCAAATAGTTGGGGACCTAAACCTTTCAGGTTTGAACTGAGTTGGCTTAAAGCTGAAGGTTTTCATGGGTTGGTGGAACAATGGTGGCAATCGGCTGATGTTAAGGGACCAACGGGTTTGAGGTTACAAAGATCATCAAAGAGAATATGAAAAGGTGCAAAATAAAGAACTTGGGGGCTAGGGATCGTGAGCTTTTTAGTCTATTGGGTAATATAAATTCATCAGACAACGAGGAGGAGAACAAGGGCCTGGCCACGGAGGACAAATAAAGGAGAGTCTCTTTCGAAGAAATACTCTCAAATTCTAAAGGAAGAAATTAAATGGAGGCAAAGATTGAGGGCCCTTCAGCCTAAAAAAAGGAGACAACAATACAAAGTTCTTTCATGGCATGGCTTCGGCTAGGGCTTGGGTTAATCGGATTAGTTCTTTGGTCATAAATGAGGCAAGGGTAGATAAGAATGAGCAAGTTTGTGACATTATTATTGATTTCTACCATAAATTATTGAGTAGAGAACAATGGGTGAGTCCAAGATTGGATTTTCTTCACTCTGATAGCATTTCTTCATAGGCTGCCGAGCAGTTGGAGTATCCCTTTTCTGAGGAAGAAATTGAATTAAACGTCTTTGATTTCGGTCGTGATAAGGCCCCGTGTCCTAACGGCTTAACCTTGCCTTCTTCCAAGTTTTTTGGGAGGTGGTTAAAAAAGACGTGATTGATTTTGTTAATGAGTTCTCCGATTAAGTTCTTCCCCATCAACTTGGTGCTTCGTTTATTGCTCTCACTCCTAAAGTGGTAGGTGTGAAGGGATTAAAAGACTTTCGGCCGATTAGTCTTATTGACAACCCTTACAAAATTTTGGCGAAGCTGCTTGCCACGAGGTTTAGGAATGTGCTTAATAACATTAGTTCCCCTAACTATAAGGGCGTTTGTAAGAGGTAGACAGATTATTGATAACACTCTTATTGCACACGAATGCATCAATTCTCGATTTAGGGACAAAATTAAGGGGGTGGTGTGCATGCTTGATGTGGAAAAGGCTTAGTCCCATGTGGATTGGGACTTTCTGGATTGCATTTTGGGCAGAATGGGGTGTGGTTATAAGTGGAGGAGATGGATAAGGCTGTGCATTTCTTCTCCGTCCATCTTGGTTCTTGTGAATGGATCCCTGAAAGGCTTCTTCAGGCGATTTAGGGGCCTTCGTCATGAGATCCTCTATCCCTTATCTCTTTTTTGTGGTAGCGGAAGCTTTCAGTTGTATCCTTGCCAAAAGTCAAGACTCGGCTTTGCTTTTTGGATTTAGAGTGGCCGCCTTAGGGGATCGGGTGCTGCACCTCTAGTTTGCTTATGACACCATTATTTTGTTGCGACGTGGTTGAAGACCTTCAGAAGGTGGTTGTAAGCGAAATGTTGGGGATTCATTTGCCCAAGGAAGAGCTATCTGTTCTTGCTAACGTTTTTGGGTGTAAGGTTGATTCCTTCCCGTTGACTTATCTGGGCTTCCTTTGTGCATAGGGAAACACCCACCCCCCCCCAAGCATCTGTGGGATAGAGTTATAGAGAGGATAGAAGGCAAGCTATCAAAATGGAAATACAAATAGCTATCTTCAGGGGGTGGTCTTATTCTCATCAAAGTGGCTTTTTCCAACCTATCTCTAGGGGGAACGCATATGGTTTCAAGGTTCATCTTATTAGCTGGGAGGAGGTTTGCAAGCCCGTCTCCTAGGGAGATGTTGAGATCAAGGATCTTCACACTATGAATATTTGCCCTCTTGAGTAAGTGGTTGTGGAGGTTTGGGGTGGAGAAGGATGGTTTTTGGCGGGGGATTATTGCCTCAAAATATGGTTTGGAGGAGAGAGGGTGAGAGACTAAGAGGTCCTCCATGTATAAAGCATCCCGTCCTCCATGTATAAAGCATCCCATATTTGGAGGGTGGTTACTAATGTTAGGGAAGACTTTAAGAAAGGCATCTCCTTTGCATTGGGAGGCGGGTTTGAATCAGATTCTAGGAGGATCTTTGGTGTGGGGAATCTCCTCTTCAAATGGAATTCCCAGACTTAGATTGGGTGGCTTTGAGACCCGGTCTTTGTGTGATCGATTGCGATTCTTGGGTGGGTTCTCAAGTGTGTTGGATCCCAAGATGCAGGAGAAACCTATTAGATGTTGAATCAAATGAACTAGTTAGCCTTTTGTGTCGGTTGCAGTTGGTCCACCCTTCTTTAGAGGAAGATTCATGGGTTTGGCGGGTGCACTTGTCAAGTATCTTTTCTGTCAAGTCGTTCTACGGGTTGCTTCGGGCCCCCAAGATCCACCTCAAGATAGTTATGCTTACCACTTCTGGTCCTATGGAGTGCCATCTAAAGTGGTTCTCTTCACGTGGTAGGTGAGTGCTAATGATAGACAATTTAAAGAAAAGAGCCATGGTGATCCCGAACACGTGTTGTTTTTGCCGCAATGACAAGGAGTCAATCGACCATCTCGTGCTTGTTTGCTCGAAGGGTGTGGCTTCATGTGCTATCCGATTTGGAGGTGTAGTGGCTCATGCCAAGATCAGTCCGGGACCTCCTATGGGTGTGGCAAGGGAGTTTATAGTAGAAAATACGGGAGGGTCAAGTGGTTGGTGGGTCATGCTAGGATTGGTTTGGGACCTCCTATGGGCATGGCATGGAGTTTATAGTAGAAAGTACGGGAGGGTCAAGTGGTTGATGGTTCTACCGGTCGTGTGGCGGGCCTTATGGGGCAAAAGGAACATAACTCTTCAAAGTCTTTCAAGGCAGTTGTTGACTCGATCTTTTTGTTAGTTTTGGAATGGAGCGTCTGTTGTGTTAACTGTTAATTTCTAGGTTCCCCGGGTTAAGGGTTTATCTTCTCTTTTTCCTTGTATTCTTTTCCTGCGTTTGTTTCGGCTAGCAGGCCTTTAATAAAATTCCACTAATCTTCAAATAAATAAATAATAATAAATAAATCTATGACAAAATATTTGAGCTTTGATTGGATTTCTAGCAAGAAAATTTACTTTTTATTTTTCTACAATCTTTGAATGGTTTTGTAGTATGATTTGATCATTTGAATGGTTGTTGTTGATTCCCTCAAATGGTTTTGTAGAATTTGGTTGGCTTAGTTGGAACTGTAACTTAATTCTTTTGAATGTTTTAATGGACCTAAATTTTAGGGAATAGAGGATCTAACTGTCCAAGGGTGTAACATCTGAAGTCTCTTTAAGATTAGTTCTATTTCATAGTGTTAAAATTAGTCCTAGAGATAAAACTATTAAACACCAGTGTCTATGTATGATGTGATATTAAATACAATAAAAACCCAAAATGCACCTGGAGTCTCCAGGCATGCGCCCAGGTGTAGCATAGTGCCTCAGGCGTTCTAGGGGCTGATGTTCCTTGAGTGCACCTAATCCTTTAACTACACCGACTAGAAGTGGTGTAACTCTGCCTCTGTTGCAATTTTGCAGTTCCTCATTTTTAATTCTCGTTTTAGGAATTTCTTGATGAGGATCCATGTGCATATAGATGAATCATCTCAGGAATGATGTCCATGCAATGTGCATGAGTTGCAGTACTAACATAGTTAAGAAGGTATTCAATTATGGTAATGATGGCTGTAATGGCCAGCCTTATGGTCATCATGATACAGGTTTTAATGGGCATGTAATGGTTAAATTCTTTTTTTAAAGGAAGAAACTGTATCAGGCCCATATCAGACCGTTATAGGCCGGTCATGGGCCTTCTTCTTCTCCTTTTCCAGAATAGCCATTATACTTCCATATCGACTAACAGGTCACACCATTACCATTACGCAATGGCCATTATGTAACCTTTTTTGAATTCCATGGTTCAGATTGGTTAACTTCTTGAATCCTTTCTAAAAGAGTTTGTTTACATTCCAAGTAGCATATTATTTTGCATGGGTGAACGTTGGGAGTTCTTTTGAGAAGCACAGATGAACATGGCTAGTACATCCACTGTTTACCAGCTAAAAGAAAAATACATTTTAATATTGATGATGACTGTCTAAATGTCTCTTTTGAAGCTGGGAATTTGTTGAAGTGCAATAATATGCTTGTCCGGTATGAAGCTACTTTTCATTCAGTTGTCTGTGTAAAGAGATCCCTGCTTGTTCATTTTATTTAAATATTAACGTGTGATTTCATCAAGGAAAATAAGAATTGGAAACTTATCTGTGGTTGTCCTTTTGTGAGAAAGTAGTGTTGCTGCCAATTTCTTGCACATTGTTACAGGATATTGTGATTCCTTTCATCTGTTATTCTCAATATCTGAGGAACTCAGTTCATGTTCCCTGATAATTTATTAGCCGTTGCTTCGCACTTTGCCTTGGAACTTGACTTTCAAGTCCATGTTCTGTGTCATTACCTTTTGATATTTATGGGGGCTAGGGAGCTAGTTACTTATTGTTACTTGGATTCTTTATTATTTGTTTTTTATATGTTTTTTTCCCCCCCAGGGAATCCTTGCAGAATCAGTGGGAGCAGAGTCTGATGACCATGTTTTTACTATTGTGGATGACATGGCTGATACAAATAGGAATGGTGTTAACAGTGGGAGCTGTGAAGAGCTTTTAGTTGCTGATGAAGAGGGGGAGAGATCTGTCGCCTCTGTTGAGGAACAACTGCTGAAAGAAATGACTGTCTATGAGGTTTGAGCTGTCCTGGACCATTGAATTTGATAAATAATTCTGCGTGCATATGGAAAAGCCTTGATGTAGACAATCCCTTGTTTTTGCTTGCTAAGAAGATAAAAATCCATGAGAAAGCAATCGAATCACATATCTACTAAGCAAGTATGCTAGAGAAGGGTTGACAACAGCTTAAGAGAGACCCAAGGAAGCAATGCCTTCAAGTTCTTCAAGAACAATAGAAAGAACATGAACAATACTTCCCTACTTCCATAAAACAAAGAAGTTTCCTAAACTTTATTCTCTGTCCCTAAGAGGACCTTCTAATTCTCAGAATTAAAGAAACAAGTTAAAATTGTGAACTGAAATTCTCCTCCCCCCCCCTGCTTGTGAGTTTGAAGTATTATGCCCTTTGGCTCAGTCAAAGTTGTGGTAGACAAATGGGTTGCATTAATCGTTTTTACCCCCTCTCATGAAAGCAACAATTTCTCTTCTGAAAAGATAATGGGAAATTTATTATTGCAAGATGGGCTAACAATAGAAATCTGTTGTAGAAGAATTCTATAGGAGCGTAAGGGAGAGGGGAGAGAGAGAGACCAGGGCAACAACTTGTGTTGTGTTTGTTGTTAGTCAAATGACCAACACACATGCGCGCGCACGCGCGGTAGAACACAAGACTTGAACTTTATTCGTTTGTTGAATATTCTCTTCAAGTCGGAAGCCATAACAAACTCGATAACCATCGAGTCACCAACCCATCATTTTCATGCAAAATTCTCTCACAAACATGTGCAACTTGCACAATGAGTGAACTACACTTACAACACTTGAGAAAATACACACACAATAGCATGTGGAGACATGTGCAACGCGTGTAACACAATGTGAGTGAATTACACTCACAACTAACAACAAGGGCCTGATAAAGGATGAGATGATGAATTGAAAAGGAAAGATCTACTAGTAAAAATCTCCAGCACTGGTTGTCAGCTAACAGACAACGTTCCATGTTGCTGATCAATTCACTTGGAAAAAAAAAAAGAAGAAGAGAAAAGAGTGGGGTTCCCTAATTTACTAATAGATCTCATAGTCACTAAGCCATGTCAGTTGTTGGTGTATGAACTCGGATTCATTCTGATGGCATGTCAAGTTAAGCATTATGTCGAACACTTTGTGTGCACAATATACTTCTAAGCACGAAACGAGAACATCAACTTCGCAATCACCATCAACAAGATTCGATATTGCATTTCACAATCCCATAACATCAAAACAAGGAATAAAGAAATTCCAGCAGAAGAAGAAGAAGAAGAAGAAGAAGAAGGAACAAGGGCCGGTGGCACCCACTTCTCATGAAACATGTCATAGCTCACTCAAATCTTGACGAAACTTCGTGATTCTTATTTATGGTGATTGCACATGATAAACCACACCTGTTCCTTGTGGAAAATCTGCCGAAAAAACCTTAAGAAAAACAACACAACAAGAAAACCAAAATCTGGGCTTTTTTCAATTTTTCTCTAGTTTTGCTGAAACACCATTAAAAACTTAACCAAAAAATGCATAAAATCACCATTATTCCTCTAAAATCAAGATCTACCATATCCCATATTTTCTTGCTCCAAAAAAAATTACCTGGTTGTACACTGCTGACGTCATCCATACATAAGGATAATGTCAGCAGTAGGCCCCACTATCGTAGGCTGCAATTAGGTCCCGACAATCGTAGGCTATGATACCAAGTAGAAATCTGCCGTAGATGAAATCTGCAGGAGAGAGGGGAGAGAGACTAGGTCAACAACTTGTGTTGTGTTTGTTGCTAGTCCAATGACACACAGTCATATTAACTTTGAAAGAAAGATACAATGATCCATAGGAGTACACGGCATGCACACATACATAAACAAAATTACATGTATTTCCACAATAACTACATCCAAAAGAAAATCATAATTTAAGAACTCCCAAAATGTATTATTTTATCACGAGACCTCCATTGTCCTATGCTTGGTGAGATGTGGTGTGGAGCATTCTAATGGTCAGTAGGAAGTTTCAACAATATACATCATCGTGATCTGTCCTGGCTAATATTTTGTTGGTTGCAGAAATTTATTTTGGGGATGCTTACTAATTTCGGCAGCATGGCGCTGGATCGGATACACAATACTCTGAAGGTAGAAGTTTCAGCAGAACTGACGTAATCCTTATTTTTCGGATCATCACAGAAAACAATCTATTCTGACGAGTCATTTTGCAATTGATTTTTGGCACTAATTACAACCTTGTGTTGCAGATGTTCTGTGTGGCCGAACCTCCTTATGACAAGTCACTCCAACAGCTGCAAAGCTTTCTTTCTGGCCTCATATCAGAAGAGAAGTTAGAACTGAGGGATGGGATGTACTTTCTGAAGAAGTAACCATGGAGGTGGAATGCATCGGGCTTGAGCAAATGGCCCATATCATTTTTCCATCTTATAATTATTACTCTTAAGCTAATCATGTTGTGCATTTAGGGTGCATTTGGATGCAATATGAATTTAGTTGTAACAGTTGGTCCAATGAAATGGAAACAATCAACTTACATTTCCTTCATCAGCACTGACATTGAAGGAGTGGTCTTCAGGCTGCAATTGGGTTATTCTCATGGACTCAAAAGGAATGTTTTTGTTGCAGTTTGAGGGCTACTTCCTCATAATGAATACCAGGAAACATAATAAGGTTTTCATCAATTCATTTGTTCACCCAAATGCAGCCTTATATATTTGTTTACCAGAAGTTTTCAAGGTTTGTTAACGTATTTTACTGTTATCACATGACTTAAGTAGCTCTTTGTGTCCCTACCGAAGCTGCAGTGTGAAAGCATGAGGAGCGAAGAGGATTAGACACCCTGGTAGTCCATGCTGTAAAAGATGAGCGTTTGCCCTTGGTCTATGCATATCAGGGGCCTAGATAACGCATGAAACACTCCGCCTGGGGATTATGGTCGCAAGTCCATTCTTCTTCCTTTTGTGTTTTTTTTTGAGAAATGCCAACATTTGGCACCCCAATATGTTTCTTCTTCTAGAATTCTTTTTTTTTTTTTTCTTTTCTTTTTTGCATTTTCATGTTGTTGTAACTTGTAAACCTTATCACATTCAGAAAATGTACAGTTCAGTTGGGTTTGAGCCTGTAACTCAATGGTAGACAGCGTGCATTTCAACATTGAGGTCTTGGTTTCAATCGCAGCCTACCTATCAAAAAGAAAAAAAAAAGAAAAAGAAATGTTAGGTTCAATTCAATTAATAGTTTATTGGGCATTTAATGGGGTCATCAGTTGAATTTTGAGCAGTTGGATTTTATTTTGCGGAGATTGGAGATGTTCATCTATGTCATGAGATTTTATTTTGCAGGGATGGAGATCTTCATCAATGTCATGAAAAGTTTTGTGTATTCTAGACAAACATGGTCATTTTGTATTAAAATGCACTTATTGTTTGCATCTGATCAAATTCTTACACTGCCTGCTTTTCATGGTTCTTCAATGGCATACATGCCCATCCAATTTTGCAATAGCTGCACATTGGAAGTACAGAAATTGTCCTGCATCCTGGATACAGGACAACCAAACACCGACATATTGCTGGTCTTAGTGCGGTTGCTATGCACTGAAGTTGCTACTGTTTTCTTTGGTAGATTTTGCGGCCACCACCAAACTGAAACTGTTATGCATGGGACTGGAACCTAGGTTTTCCTCATGCTGACCAACTGGATTCGTGAGCTTGAGGCCACAAACGCTCCCTATTTTAAAAAAATAAAAATAAAATGGGGAGACGAGGAAATTTGAGCTCAAATCAGCGTGTTGTGGAAAGCGACTATTGCGTGCTCGAATGGCTTGTATTGAGTTTAGTTCTTTTGTCCTCTGCTCTGGCACGTGTGCTAGGTCTCGGGTATTCATCAGCGTGGAAAAAAAACGCAAAATCAGCAGTGGAAATGGGCTTTTGTTCTTTTGCAATCCACCCTATAATGGGCCTTTGAGTTAAACAAGGGATATCCTGTGAGAGTAGGATCTGGAATTGCATCCCACATGCCAATGCAGCGGACATGGGTCCAACTGTGCGCACAATATACTTGTATGGTCACCAGTTGAAGGGATATACAGAATCCTATGCAACAGACATGCTGCTTACTGTCATCTTGGTTTTTATAGAAGTCAAGGTATGCTAATGAGGGTAATTGACTATGCTGTTAGCTCCTGCCTACCTCAACACATTATGTGGTCCATACCATTCTAGGTCCCATTTTATGTTGTCTCCAACATGAAAAACCTCTGTGATCAGTGATGCACAACGTCCAGATAAGAGGTTTTTGTTTTTTATGTCTGTGTTGTGTTTAAATCAATTTTTTATGAACGGTAATATCTTTGATGGGTGAGATTTTTTTTATTTTTTATTTTAATGCAAAAAATAATTACTTAAAATCTTTCTTTTCAATGTTTTCTTCTGCATTGCCCCACAACCACGAGATGTGTTAGGTGGACTTGAGCAAAGTTTGCCACCCAGTCCAATGCAGAAGACTGGGTTTCATCCTGCAACCTTGGCTGTGACATTTATCATTGCCCTGAACCAATCCATCTTCAATCTTCCAGGTAGTTGATTCACCAGCTACTTGTCCAAGGGAGGGTTTGTCGTTGCTGATGGACAGGTAGTATCAGGGGAGCGATGGAGGGTTTGCTGTTGCTGAAAACCTTGGGAGACTCCCAACTGGTCATAAGAGGCAAGGGGTGGGATATCTTTGGCCACTCTCTAACAAATGAGACAGCATTAAGTGCCATTCCTACAATAGAGCTGGGTTCCAATCACCTTTCCACTGTAGCCCACGAGAGGTTGCATGAGCGGGTTCAAGTGAATAGGTCCGGATGGTGTCATTAAGGTGAAGCCTGCCATGGGTTTTTATCAATTTTAATAGTCTCACGCAACTTTTGTTACTATCACACGTAAGTGGCGTAAATGGCATTGTCTCAGGAAACCTAACTGGGCTGGTAGCATTAAAATCAATTTACATAATTAAAATTAAGTAGACGCTTTTTAACTTAGGTCCAAGTTGGATCCTTAGTTGAACCTGGCTAGACCCGAAATTAGCTGGGCGAGGGAGGGCAGTAGACGTGGGTCGTGCTAGGAGGTGCGGTTGATATATCGCCAACTAGTAGGTGAGAATTTGACGAGAAGAGGAAAAGGGTTCCTCATCTCTTTTCACGTGATAAGATGGACACTTGGACCGTCCGTTACTCATTTAGCCGACGGTCCAGATTACTGGATCTCCTCTATTTATATTTTATTATATTCTTAGGAAAAAGCAGTTTCGGGGATCTGAGAGAGAGAGAGAGAAGCTCTTTTAGAAATTGGATGCCTTTGAGGAATTGTTTCGGCAGTAGGAAGGGAATGGTGATGACATGACACGGTACCTGTCTATTCTTCACAAAGAGGAGCATCTCTTCTTCTTATTCTTCTTGAAGAACCCCTTCCCCTTTTCTCTCTCTCTCTAGAAATTTATATTTATATGTTTTGTTCCCCTTAATTTATATTTGAATTTGTATATAATTTTTTATTTTGTCTCTCATATTTAGTTATTTATTTAATATTGAAAATGAGAATTTATTGATATTATGTAGGTTGTTTGTTGTTTGGTGTTGTGGTTGTCATTGCGTCATGGGAAGAAAGATGTCAACATTGGAGCTTTATTTTTTTTTGTATTCGGATTTTCAGGTGAGGATCTTTTGTGAGAGGACAAGTCTTTACTCGTCTCACCCCCTTTCCCCTTCCCACTCCTCTTTTATTATTTTTTGTCTCCTTCAAATTTCTTTACCTGCAAAAACAATTTTTCTTTTTCCATTTTTGTCCTTAAAAATCAATAAAAAAAAATAAATAATAATCAGGAATATCCCTCTTAAACTTTAAAAAGAAAGAAAAAAGAAAGAAAGAAGAAGAAGAAGAAGAAGAAGAAGAAGATTGGAGGCCTGAGGCCTCCCTGTGGTGGTGTGATGCTGCTGCAAGTCCCATAAGTATAAGAAAAGTGCAGGCGATACTTTAGGGATTCATATGCGCTTATTGGTCCCAATAATCAATAACTTCAAAAGTTATACGGATTCACACTTGGATCTACACAAATCACAAAAGAAAAGGCAATCTCATCACTAAAATACAGGAAGGCTCTAATATTTCGTCCGACACGGTTTCTATTAATTTCTTATTCCCAATCTTGAAATTGCAACTGCTTCTTTTTTATTTTTCATATGTAATTATAATTTCTTCTTTTTTGTCATCACCTATGGCAACCATCTACCCCTGTTAGATGGTTTAATAGGGGTGGCTATGAGCTGCGGTTGGGCGTGAAAGAAATTTGTTGTGCCAAGTCCAACCCAGCCTGAAAATTGATAAAATCTCAATTTCCCATGTGAATGTTAATAATTCATCCATTAACCAACCAAGAAATCGACATTAGAGGAATGAAACCGTTGGTCTGCATTCAAGGTGCACGAGTTGAGTGATCGAGAACGTGTATATGTAGTTGGACTGGTCCAAAGATGAATCTGGCTCACCATGCAACTTGGGCACTTAGGCCATTGCTCCAATCCCCAATAATCTAGTGGACTATCATTATATTCAACGAATGGTCAATTTAACAATGCATATTAGTGGTTCCCAATTCAACATGCATCTATAGTTGGAAGAAATAAATAGGAATCACGGTCATCTTTCATCAATCCATATAGCTTTGTATGAAACTCGTCCCTGATGGAGGAAAAAAGAAAAGGAGAGAAAATTATTATAGGCTATTTCAAACCTTTAATTAATTAACTCCTCTGTTCCTGACAAGGATGCGCTGAGCCAACCCTATATATTCAACTGATGTCCATGGGATTAGAAGGAACATATTGTGGCAGTGGGTCGTGGATGAGCACAACCATATCTAAGAAAAAAATCGCAAGGAAGGCAGATGGGTGTGTTTGTCCATTAGTTAAAAATTGAAAAAGGCAGTGTGTTGTTTCAGTGCTATCGACAGTCGTTGAAGGAGCAGCAGGAAAGAGGTGATTAACCTTCTTCTCTTGGTTACTTAAAACACCCAACCTATAGTTGAACTGATTATCCTCCCACGCCCATTTTTTTAAAATTTATTATTATTATTATTTTTTAAAAAACTCACGACTAATGTTAGACATGTAATGTAATGGTCCAAAACCCGAGGGTGACAATATGTCAGGTTTTGGACGAGGCAACCTATCAGCCAGTCCCTATGTTTTATATCCTTCTACTCATATATCTTGAATCTAAACGGTTGATTTCATTCCTCCCACGTGTGACCCACTGGATTGAACATTCGAGTGGGAAATAGGGTTTTTTTTTTTTTTTTTTTTATCACCTTAGTCATTCAAATGGACGGAATGAGTATAGAAAACAATTGGCATTGGATCTCAAGATATATCCTCATTTTGGATGGGTTTGATTTATATGTACAAGCTCTCTGCCATGTCCTAAGGCTCAGGATGATGATGATTATGTTCTGTTGGTGTGGGACCTACACCTACCAGTGGATGGGTTTAATTTTGAAGGACGGAAAACCGGTGTAGCCTATCTTTAGCACCATCGTCATGCAAATGGTGGGGGCCCACTATGATGATCAGATCTAGTGCCCACTCGTGAAATTGAAGCCTGCACACGTAATGAGTGGATTGGCCTGATTCTCGTGAAAGCCTGAAAGCTAATCTTTATGGGGCCGCAGGGCCACTTCCTTCACAGGCAGACCAGATAACACGTTTGCAGGAAGGATGAGCTGCGTGCTATGCTACCGCTCAGCCTGGTGAAATGGGGTTTTTTAACGTTAAACTAACCTACATTTTTCATTTTCTTATTTGGAAAGAGAAGCCAATTCAAAAACCAAAAATAGAAAAGGGAAAAGGGAAATTAAAAAAAAAAAAAAAAAACCCAAGAAAAAAATAATAATCTATCTATCTATCTATCTATCTATCTATATTATACCCAGGATTTTCGTGGCCAAAAACACACTCCATGATGTGCAGAGCACTTGTAGCTGATCAAATCTCAATTAGAAATTATGATTCATCTTTTTCGATTAATTTATATTACAGAATGTGGGGATATATAAGAGGTTTGCGGATTTTGGTTGATTCTGCATTTAATCCGCTGATGAAGTGGGGACCAGCTACGGTCTTAATATACTCTAATTCCTTGCTCCCCCTCCATCTTAGCTACACCCATTTTTCATGTCAATGTGATCTTTTGACAAGTCTTTCTCCCAATGGGTGGTCGGATGCCTTGAAATTTCTTGGGGAACCAAAAAAAAAGTGGGAAGTCGGCATTCCCCTTATGCCAAATATGTTAATGCTATAGTTTGGAAAATGAACTCTAGGTGTGGCAATGGCCCTAAACTCAGCCCGTGGGCTGAGTGGTGAGTGAAGCAGGTCAGTGATGATTGGTTCGGCCTTGTTTGATTTGAGAGGCCAAACTGTTAGACCCTAATGTAGTTTATCATCCAAAAATTACGATGGACCATTAATTAAGCAAGCTACACTACTGAAATCAATAGACAATGGAAGAGTCTCAAATAATGCACGTTCAAGCCCACCTAACGAGTGGATTGGTCTGATTTGAAACTCAATTGATCCTTAAAAGGGCAGGCCAAGGCCAGAGCCTTTTCAGCCTTATTAGGGGTAGGGCCAGGAGTGAGGGAGCAGGGCTGGACTAGGGCCAAGTCTCAGCAAAGTTCATGGGAGTTTGGTTTTAGATGTATTTAATGGGTCATATGACGAGTGACAGCAACACTAGCAGAATAGATGGATTCTATGTTTTTTCTTGATGAATGATGAGCATTACTAATTAGTTATTTAGTTATTTTTTTCAGGGTACCTAAAGAGAAATAAAGAAGAAAAGAAGAAGATGAGGGAAGGAGGAGGGTGTTTTGGGAAGCTCAGATCAAAGCTCAGGGGTTATAATTACTGTAAGAGATGGGCAGCAGCATACAATTACCCTCTTTCTTCAGAACATTACCATTCTCATCAAAAGAGGCATCACTCCCACTTTTTCTTCAAAGCAAAAAGACAACTGAAGAAGAAATTCCAATACAACATCCATGCCCCGCCTAGTGCCCCTCTCAACACCACTTCTTACCTTATCAACTCCAAATCTCAGTACTCCCCATTTTCATTTTCACCGCCTGCTGTCTTAGATAGCTATGGTTCCATGAAGGGTCTGTTAGCCCTCCATCTAATGACTGAAGAAAATCCAGCCCTGGTGTTGTCACCATCAAACTCTAGATTAGTACCAAAACTGCTCGAGTTGAGGATAAGGAAGCGAGATGAGCGGATAGCACAGATAGAGGAAGAGAGGGGGATGATGAAGGAGAGGCTGATTTGCATGGAAGAGGAGTTGGACGGTCTCAAGGATAGGGTGAGAGTACTGGAGCTGAGCAATGCAGTGAGGGTCGTCTCTGATGCCTCCCATCAAGCTTCTTTCTCTTGAAATAACCATTTTTTTTTTTCTTTTTTCTTTTTTATTTTTTACCTCTCCTTGTGCTGTATATACTATATATACGGCTTTTGTACATACCCTCTCTTTTGAATTAAAAAAAATTTTCAACTTTTTTTTTTTTCAGCCTACTTTTCATCTTCTTCAATTTAATTAGTTTGATGGGTATGTGGCCCTCCTATGTATGTGTGACAAAGAAAGAGGGAGGAAAGGAGTCCCATCCATACAATATTGAAGAAATTTGAGGCAGGCACCATAACCATCAACTGTGTTTATCCTCAGAGATATGAATCACCAAAAAATTAAAAAATAAAAAAAATCCTGTAACAACACGTCAAGAAACATGGCAAAACCTCTTTCACTGTTTGGTTTGATGCATATGACATGTAAAAGAAATGAGATGTCCATCGGCATAAAAAAAAATGATGGAATTCATTTAGCCAGTTTGTTCAAGTGAGACTCATAGTTCTAGTGATCAATACCGTTGGTTTATTGAATCATCGACAAGATTGATGGAACCCTCACTAACTCAGTTTGCTGCTGAGCTTTCAATGGATGATCTGCTGCTGCTACTGCTTGTCTGCGTATTTTGAAAAAAGAAACATTTATTTTGGGTTTTTATGCTAAAATTTCACTAGTCTTTATTCTACTTGCCTGAAAGTGGTTGAGTCGATCATTGGTGTTCATATGATAGCAACCCGACTAACTGGTGCAACTTGTCATGATCATCACATAAACAAAGAATCAGTATGATCTAATCATCAGGTGCAATTCATTAGTGTTTGAAGGTTTTTGGGTGGTGTATTTTATTGTTTACAATACAGTCCACCTGTTCATTGGAAGTGTAACATGGATAAAAATGCATTGTTTTCCTTCAGAAGAAGTGGTGGATTGTAGCCCTATGTAGTCTGTATGTGACATCCAACCCTTCCAGCAGTTGCATTCCACTATGAATTTTGCGGTATTTTAATTATTAAATGCCAATTGGTGGTTTTAATGGGGATCGGGTTGGCCAAGTCCTTTTTTTTTGGTTCTTGAAAGGCCCAAAATTGCTGACTAGGATCTTCAAACGGTTCAAATATGCTAGCAGGATTAATCCATGTGGAACGAAACAGAGCAACCAGGATCACTTGAACCGCATTGGCCTAGCTTTAAAAAAGTAAAAAACTTCAACAATTTACTCACGCGATTAGTCTTTGGAGAGCCATGAACGTTTAAGTTTTAAAAAGATAATAGAAATTATTGAAATATTTGGTTGAAGCAAATGGGCTATTTAAAAATCGAAAACCAATAGAAAAAAAAAAAGGAAGAAGAAGGAAGACTTGTAGAGTTTAGTCAAGGGGTGACGTGAGTCACTTGGCTTGAAATTGAATTTGCTTTCCTTAGACAGTGTTCCAAGTGTAACATGTTTACAGAGCAATCGACCTACATGATACAATGACTATAATCTAGTCCTAACAATGCATTTATTATACATGGACTTGAACCACTTGCAGTTTAATCCGAAAGTATTGAGTTAACTCAGTGACGAACTCAACAACAAAAAAATCGTAAAACAAAAAAGGAACAAAGAACATTTTTTACAGAAAAATAGAAATAATTTGTGTTTTTTAGAATGGAATGAAAGTCCTTATATACTCCCGTACAAAATAAAGTCTCACGAGTACTTACACACACACACACACATACCTGCAGACCCGGCTTGGCCCAGCCTGTCATGCATGCGACACAGACTCGAACTTGAGCTTGGGCTTGGCTCGACTCGGCTTGGCATGAAACGACTTAGCACAACATGGCTCGGCTTGGATCGCACGTGTGCACGTGTGTGGTCAATGATATTGTTTGGAGTTATTAGTATAGTCCCCCATATGATCAAATTTACATGCCTCTTGATTGGGGCTCAAGCCTTGAAGTAAAAAAACTTCTCAAGAAAAAGTTCTTGACAAATTTGATGCAGGACTAAACCTATAACTAAAAAATAAAAAAACGGAAAAAAAATAATTTGAAGGGAAACTAAAATATTTGAAATTCTTGCTTTTTATATGTATTTTGAAATAAAATACAACATTTTCCTACATGTTTTAAAGTACAAAAGAAAAACTTCGGGGTTAACGCATAATAGTTGTCCAATAGTGTCGGTATCATCATAAACTTGAACCGACATTAGAGTAAACAAAATAAGTTTATATGAATCAGGTGACAACGTAATCTTAAGGGGTCGTTTGACACCTTGGATTGGAGGGGATTGGAGGGGATTAGAAGGGGGTTTCAAATCCCATTGGTTGTTTGGCAGCAAAAAGCAACTGGGGATTGCCAATCCAAGGGGTTCCCAATCCCCTCTTTGAGGGGGTTTGTAATCCACGGTAAGAGCTTGGATTACACCTAAAATCGTTTCAATATTTGCAGGTATAAATGTATGTCATTGTACACTATCATTCTACTGGGCACATGGCTCACTAACGATGATCTGCACCGTCCAAACATTGTTCATGTAGATCAGCACCGTCCAAATATTGTTCAGCATCGTCCAAACATTGTCCATATTAATCAACAATTAAAAATCGTTAGTTAGTCACTCAAACATGATCTTGTGCTTGCGGTCCATCTAAGACTTGGAATTTCATCATTTTTAGGCAAAGCATATATTTTAGCGGGCTTATCACAACCATAGTGTCAAAAATTATATATCTCACTGATTGAAAATATTAAAGTTGATTTCGTAATTAAATTCAAACCCCCGTAAATATACCATTTATGGGTATTTTTGAATTAAAGTTGATTCACACTCTAAGGTGCCAAACACATCCAGAGGATTGCCAATCCAGGGGGTTTCCAATCCTGGGGTTGCGAATCTAGGAGGTTCCAAATCCACGCTCCCAAACAGGCCCTAAACATGAATAATTTTTGTGTAAATCACAAGTACATGCCACTTACACAACTCTTCCTATGCAAGTGATTTTGCGGTTATGTGCTTTTCAATCATACACAACTACACGAATTTCATGAGTACTTTAAAGAATTCGTCTAGATTCTCATAGGAAGCGGCCTCCACCTTCACACCCATATAGGTGAATTCCATCAAGTGTATAAAGTAACTGTATACACCACCAACTATATGGTTACAGATCCATTAAGAGTTCTAAAAACTCATCCTTTTACATTGTTGCTCGTACTACTGTACCATAGAAGTGACTCATTTATATAAGTGCAATCGTCTACCTTATGTCTTGTTATTTATCCATTGAACTTATCTCCTGAAATCTCCATTTGTACAAGTTGAATTGCCAACACTAGCATCTTATATATAACTCATTTTTTTTACACACGCACACACACCCCACACACGCACGCCATGGGATTTCACCACCGTGGGTACTCAAACCCTTGACCCGGTGTTGAAACTTAAAGGAGTCTACCACCCGGGTAAGAGTAAGGACCCTTCAATATATCATTGGTTAATTTTTATATAGTCCTTTAGTCAGAGGATCTGCCAAATTCTTTTTTGACCTTACAAAGTGAATAAATATAACTTCATCATGCAACATATGTTTCACTATGTTATGTCTAAGTTTAATATGCTTACTTTTTCTATTATATATTTTACTATTTACTTTTGTTACAGCTACTTGACAATTATAATAAATAAATATCGTCGATATAGGCTTTGACCACAATAGTATATCAGCTAAGAGATTTCTAAACTATTCAACTTCTGATTCAGTTTTTTCTAAAACAATAAACTCAAATTTCATAGTTGACCGAGCGATACACGTTTACTTGATAAACTTTCGAGAGACTTCTCCTCCACCCAAAGTAAAAACATATCCGCTAGTGATTTTATTTCATCTAAATTAGTAATTCGGTTAATATTACTATATCCTTCTAATATATTAGAATAATCATTATAATGTAAACTATAGGTCATACTATTTTTTTAGGTATCTTATAATCCTAGACAATGCATTCCAATGCTTTTTTTCAAGGTTTTATATATATCTACTTAGTCTTTTTATTGCAAAAGGTATGCCTGGTCAAGTACAATTTGTCAGATACATTATGCTACCAATTATTCTGAAATATTTCAATTGAAACATATTACTATCTATATTTTTCATGAGAGTCACACTGTAATCATAAGGTGTACTAACAGGTAAACAGTCAAAATGGTCAAACTTTCTCAATGTAATGAGATTTTGATAATATATGATTATCATCTTTCTTAGTTACTTCAATATTTAAGCCCTAGCGATTGAATGTAAGGGTTGTGGTTGCCCCACAGCCCAAGGATTCGCATTTACGGGTTTGGAACCTTTCAGAAAATGTCTCAAACCCGCCTACTTACAACTTAGGAGCTACTTAGGTCGCTTCACGCGACCCTAGATGCGTTATGGACTTGATCGAATGATCGACTTGAGTAAACTTCGCCTATTGGCAAAACTGCGATCATATAAGAGTTTGTAGGTTCCTTTCGCACCTACCTAAGTCAAAGGAGCGACAACATACGTCGCGTGACCATAACCCAGGCCCGGTTTAATCCAAATCATGCTCTGATACCATTTGTAACATCCCAAAAATCGGGAGTCGGGTAGAAACCTAACTCCCGAGTTTCAAAATGTTATTTATGCAACATAGATAATGTTAGATGCATGTTGTCTATAAAAAAGCATTAAACAAGATTGAGATTAATCCAAAACATCATATCATACTCTAGAGACCGTTAAATTAGCAAGCGAAAGACTGTGATAGTATGTATAACCTATATAAACTGTTGTATGTTTCCAGAGTGTGAACATGTTACCAGGTTAAATATATACATGTATACTCTAAAAATGATCAAAAGAATATACATGAGTGCTCTGAAAATATAAAATGACAAGTGTCATGGCATCTAATGAATCTCCCTGAAATCCCGTCATTTAGAACACGCATAAAGGAGGGATCCTCCTCATCATCAAGTCCAGCTTCGCCTCGCAGGCCGCGCCATCATCTGCAATCACAATAGGGTCTGGTGGGTGTCCGAAAACACCGTCCCATAATGTGGGAGTGAGTGATCAACTCAGTGGAATAATAGAGTAGAGATTAGCATGTTCTTAATTCAATCATGCGATAATAGTAAAGCAATAAATCAAACATTCCTAAATACTGTTGTTAATGCAATATGTCATGACATGATAGATGCCCTCACCGATGATCTCCCTCATACGGCACCATCTTATGCCCGCGACATGCTTTCTTCCCACAGTGCTCCACATCTTCCAGGCACATGCAATGTGATGGTGATATGATTACCGAGTTATTATTAGTCCTTTTCATACAACAGGATTGAGAAACTAAGGTACCTTCCTTATATCAATCCCAACACAGATCCTGTCTAGGGTCGTCACTCCTAGCAATCTCATACGATGTTATATTTGTAGGTCGCTGCAAGGGCTGCCAGGGCTGTTGCTCGCACTCGTTGCACCGCTCTCCCATCACCTTATTAATATAGGCCTAATTATCCTTAAGACTACATCAGGACTCGTCGCCCCCATGCGGTGTCAGGATAAACTCAAGGTCACTACAAAGGGCTCGTCACCTGATCAGTGTAGGCCGACAATAAGAATATAGTGTCCCATACCACCATAATCTGCTCAGAGTAGGGTGCTCACTGGTCACTACGGGGAGGTTGTGGCCCCGGCGTAGGCCGACAGCTCGACCACGGTGTCCCATACTACCATGCCTGGCTCATGAGTCTTTGTGGATCAAGGTACTATGGTTGACAGGGTTTTCAATGGTAAGTTCAGTACCCTAGGTTCAAGCAGTTATGACACATACATGGTGAACATACAATGGCCAGTCGGGTTACTTGACGGGCTCGACTAGTACGAGCGCATCTCAAGCTGAACGGCATGAAGTGCATGAAACACTTCGTGTGGCCTAACCACTGCCGCCAACCCAAGACACGACTCACGTTCATCGACGCGTCCTTCGTGGCAAATAGAAACCAACCATGAATTCAATCCATTACCGACTGCCTGGACTAGGTCATAGCCCCAAACATTTATAAATCCACTTCATCAATCATATAAGAGTAATGGAAATGCATTACAACAATGTGAGCATGTTAACACATGTTATAACATACAACTTAAGTAAATCCTCTAGCATATGCATTTCTTACATATGATGAAATCATACATATAGCCAGCATGAAGGAAATCATTTACATCAGCATATTATTTGAGAATTTAATCTCAAAACTATTTCACAACACCATTTAATTCAATAAATACTAATACAAACATTTATACAAACACTTAGTCTACACACTTAAGTCTATATATTGTATGTCGACTCAAAGTGCGCATTTGGACGAATCTCTTCGCCAAACTGATTATGCACGCATTCCTAATATCCTAAGGTGGCAAAAATCTATGTCAATCATATCAGCAAAATATGGATGCAAATAGTATTTCCTACAAATGACTAAAATGCCCTAAATCTCATATTTTTCGTCTGCTTACGAAACAGGAAACGGCTAGCATGTTGTACATGTCAAATGGCGTTGCCGTCGATAATCTACTATTAAACGACATTGAAAGCGTTGAAAACAGCGAATCAAAGCGTCTAAAATCCGCACCTTTCACTTTAGATGTATATTGTTCCGACCGGAGCGTATACGCTTCGTCTACGGCGATCAGGCGACCTAATACACAAGCTACATAAGCTACACTGCTAATGGAATTGACAGAATGCTAAATCAGCAAATGATTAGGGTTTTTCTTACCTAAAAATGCGGCGAAATCACCGAAAAAGTGATTGGAATACGCCGCTTAAGCACGTGCAGCAGTAGCAGCAGGTGGCAGGAAGATCCCTCCCACACTCTCTCACAATCTCTCACTTTTTCTCTCACTCTGCTAGGGTTTCTAGCAAATTCGGATGGGTGAGAGAAGTGAGGGTTTAAACCCCTTTTATAACCTAATTTCTTCCCAAATTAGGCTTGGGAACAATATTTACTTGAGGTCTAACCAATTCGGGGCTGTCTGGTCCAAAAGAGCATTTTTGGAGGTCCCCTGGCCGAACGCGGTCGGACTTAAGTTCATGCATACTGGATCTAGCACACATCAAGTTTTCAGACCGAAAGAGTTCGCAGATCGCACGTGGCGGTCCAATTTCAGTTCAGCGGTCATCGCACCTAAATCAAGTCTACAAGTCTCATGATATGAAAGAGAAATTTTTTCTGATCCGAGGGTATAATTTGGCTGAATTCTGACGGTCAGAGCGCTTAATAATAACGAGCCAAGTCATGTGCCAGATTTGAATTAAAATTTTCAAATCTAACCCTATTCTCACTCTCTTCACTCTAGGCTCAATGAAATAGCCTCTGAACGTCGGTTGGCCTTGATTTTCGAAACGATTGTCAAGTTCAGCCAAGCGGTCATAACGGTCTAAGATGGTAGATATCGGACTTTCGACGCGCCGTCTAGATCCAATACAAAGTTTCAAAGGGTTCCCGAGAACAAACCGGTTTAGAGTTTGATCCTGGATTTTAGGGTAACGTAGCATCAACGATTCTACAAGTTTTGAGTCTTGCAAAACGTATTTAAAGCGATCAGGGATAATTTCACAGCTATTCCAGCGTAGCGCTAGCTAACTTATGCTTAGTTTCTAAAGGAATTAATCCTAAGTGATTTCTTTGACTATGGAATTGGGTTCTGAGCGGTTATCAAGGTATTTTGGTTGACCCTCGAGGGGCTATCCTTGACATGAATCGGCTCGGTCCTCGAGCCTGACTGGCCGGCTCGGTCAGCAGCTTGGGCCAGCTCGGGCTGAGTTCGAGCCAAGATCGAGCCGAGTTCGCCATTGAGGCATTTCCATAGACACCTTAACTATAACTTCAAAATCCCACTGTTGGTGAGCAACATCAATGGCTCATTTGCTGTAATGACTTGATCTTGGCTGGAAGTTGAGCCATAAAATACTAGATTGACCTTGTTTGGCTCCAACATTACAATCACGGTCATTGATGGCTTATCTGATCACGACTTCCATGTCTGTCTATCGTTGTTAACAAACGGGGCCTTGCGTATAGGCCAAAATTTTAAATCGTCAGGCCAGCCATATCCAGAATTTTTGTTATCGCTGGATCCCGAATTTCCAGACACATCCACTTAGGTCGAGGTTTCCACTCGGCTCTAAGACGTGTCATGGGAGTGGAGAATCTCTCACTGCTTTTTGGAATTCGACATTAGGAGGTGTTTTCACACCATTGATAGCCTAGTTTTGCTCCCTTCCAATAGATTAACATGCGCCTGTTAGAAACGTTAGATCGTCTAGTCAGAGCTTTCCTCGTGCTTCCATACATTCAGTGAGCCCTATCGAGGTCAGATCCATTCATCAGATGGGCCAGATGGGTGCATTAAATGTGGGCCATAGGTACTTCCAGCCACATTTCGTTAAGTCATTTTATCAAACAATTGGTAAGCAACATCAATGGCAAAGTAACCGAGTCACTGAACTAATTTGATCTGAGTTCGGTTCGAGCTGGATTCGATCCGAGTCGAGTCGAGCTAGGGGCCTGCTCCAACTCGGCACGAACTCATTTTCGAGCTTAAAAAATCAACTGACTCGGCTCGAACTCAACTTCGAATCGAGCTTTTTCAAGTCGAATCGAGCGAGCTAATCGAGCTAGCTCGGTTCGTGTATATCCTTATACAGAAGTGAGTTTCATAAGTATTTTTTATTTTCCTACGATTGAAAAAATTCTAGCATTACTCATGAATACTTGTTCGTCATCTCTTGATGCTTAGTATGAGGTAAACATTACACAATTTTTTCACACATGCCAAGTTACACTAATGTCTAGCATCCACTCTAAATTATTATTATTTTTTTAAAAAAAGACTTCTGAAACCATAACCACAACCAAGTCAACACTCATTGATTAAGACTCAAACATAACTTGGATGATTTTAACCGTGAGACTTTCCATCTCAAATATTTTGGCCTGTTTTTTGAGCCCAGGACTTGGCGCTTGTTTCTCGAGATTAAGACCCAAACACAATTTAGATTATTTTAAACGTGAGACTTGCCATCTCAAATATTTCGACCTATTTTTTGAGCCCGGGTCCAAACTCGGGGTGGATCGCATCAACATGCAGTCGGTTCGTCCACGGCTAAAAGAAGTAGGAAATGGATTGGCTATTGACCCTAATGGCTAGTGATGGGTGACCTGTGGGGCCCACCATGATGTATGTGTTTTATCCATGCCGTCCACCCATTCTTTCATGTCATTTTATGGTATGATCCCAAAAACGAGGTTGATCCAAATCTCAAGTGGATCGCACGGTGTTGATTGAACACTCACCGTTGAAAAACTTACTGGGGGCGACAAAAGTTTTGTATCAACCTGATATATATTTTTTCCCTTCATCCATGTCTGTATTACCTAATGAACAGGTTAGATGTCAAATAACCATTACAGTGGGCCGTAGGAGGTTTTTAATTGTGGATATTCAATCACTAATGTTTTCCCGTGTTGTGGTTCACCTGAGATTTACATCTACCTCATTTCTAATATCAAGCCTAAAATTATCTTTCAAAATGGATGGATGGCGTGGATAAAACACATACATCATGGTGGGTCCTCATAGCACTGACCACTGGCCACCTGGCTGGTGTCAGCGTCACTAGCCAAACCGTGTCCAAAGAAGTCAGACGAGCGTTTCCGAATGAAAGCATTGAAAACTCAAAAATCGTAACCGTAATAAACAACAGCAGTCCGATGTAGCCGTTGCAGAACGGAAATCAAATATAAAAGAGGATGCTATTCTATGCCGGATCGAAATATTACCGTTACCATTCCTCAAAGTTAAAAAGAAGGAAGAACAATTCATCACTGCAGAAAGAAAGAGAACCACAGCCATGGAAGGGATTAATGAAGAGATGCAGCATCTCAGATTCAAAGCTTCGGAGCTCCTCCTCAGAGAGGAGTGGAACGATTCCATCAATGCCTACTCTCAGTTTATCTCTCTCTGCCACCAACACCTCTCGGACTCAGACACCCTTAAAGAAGAACCTGGTGCTGCTGATCAGACATCCAAGCTCACGAAGTCGCTCTGCTTAGCCCTCTCCAACCGCGCAGAGGCCCAATACCGTCTGAGAGATTTCTCCGGGGCGCTGGTGGATTGCGATCGAGCATTGGAAATAGACAGTACCCATTGCAAGTCTCTCATTTGCAAAGGCAGGATATTGCTCGATCTGGATCGGTATTCCAAATCCTTGGATTGCTTCAGACGGGCCCTCGAGCTTCAAATCAGCGGGGGCTGCGAAAACCTTCATGGGTTCTTAGATCGATGCAAGAAACTTGAATTCCAATCGAGGACGGGGGCTTTCGATCTTTCGGATTGGGTCTTGAATGGGTTTCATGGGAAATCTCCAGAACTCGCAGAATATGTGGGTCCAGTCCAGATCAAGAGATCGGAGAATTGTGGCCGCGGACTTTTTGCAACGAAGGATGTGGAAGCTGGAACTCTGTTAATCATGACAAAGCCGGTTGCGATTGGAAGAGCGATACTTCCAGAACCTGGTGATGATTCGGGGGATTGTGCTCGGATGGTAATGTGGAAGGACTTCGTCAATAAAATCCTTGATGCTGCCAAGAGGTGCAGGAAAACCCTTCAATTGATTTATGCGTTATCGACAGGAGAAGAGGAAGAAGGCCTTGAAGTTCCTGATTTGAATCTCTTTAGGCCTGAGACAGAGGAGAGCTGCTTTAGCGAGGAGAAGCCTGACATGGGTAGGATCTTAAAGATCCTGGATGTGAATTCCCTAACCGAAGATGGAACTTGTGCGAAAACTCTAGGGAAGAAGAGTGGCTTCTATGGCGTGGGGCTTTGGATCTTGGCTTCCTTCGTTAATCACTCCTGCAATCCTAATGCAAGGCGTTTGCACATCGGAGATCACATGGCAATTCATGCATCTAGAGATGTGAAGGCTGGGGAGGAAATCACATTCGCCTATTTCGACGTGCTTGAACCGTTGAAGAAGCGAAGGGAGTTGTCCAAGACATGGGGGTTCTATTGCAAGTGCAAGAGGTGTAGGTTTGAGGAGGAGATTAGTTACAGTGAGGAATTAAGGGAGATTGAGATGGGGCTTAAAAATGAGTCCGAAATGGGGGAAATCGTTGTCAGACTAGAGGAGAGAATGAGGAGATGGATGGTGAAGGGGAAAGAGAAGGGGTTCTTGAGGGCGTCGTTTTGGGAAGCATTTTCTGCTGTATTAAAGTCAGAGAGATTGATGAGGAGGTGGGGGAGAAGGGTTCCAGCTGCGGACATGGTAGCAGAGAGCGTGGCAGAGGCAGTGGGTGGCGATGAGAGGGTGGTGAAGGTGGTCGTTGACACGTGGAAGAAAGGTGGGGTTGTGGTGGACATGGAGAGAGCAATGAGGTTGGGGAGAGGTGTGTATGGTAAAATGATGAGAAAAAAGGCCATGAGAGCTCTACTGGAGCTCGGCATTTGTGACCAAAGCTAATAGAAAATTTCAATTCATCTTTTCGATTGCTTTTTTTTTTTTTTTTCAAGTGTCTTTGGCTTCCTGACCAGGTTTTGGAATTGAATCACCTTCTTCAGAATGGGAATGGAATTGAAGACGGTTCAATTCCATTTGAGATTTGTAATTGGGGGCAATATTACAAGTATTTATTGTCTTGTCACCATCTTCATAGCAAAATAATCAGATATCAAGAAACTAATGATTCAATTTTTATTTTTCCATATTTTCATCCCAGGGATTTCATATATATATATATATATATATATATATATATATATATATATATATATATCCCTTTCCCTTTGTATTCTGAGTTCATTGACCCGTAAATGAAGCAAAAAAAGAAGGTGAGAAGCTGACGCGGGTACTTTGATCCCGTGAATGAAAGAAAAATAAGAAAGAAGTTGCTGCAAGCCATGCTCTAGTCTATTCCTAGCCTCCCCCTGGTCCAGTGGATCAAGTCAGCTCTAAATGTGCAGGTCAAGGTCATTGATCATTGGGGTTAGTTAGGTAGTATATATGAGTTGTATGTATGTCTTACGGACCGTGAACGTACATATAGAAGCTGCATTATCAGGCTCAACTCAGGCTGGATAATTTTTCATAAATCTTTTGATTTTTAATAGCATATTAAATCAAAGAAGAGAAAAAACTTAAAAAGTGAAGGTCGAAGAGGGTTCGCACCCTGCGTGTGGACAATGCAAGGTGGCACTAATCTTTATAGGAAGTTTTTTTTGGAAGAAATTTTAAATATTTATTTGCATAAGATGTTTAAATTTAGTTCAGTGGTTGTTAGAGCTTACCACCCAACACGGCATTACAACTAGCATGAAATAGGAGCCACCCAAGTAGCCATCGAGCATCATTTTCATGATCCCTAAGCAACAAGGCATAACCAAAGCATGCAATAGGAGCGCACCCCAATTTTTGTTTAATTAAATTACACTGCCAAATATCTGCTATGCCCACACGCACATCAAGGTGTCATGCCACGTGCCGGCCTAGAAAATCTTTTTAAGATCTAATCCATCCATCAAACTGAGTCCATGTAGATGCCCTTGCCTTAAAAAAAAATAAAAATAAAAAATCCATAATTCACCCATAACCCATGACTTTGGAAATAGAAGGCAGGTCACACATTTCTCACGGGTCTTGCACAAAGCTTTCTAAAAACCACTTTCTACAAGATCCACCCTAGGATCGTTGGTCCACAGGTCAGATTCAAACACGTCATGGAAGGCTATTTTTGGACTTGATTTCAGTAATGACCCTCCAGTACTGAGGTTGGTACTGGTCGGTGCTGTGTGCTCTATCATGATGTATGTGTTATCCATGCCATCCATCCAATTTGTAGGTCATTTTAGGGCACTACCTCAGCAGATCCAAATCTCAGGTGGACCACACTAGGAAATAGTGGTGATTGAATGCCAAATGTTCACCATTAAAAACTTCTCGAGGCCACAAAAGTTTTGGATCAAGCTGATATTTATGTTTTTCCTTAATTCAGGTCTAAACAAAACATTACGTGGGCCATAAGAAATTTCTAATTGTGGGCTGGGCTTTTTTAAGGGCCCACACACCTCTAAATACATCATTACATGGGCCCTAAGAAATTTCTAATTGTGGGCTGGGATTTTTTAGGGCCCACACACCACAATGGGCACTCAAACCTAAAAGCTAGGTGTTGAAACTCTTGTAAGTCTACCACTAAGCCATAAGTTAAGACCCTTGTCTTTTTTTAGCTTATGCCCTAAAACATGCTAAAAAATGGATGGACGGGCATGAATGAAACACATACATCATGGTGGGCTGTGAACCATTGATTAGCACCCAGGATTTGGTAGTGATCCACCAGTACCAACATGAATATTGGTAGGTGCTGGAAAAGCTCAATGGGCTGCGACCATGACGTATGTGTTTTACCCGTGGCATCCATTCATTTTGCCGGCTCATGATATGACATGAGCTAAAAAATGAAGGCAGATCCATATGTCTAAGGTTTTTACTTTATTCATGTCTATGTGAGCAAATCAATAGATTGAATGGCAAAATAAATATTACAGTGGGCCTTGGAAAGTTTTTAATGGTGGTGTTCAATTACCACCCTTTCTTTTGTTGTGGTTCCCTTGAGATTTGGATATGCACTATTCTTGGGCTCTTGCCTTAAAATGAGCTGACAAAATGAATGGATGGATAAAATAAATACATAATGGCATTGGCAGGGTCCATGGGGGCACTGGCAAGCACCAGTACCTAAGTCCCTACTGGTTGGGTTACTACTGAATCCCAGTCACACTGGTTACCACACATTCCAGCTGTGTGGGCCCACTGCGTTCTTTGAAGGCCATCAAATCTGTCCATTGTATGCACCGCCCCTCATTAGTGATCTGTCTCCCAAAATTCCTCATAATTCATTACTCATGTGGGCCCTACCAAATGGGACAATAAGTACCTGAGAGAGGGTGACACCCCAAAATAGAAAATTCTCAGATGGTATGTAGGGACGTTTTTGCGCGCCATTCAATCAATGCATCAGGTATTCCCACGAGGGGTAAGGGTCACAGAACAAAAAAAAAAAAAAAAAAAACCATTTGCTATAAAAAGCTCATGTGGGCCACACCACGTCTAGTATTTAGGCATGATTGTGCATCCAATGGTCTAAAAAATTAAAATGATTCTAAATTATAGTTGAGGCTCACCTAACCTTATGGAATGAGCCCGAATGACAAACACCCTCATCCATAGCTCACCTCATTTCAACACTAAGGTCTTGGTATTGATTCCTAGCGAAGGTGGCTAACAGTAAAGTGTGAACTTACGATGAGGGCGTACTAAGAAGCTAACAGAAAGAAGAAAAGAGCCTGAGTAATAAATGTTGGATAAAATGTTGAATTAAATAGACTATAAAAATCGAGAACCAAAAAAGGAAAATAAATTTAGAGAAAGAAAAACTTATTGAATTGAGTCGAGGCGTGACTGAGTCACTCGGCTTGAAATCGAATTTGCTCCCCTTGGACAGCGTCCCAAGTGCAACAGGTTTCCAGAGCAATCGACCTCCAGGATACAACGACTATGACCCGGTCCCAGCGGTGCACTCACTGTACACGGGCTCGAACCACTTGCAGTTTAATCCGAAAGTGCTGAGTTGACTCAGCAATGAACTCAGTAACAAAACCGTATCAGAGAGAGTTTTATAAGGCAGGGAATTTTTCGTATTTTGAAACTGGAATCGGAAGTCTTTATATAGACTTCGAAATGATGCATAAGCACCCTTTACAAAAGGTTAGGTCCGTTGGGTTTAAACCCAACAGGGGCGACCAACCGGAAGGGAAGCATCTCTCTGGTTTAAAAACGAAAAGACGCAAGTGCGAGTACACTCTCGCACATACAATCCTGCGAGTACCCATACACACACACACACCCACGCGAGTACACTTACACCGCACCCACACCCGCACCCGCGCCCAGCCCAGCCCAGCCCGTCCCGTCCCGTCGCGCACGCGGACGCGGACGCGGACACGGACTCGGCTCGGCTCGGCACGGCACGGCTCGGCTCGGCGCGCGCGCGCGCGCGTGTGTGGTTAATGGCATAGATTAGAGCTATTGGCATAGCCCCCCCACAGGACCAAATTCACATGCCCCCTGAAAGGGGCTCAAGCCCTAGGCAAAAAGTCTATCATATAAACAAGAGAATTTCTCTTGTCAAATCCGATGTGGGACAAAACCAACACCTCAAAAACACCAAAATTTAAATGTGGAGGGAAAACACCGAAATTTGAAAATTCAAATTTTTAATATTATTTTAAAACAAATACAACAATCCCCCACATGTTTTAAAATAAAATGCTTTCGGATTAAAGCGAAATAGTTGTGCAATGGTGCCGGTGTCACCATAGACTTGAACCGACATTAGAGTAAGCAAGACAGGTCTACAGGAATCAGGTGACACCATAGTCTTGAACCTGAATCCTTTTAATGTAGATCGCAAGTACATGCCACTCACACAACTCTTCCTCTGCAAGTGATTCTGTGGTTCGGTGCGTTTCGGCCATACACCATTACCTGGATTTCATGAGTGCTCTAGAGAATTCGCCTAGATTCTCATAGGAAGCGGCCTCCACCTCCACACCCATATAGGTGAATTCCATCAAGTGTATGCAGCAACTGTATACACCACCAAATATATGGCTATGGATCCATTAAGAGTTCTAAAAACTCATCCTTCTGCGTTGCTGCTCGCACTGTACACCATAGAAGGGGCTCATATAACTCAGTGCAATCGTCTACCTCGTGTCTTGTTGTTTACCCATTGAACCTATCTCATGGGATCTCCACTTGTATAGGTTGGGTTACCGACACTGGCAGCTCATATATTAGGCTCAGCCCCATTCCCTTCGATGTATCATTGACTAACTTTTTGGATAGTCCTTTAGTCAGAGGATCTGCTAGATTCTTTTCTGACCTCACAAAGTCAATAGATATGACTCCATCACGTAACATATGTTTCACTATGTTGTGTCTGAGTCTAATATGCCTGCTTTTTCCATTATATATTTTACTTTTTGCTTTCGCTATAGCTGCTTGACAGTCACAATGAATAGATACGGCCGATACAGGCTTTGGCCACAATGGTATATCAGCTAAGAGATTTCTAAGCCATTCAGCTTCTGATCCAGCCTTTTCTAAAGCAATAAACTCGGATTCCATAGTCGACCGAGCAATACATGTCTGCTTGGTGGACTTCCAAGAGACTGCTCCTCCACCCAAAGTGAAGACATATCCACTAGTGGATTTTGTCTCATCTGAATCACTGATCCAGTTAGCATCACTATATCCTTCTAATACAGTAGGATAACCATTATAATGTAAACCATATGTCATATTACCTTTTAGGTATCGCAAAATTCTAGACAATGCATTCCAATGTTCTTTTCCAGGGTTATGTGTATATCTACTTAGCCTTCCTACTGCAAAAGCTATGTCAGGTCTAGTGCAGTTTGTTAGATACATGAGACTACCAATTATTCTGGAATATTCTAATTGAGACACACTATTTTCTGTATTCTTCATGAGAGTCACACTATAATCATAAGGAGTACTGACAGGTAAACAGTCAAAATGGTTAAACTTTCTCAATATCTTCTCAATGTAATGAGATTGTGATAATATAATAACACCATTTTTCCTGGTTACTTCAATACCCAATATTATACTTGCCTCTCCTAAGTCTTTCATGTCAAACTTAGATGACAAGAATTTCTTAGTTGCATTAACTAATTTAATATTAGTTCCAAAAATAAGCATGTCATCAACATAAAGACATATGATAACATAATCATTTCCAGAAATTTTACTATATACACATCTATCTACATCATTTATATGATAACCATTTGATTTTAAAACACCATCAAATTTTTCATGCCATTGTTTAAGAGCCTGTTTTAAACCATATAGTGATTTAATTAGTCTACATACTTTATTTTCTTTACCTAATATCTTATAACCCTCAGGTTGCTCCATATATATTTCTTCTTCTAAGTCTCCATTTAGGAAAGCAGTCTTAACATCCATCTGGTGTACCACTAGTTTATATATGGAGGCTATCGCTATTAAGACTCTAATAGTTGTAATCCTAGTTACAGGGGAATATGTATCAAAATAATCTATTCCTTCCTTTTGTTTAAAGCCTTTCGCTACCAACCTAGCCTTAAACTTATCGATAGTTCCATCTGGTTTTAGTTTCTTTCTAAACACTCATTTGCAGCCTATTGGTTTGTTACCAGGTGGTAGGTCTACAAGTTCCCAAGTATTATTTGATATAATAGATTCTAACTCATCATTTATTGCTTCCTTCCAAAAGGTTGCATCTGGAGAGTTAATAGCTTCTATATAAGTTGTAGGATCATATTCTACTAAGAATGTGAAAAAACCATCTCCTAGGTTAGTTTCTTTTCTAACTCTAATACTTTTTCTTGGTTGTATCTCTTCTACTACTTTCTCGTAAGCATTTTTACTAGTAGACGCAATATCTGATTCATTAACTTTTTCTATTCCTATAGATTTAGATTTCATAGGGAATACGGTCTCAAAGAACTCTGCATCCCTAGCTTCTATAATTGTATTGGGATCTAGAATATTATCCTTAGTTTTTAAAACTAGAAACCTATAGGCCGCACTGTTTTGTGCATACCCTATAAATACACAATCGGTCGTTTTAGGACCTAATTTTCTTTTCTTAGTTTCAGGCAATCCTACTTTAGCAAGACACCCCCACACTTTAATATATTTATAACTAGGAATATGATTCTTCCAAAGTTCATATGGTGTTTGTTCAGAAGATTTAGATGGAATCCTGTTTAGGATATAACAAGCAGACAGAATTGCTTCTCCCCACATATTTGAGGGTAAGCCTGAACTATTTAACATGGCATTCATCATTTCTTTTAGAGTTCTGTTCTTACGTTCTGCTATTCCATTTTGTTCTGGTGTATAAGGAGCTGTAGTTTCGTGAATTATTCCATTCTTTTCACATAATTCTCTAAATTGAGAAGATTCATATTCACCTCCTCTATCTGTTCTAAGTCTTTTAATTTTTATATTTAATTGATTTTCAACTTCAATTTTGTATTTAGAAAAAGCATCTAAAGCTTCATCTTTGTTCCTTAATAGATATACTCTAGTGAACCTAGAGTAGTCATCTACAAAAGTTATATAATATCTTTTTCCTCCTCTAGACATGTGATTTCTAAAATCACCTAAATCACTATGTATCAACTCTAATAGAACAGATGATCTTTCTATTTGTTTAAAGGGTTTTCTAATAAATTTTGATTCTACACATGTTTCACATTTTTCAAACTCTTCATTAGATATATTAGGTAATAAACCTAATCTTTTCATTTTCTTTAAAGATGCCACATTCACATGACCTAATCTATTATGCCATAGATAAAAAGGTTCAACGATATAAACAGAACTAGATGTTTTCTTATTATCATTGGATACATTTACAATGAATAAACCATCGCTACAGTACCCCTTACCAACAAAGGTTCCATTTTTAGTCATTACAAGCTTATCTGAATCAAATACTAATTTGACACCAGCCTTATTGAGGAGCGAACCAGAGACCAAGTTTCTTCTAATGTCAGGCACATGGAGGACATCATTTAACATTAGAGTCTTTCCAGAAGTGAGTTTCAGAAGTACTTTCCCTTTCCCTACAACTGGAGACGTTCTAGCATTTCCCATGAACACCTGTTCATCATCTCCTGATACTTGGTAGGAGGTAAACATGCTACGATCCTTGCACACGTGTCTAGTTGCACCAGTATCTAGCACCCACTCCAAGTTGTTTACAAGGAAGACTTCTGATACCACAGCCACTACTATGTCAGACTCATTGCCTGTTTCTGTAAGATTAGCTTGCGGCTTATCTTTATTTTTCTTAAGCCTGCAGGTTTTAACATGATGCCCAGGCTTTCCACAGTTGTAGCAGTTTCCCTTTTTCTTGAATTGATTGTTTGCATTCTTCTTTTTGAGCCTGCATTCATTTGCATAATGTCCAGGTTTGCCACAGTTATGACAGTTGCCCTTTTTCTTATTATTTGTCCGACTTGATTCCACAAGATTCGCTTTTGAATCTATCTCATTTTTATTTCCTTTTTGGTCCCTGATTCTATTGGCCTCCTCTATTCGTATGTGTACGATAGTGGTTTCCAAAGAAACACCGTTCTTCTTATGTTTCATTCTATTTTTATATTCTTTCCAGGAGGGCGGTAACTTTTCTATTAACGCTCCTGACAGAAACACCTCATCCAACTTAATTCCTTCTGTCGATAGTTCGTGAATTAGACTTTGAAAGTCGTGAATCTGATTTGTGACAGATTTATCGTCTGTCATTTCATAGTGAAGGAAATTAGCAATTGCATGTTTCTTAGCGCCTGCATCTTCTAATATGTATTTCTTTTCTAAAGCAATCCATATATCTTTAGCAGAGGCGTAAGAAGCATACACATCATATAATTCGTTGGATAAAGAGTTTAGAATATAATTTTTGCAATTATTTTCATCTGTTACTTCATTTTGATTTGCTGGATCTATAGTAAATGATTCAGATAAAATGTATGAAACTTTCAGGGTGGTAAGAGCGAACATCAATTTCTGTTTCCACCGTTTAAAGGATTGTCCAGCGAACGGTTCGATTTTGGCTAACTCAGTAGAAGCATTTACTGTTACTGTAGCCATAATCTATGTAATTCAACACAAACTTCGATTTCAAGATTGTTGGATAAAATGTTGAATTAAATAGACTATAAAAATCGAGAACCAAAAAAGGAAAATAAATTTAGAGAAAGAAAAACTTATTGAATTGAGTCGAGGCGTGACTGAGTCACTCGGCTTGAAATCGAATTTGCTCCCCTTGGACAGCGTCCCAAGTGCAACAGGTTTCCAGAGCAATCGACCTCCAGGATACAACGACTATGACCCGGTCCCAGCGGTGCACTCACTGTACACGGGCTCGAACCACTTGCAGTTTAATCCGAAAGTGCTGAGTTGACTCAGCAATGAACTCAGTAACAAAACCGTATCAGAGAGAGTTTTATAAGGCAGGGAATTTTTCGTATTTTGAAACTGGAATCGGAAGTCTTTATATAGACTTCGAAATGATGCATAAGCACCCTTTACAAAAGGTTAGGTCCGTTGGGTTTAAACCCAACAGGGGCGACCAACCGGAAGGGAAGCATCTCTCTGGTTTAAAAACGAAAAGACGCAAGTGCGAGTACACTCTCGCACATACAATCCTGCGAGTACCCATACACACACACACACCCACGCGAGTACACTTACACCGCACCCACACCCGCACCCGCGCCCAGCCCAGCCCAGCCCGTCCCGTCCCGTCGCGCACGCGGACGCGGACGCGGACACGGACTCGGCTCGGCGCGCGCGCGCGCGCGTGTGTGGTTAATGGCATAGATTAGAGCTATTGGCATAGCCCCCCCACAGGACCAAATTCACATGCCCCCTGAAAGGGGCTCAAGCCCTAGGCAAAAAGTCTATCATATAAACAAGAGAATTTCTCTTGTCAAATCCGATGTGGGACAAAACCAACACCTCAAAAACACCAAAATTTAAATGTGGAGGGAAAACACCGAAATTTGAAAATTCAAATTTTTAATATTATTTTAAAACAAATACAACAATAAATACTTTACAGGCACTTTTCACTCATTTTCTTATATTATTCGAATAGGACGTGGAACTAAAATTTGGTTTTTTTGATCTAAAAGAGCACCTCATATTTATTTGCTCTTCTATTCTTTTGTTTTGTATATATATATATATATTTCTTGAAATACGTCTAACATTCCATCACTTACTTAGTTTAGGAGTGATATTGATACCCTGTCAGGTAGAGAGCCGTGTTGATACACTTGTCCCGACCGGCCACGAAAACGGAAAAATCATGAGCCGGGGTTTTAAAGCACTCTCTTCCGAAAGGATCGCACCCACCTTTCTTCGTGGGATTGAAATTTGATTTGTTTGAATTGAATGATCCGAAAATCCCAAAAAAGGAGGCAGTGCCTAACATCCACCTTGACATCTCTCTTTCTGCCATGGCACCGCTGCTCCACCATTAGATCCCTCAAGCAAATCCACGCCTTCATGGTCCTATCCGGTTTCAACGCCCACCTTCCCTCCCTTCGAGAGCTCATTTTCTCTTCTGCCGTATGCGTCTCTGGGGCCATCGACTACGCCCACCAGCTGTTCGACCAAATTTCCCAACCTGATATCTTTATCTGGAATACCATCATGAGGGGTTCCGCTCAGAGTTCCTACCCTTCCAAAGCCATTTCTCTCTATATGCGGATGGATCGAAGTGGCCTCAGGCCCGACAACTTCACCTTCCCTTTTCTTCTCAAGGCCTGCACCAAGCTCTCTTGCATCTCCACGGGAAACCAAATTCATAGCAGGATAGTCAAGTTCGGGTTTGAGGCTGACACGTTCGTGAGGAATAGCCTCATTAATTTGCACGCAAATTGTGGAGATTTGGATGTTGCCCGCCGGCTTTTTGAAGCGTCGGGGAAGAGGGACCCGGCTGCTTGGTCCTCTCTGACTGCTGGTTATGCCAGGAGAGGTGAATTGGGGACCGCACGCCAACTCTTTGATGAAATGCCTGTTAAAGATCTCGTTTCTTGGAATGTTATGATCAGTGTCTATGCTAAGAATGGGCAGATGGAGAGCGCGCGAAAACTGTTTGATCAAGTTCCTGACAAGGACATAGTGTCTTGGAATGCAATGATAGCAGGTTACGTGCTGTGTGGTTCCCACGAGCAGGCATTAGAGATGTTTGAGGACATGCAACGTGTAGGGGAACAGCCTGATGAGGTCACTTTGTTGAGCTTGTTGTCTGCATGTGCAGACTCTGGGGCTCTAGATATTGGACGGAAGATACATCACTCAATTTTGGAGAGGGGTTGGAGAGATATGAGCATTGTTCTTGGAAATGTACTTATTGACATGTATGCCAAGTGCGGGAGTATAGGGGGAGCGGTCGAGGTTTTCAGAGGGATGCGAGATAAAGACGTGTCAACCTGGAATTCGGTAATTGGAGGGTTGGCTTTCCATGGGCACCTAAAGGAATCAATCCATTTATTCAAGGAGATGAGGAGAGAGAAAGTGAGACCAAATGAGATCACCTTTGTTGGAGTTTTAGTAGCCTGTAGTCATGGAGGGATGGTTGATGAGGGCCATCGATATTTTCATCTTATGAGATACGAGTATGGCATCGAACCTAACATTAAGCATTATGGGTGCATGGTGGACATTCTTGGACGGGCAGGGCTACTAAATGAAGCATTTGAGTTAGTAGAGGCGATGAGGATCGAGCCCAATGCCATCATCTGGCGAACTCTGCTTGGGGCATGCAGGGTTCACGGCAATGTTGAGTTGGGCGAGATTGCAAACAAACGGCTTCTTGAGATGAGACCAGACCAAAGTGGTGACTATGTTTTGCTTTCTAACATATATGCATCTATGGGGGAGTGGGGTGGTGTGGAGAAGGTAAGGAAGTTGATGTATGACAGGGGAGTTAGGAAAGAGGCTGGCTGCAGTGTAATAGAGGAAGATAACAAAGAGCTCATGCATTTCTTGCTGGATTCAAAGCCTAATACGAATACAGGAATCAACATCGTTATTTCCTGAATCCAAAGAATGAGTGATTGTAGGTTAAATGTACATGGTTTGCAGTTGGCTACATTCATGCTTAAATGAAGAGACTTAATTAGATTGGATAAATCAAACCAGTTTGCGATTCCTATGGTTTAGATCAGAACCAATCTAGTGACTATTATTTTAAGTGGTCTGGTTATAGACACTTTAAGTAAAACAATTATGGGAATTCCAAAAGGAAGTAGTTCTCTTTCACATATGGATGTGGGCCATAGCAAAGAGAAATGCAAATCAAGGGAGGAAACTGTTTTCACTTTTCATGGCCCATCAAGTTTTAGATCAAAGTAAAACTTTGGCCTGGGAGGTTTCACGAGGTGCTGCTTCACATGTACGGTTCAGATTTTGAATCCACATCACGTATGATAGGTTTTGAAAAAAGTTCGTACGTAGTACGTACGAACCGGTTCGCAGGTGAGCGTTCCGCTATATATATAAAATTGTGTTCAGGCTCTGATGCTTCAACAAGCAGATACTAAACTGCACCGCTCGTCCAAGCTTACCCACCACACCATGTTTTGTTCTATTATTAGTATGATCCTTGAATTGTCTCCACGAACTCTGATCTGGTTCACCAATGAAATCCAAAAGAGAGAGAAAGAAAGAAAGAAAAAGAAAATGGAAAAAGAGAAAAGTTCCAAACTAGCACTTAATCAGGAGGCTCCGCAGACCTTGTGTCAACATTGCTTAAGACCTAACGATCCCAACAGTGCTTAGGAATGGACGACCATAAAAGAAGGGGAAAAAAAGTAATGCCCTTCCTTTCAACAGGCTAGAATCCATTGATTGGAAATACACGATCCTTGATCAGTAGAAAAGAGTAAATAAAGCCAAATAAATTACCACTGATTGGACAGTCATGTTCCTGGATCAGTAGCAAAAAGTAAATAAAGCAAAATAAATTAATCGATTTGAACGGGTGAGATGGCCGTAGACAATTGATACTCTTCTGGACTTGGATGTTCTTGAAACCGTTGTCAAAACTTGAATGGTCATGAGACATTTAATAGACTATGAGTAAGGAATCGCTACTCAAGGATTTAGGGATTTGTAGAATCTAACGATCAGGTCACTGATACTTAGCTAAATTAAATTCAACTTGTTGCAGCAATGCAATGGACAAAAGTGGAGAACTAAACTAAACTATGCTAATTGATCTAGACTTGTTGTAGCATGATACTAGTTAGAAGTGGAGAGGCTAAACTAGGCCAAGTTAAAATAAGATAAGCATCCATGTGAGACGAAAGATTGATAGGCAACGTTGAGCTGAAAGAGATTTATTTGGTTTGATTAGCGAAGGTCCAAAACTCTTTATTTTGTGCTGCTTTTATAGACTTAGGTGTGCGACCTTGTGTACGGTCCCTTAGCATTCGGGATCAATATTCCGATCGATTATCTAACTTGGTTTAGTGTGCTTCTATTTTGAAACGAAGCCAACTAACTATTATGTTGTTGTGTGTGGTCTTGGTGATGTTTGTAGACCATGTTCTCCTTTTAGCGTGCCACTTAGGAATCTAAAGTTGCTTATGGCCAGTTAAATCTGATTATGTGTCACTAGATATCAATGCATTCACCTTGCATTGAGTTACACCTGCTCTCTGAGCGCTTTATTTATGTGTAACCTATACTTGATGTATGTGTAACCTATACTTGCGTGTCATGTGTTTCCGGAAGGATGATCATTTCTAGGGTTTTGATTGTGCTTATGTCTCTAAGCACTCTAGCCTTCCTAACATGGCACACATTTTCTACAGAGATGTGTTCAGAATCCTCATGATCTCTCTTCTATGTTCCGTGAGTACCCTTTATTGCCTTCATACAAGTGCACAGACATGTGGCGGAATCCTACTCATTGAATCTGATTGTGACAAGTAAGGTATAAACACATATCTTATCAATTTTAGGTATAAGCCCTACTTGCAAGTGGCTGCTAACATAGCCCCACACCATATTCTACCATCACCTAATTTCTCTGCTTATTTATGAAGATAAGAAACTTATTGATAGTCTTGCAGAGTAGGACTATCTGCCAAACAGACAATTACCATAGATGTGGCACGCGGGTACTACAATCCAAATCATTGAAATGGCGGACCCACCGTAAATGACTAATAAGTGAATACCAGTACCACCACGAAAGAATAATCATAACTGGCTGATTTGCAGCCACAAAAAAGGATGGTTAAGATGAAAAATGCTCAAAGATCCAAAATCATCCACTAATTGAGGATTGTCCAGCCAATCTGATTTTGGGGCTTGGCCCCTTCTATATCCACAATTTGGACCGCCTGGATCAAGTTTCGTGTGTGGCACATCTTACATGGGCAGTGGCACCTTATGTCTGACGTATCAATAGAGATTGACCATGAGTAATTAACTAGGAGTGGGGTAGGTTTTGAAAGCTGCATCTTCATACATTCATTCCGGCTTTCAATATATCAGATGGTTTCAATGCATCCATCCAAGAGAGCAGAGGCTCCTTGAAGCCACGTTCCACCCTGAAGGACTTAACACAACTACAACCCAGGCCATCCAGGCAAACACATCCGTCATCATCCTTTATCATCTTCTTGATTTGGGTGCACTGGGTTCATCCTTGTACCCATGACCCACCTGGGGTTTATCGCATAATCTCAGACTCCAATCCACTAATTATCTGTATGTATCTTGGTTTTTTTTTTTTTTTTTTTTAAATAAAATTCATTTTAATTTTATTTTTATTTTTTTAATGGATGAAGAACAATTGCAGTTCCATGTAATTCCATGATATGGAGAATCGCCATGCATACGGGCTTTAGAGAGCTTTGATGCATTACAAGTCTTCTCTAGAAGATGAAAGTGGAAATTTGGAGTGGCCAATGAGGATACCTTACGTTTACTCACTGGCATGGCACTAAACTGAATTACAATATCAGACCCATTATAAAGCGTTGTGGTTGTATGACTGATCTTCTTGTGTGAGCAGGGCTCAAGTGCACCAAAGGCTAGTACAAAGTTATCCACTGAGGTCATTCTGGTAGTGGATGAGTTTCGTGATGTCTTTTTCCGATGATCTACCAGATGAGCTTCTCCTTATGACAGATATATAACACACCATTGATTTAGTCTCTGGGGCGACTCTACCAAACTTGTTTGAGGTAGTCAATAGGAATCTGAGAAATTTGCTCAGGTATTTAGTGAGGGAGCATACCAGGACGTGGGACACTGCACTACCTATCGCCGAGTTTATATTTAATAATTCTGTCAATAGATCCACAGATTTAGATCCTTTTAAAGTCATTACTGGTTATAAACCTTAGAAGCCTATTGATCTTCTCCCTATGTCCCTGTCTCATAGGCCATCAGGTTTGCAGAGTCCTTTACATATCACATTCATTTATTGTATTATGAAATCAGGCGAAAGATCAATACTAGTAATGAACATTATAAAATTTTTGCTGACCAACATAAACGATTCAAGAAATTTAATGTAGGGGACTTTGTGATGGTCCGCATCAGGCCAGAGCAGTACCCTTAGGGAGCCATTCGTAAATTACACGCACGTAGCGCTGGATCATTCAAAATTATAAAACGAAACGATCTCAATGTGTATGTGGTAGATCTTCGACCTTTCATGAGAATTAGTTCCACATTTAATGTGGAGGATCTAGTTGTATTTCAAGAGACCACTGATACATTGTCCAGCTTGTCACCTAACCATCTTGATTCCTCAAACCTTTGCCTTGATCCATGACACCTTCCCGACCTATCTTCTCAACCTCTACCTCTCATACATACCCTTTCCATACCCAGAGATGAGGTAGAAGATATTATGGACCATCAGATAATATCGACGTCAGACGGAGAATTTCAAAAGTTTCTAATTAAGTGGAAGTCACGCCCAACTTTAGACAGTACATGGCTCACTGAGGCGAAGCTTTAAAGACTTGATCTTGACATCTTGAAGCGGTTCAAGAGTTTTGTTTCACCAATGGTGAAATCTCCGCAACCTGTGAGAGTTGATGGGGAAATCTCGCGCACATGCACACCCACGTAAGCAAGGATGGCCCCAACTTCGATCTGGATCGATGATGACATCCATGAAGGGTCTCCTAGTTAGAGGACTATGTTTTGGTTCCTTAGAGTGGACCCGATCATCATGTGGATCCCATCATTGGATCTCATGATCGTGATCCACTACCCTAGGTGACCTAGGACTTTGAGTTTTGCTTATTGTCGTTATTAGGAACATCATGAACAGTTTAGATTGCATTGATTAGTTGTTATTTTTTATTACTTCGTCTTTAAGTAATAGTATGTGCACATAGTGCGGCTTTTGGAGTATACGTTTTTCTTATCAATAGGCAACCCCTTATAGGATTTTTTTTCATTGAAGAAGATTAATAAAATTTTGCGTTTTCTTGCTTCTCTAATTCTCTGAGTTGTGGAAACCTAATTGGGTGCGAAATCTTCTCTTCTTCGAAGAGCTAACTACTGTAGTGCGAAGCCACACCCATCCCAAATCACTCCCATCTCCTACCCTCCATATTGCTCATCTCCTAGAGGCATTCCCTCATCAAATCCACCCACGTTTACACTAATCTTTCCCTTACGATATATTTTCATAATCTAGCCCCAAAACTTCGGCGGAGCATCGGGTGCAAACCAATCATCTGTTTGCCCTAAAATTTGAAGGGAAGGTGACCCATCTCTAGCTAACCAGGCCCTAGCTAGCTGATTCCAGATTCATAGGCCCCACACACGTGCGGACCGCCATCCACGCACATGTGTCAGGCCAGTTTGCTGTCCACACATGCGAGCTGATCGCAGGTTCCCTCTCATCTATATTTCACTCATCTTTTGCCTTGTTTCGATAACCCTAACCCTATATCATCTCAAATCCCCAAGTTTTATTCCACTTTTGAAGCCCTACATTTTCCCAAATTGAAACGTGATAATCCCTTAGATTGGAAAATAATCATTTGCATGTGTGAATGAATTTACTATCCTTTGTATTATTTGGTTTATAATTTTTACTCGATTTAGTCCTAACATGTGTAAGCTTGGACCCACATAGATTCCCCTTGATTGAGTGCTTGACTTTATGTGGAACGTGGAATTTTGTGTGATTTCCAATTTAGTATGATCTTAAGCCTAATTTTTTTTTTTTTTGTATATCATGTTTAATTTCCATATCCTGCGTCACCATGCTCAAGCAAGTCAAAACTAGACCTGGCTGAGATCCCTATATTTACTTGTAAAACTATAATTTTTGAATGATCCCAAAAGACTTGAAAAACATCTTTAATTTAAAAAAAAAAAAAAAAAATTTCAAAAAAAAAACAAAACCAAACAATTGGAAGCTCCAAATTCGTATGCACATTCATAATCTATTATGTGCTCGGAAGCGCTGATATCCGATTTATAGTACAGTTTTGTCTTTTTACTTGAGAACATACAATTAAACTTCGAAAACTTACCTAGGCAAACATTATTACATTAACAAACTAAGAAAGACTGACACATTAAATTAATAAACTAAGAAGTTTTCTTTTGCTTCTTAGCTTGCCATTCTTTGATTTCAGCATCTATCTTCGCTTCCACACTAGCACGAAATCCAGGATATGGTTCATAACCACAGAAATTTTGAAGAACCTGAAGCAACAAACAACATAAATCACTAAAGCCTTCATTTCAGACCCTTCTCACAATTTAACGGGATATGTAATTACCTCAAGTAAAACGAAGAAGGGAGCCATCAAAAGGGCTTGAGAAAGATTGTCCAGAAGAGCAGGAGCTCGCTTCTGCAAGGCAAACACATTATCTAGCTGACAACTAGTGGTAAATCCTCTTCCAAATAACATGATTAGCTAAAGGTACTACCTAAAATTCAGGCCTATGAACTGTCCAAATAACACAATGGACCTATATTATAGTAAATCAGGTAATAGTTACCTCAAACACACCATGGCCTATGAACTGTCCAATCCAACAGAACAACTGAGCTGCCAACACTACCTGGATATCAATTATGTTGCATTTTTATCAGTATTTACCATACATGAGAAACAAGAGGTGACTAGCTGCTTATGTTAGAAGAACATAATGATATGGTCGATACATTTTAGGCTGGAAAACATGTAAAGGCATCTCTTGGAGCAGTATTGCTTCACCCATCAGATGCAACATAAGACTGCCATGAATATACAAACAACAAAGATGATGGCTTAATACATGAAAAATTAGCCAATGACATGGTCAAACCAGTTCAAGCTAGAGTTTCTTGGTGGGTTTCTACCCCCGTGTTTGCAAGAGTCAATCAGGTGACTTGATTTGAGTTGATTCAAAGTCAAATTTGACCATTGCCATTATCCACGTAATATGTTTCGTTTCTAAATCCTCAAACATCTGTGGTGGCAGAGTTAGCCAAAGACGTGTAGAGTTCAGTAACAACAATAATACCAAAGCCAGAATGATCTTGGCATGGATAGCCAAAGAAATTGCATGGATCATTTAACAATCAATCAATGCCTACCCATAATAGGGCTGTCGAACATTTAAAGATAAAGATATATCCATCGTGTAATATGACAGCCAAATAAATAACTCAAAAGGGATATTAATTGTAGTTTTTTTAATATAAATTCAGACGCTATTCAAATTTGTTGGGAATTTTACAAAAAAAAAAAAAAACTACTACTTAATATAGAATTTATACCCCGGTACCTTTTTCGAAAAGGTTTCGATAAGCTACCTCATTAATCTAAGCAATTATCACTAGAGAACCTTCCAATTGATTTATTAACAGCGGCTTAGGTTGGCCATGAAAACAAAGGGGTCAGCACTCGGATGGGCCCCACCCTAGTGTTTATGTGAAATCCACCTCGACCACCGAATGCATCACCCCTTGTTAGGTCCAGGGCTCAAAACTCATTTCCATCTGTGATTCGAGTGGACCACATGATCGGGAACAACATACAAGGCAATACTCACCCTCCAACTGTTTCCCTTGCTGTGGCCCACCTGAATTATGGATGGGGATATTTTTAGGCCCTAGGCCTGAATTTTAGTGTGGCATCTAATGGTTGGAGTGGATTTATATAATCACCAAAGTGGGCCCTATAAAAATCAAGGGTGGACATCTCACTCCCAGTCGTTTCCTTTGGTGTGGCCCACCTGAATCATGGGTAAACTTGATCTTTTGGCCCTGGGCATAATGTAGGATTAAACATCTAACGATAGGTGTGGATTTCACATGCACATCACAGTGGGCCCCATAAAAAATCAAGGGTGGGATACCATGAAATTCCCTTTTTTAATATGCGTGCATGCGTGTGTTGGGAACAATTGATAGAGGGACGCCCCCTTGATTTTTGATGAGGCCCACCATGATGTGGGCATGTAATACACTCCAATCATTAAGACGTGTAATCCACGTTAGGTCCGAGGCAAAAAAAAAAAAGAAAAAAAAAGGAAAAAAGAAAAGAAAAAAAGAGGCTGACCTGTGATTCAAGTGCTCGGGACCAAAGGAAATAGTTGGGAGAGAGGCGTCTAGCCTTATTTTTTACAAGGCCCATCGTGATGATTATACGAAAGTCATTCCATCCATTAGATGCTACACCAAAATTTCAGCATGAGACCAAAAAATTAGGCCCATTAGTGATTCAGGTGGGCCACACAAGGGAAACAATTTGGAGCGTGAGCGTTGCATTGTACACTTATCCAATTGTGAGGTCCACTTAAATCACAGATGGAGCTGATTTTTTTACCTAGGCCTAATAGGGCGCAACGCACTACGTGGTCAGGTGTATTTTCTATAAACATCACGGTGCCACTTGAGCCACCGACCCCTTTCCTCACATGGCCAACCTGAGCTGCCGTTAAGAAATCTAATGGAAGATACTCTAATGATAACTAAGATTAATGAGGTAGCTTATTGAAAACCTTTTTCAAAAAGGTACCTGAATGTAGATTCTATATTAATTAGGTAGAATTTTGTGAATTACCCTTTTAAATTTACATTAACATAATGATATAAGTATATTTAGGAAAGGGAAATGTGAATAGGATGAAATGCTAGAATACAAGGATTGAGAAGACTGTTTCTAAGTCTTTTTTTTTTTTTTTGAGGAAATTTCAAAATGCATAAAAAAGGGGGGAAATAAGAGTTTCCAAAGTACAAGAAAGTACGTGAGGCCTCAGTCACTGCTAAAGGAATAGTAGGGACATTAGGACCCAATTCCACTAGAGCAAATGGTATGTTTAGCCCAAAAGAGAGATCCACACACAACTATACTTCCACAACAAAATAATGCGGAGATTGCTAGCCTATTATCACCCTAATCGACATCAATACAAAACCAACATCGCATACGACCAAGGTATTCCGTAACGGTAACGGTGACCATAATGGCCACCATTGTTACCTTTACGATACAGGCTGTAACGGCCGTTACGGCCCCTGTAACGCCTGTTACGGTCTCTTTTCTTTTTTTTTTGAGGAAATTTCAAAATGCATAAAAAAGGGGGAAAATAAGAGTTTCCAAGTACAAGAAAGTACGTGAGGCCTCAGTCACTGCTAAAGGAATAGTAGGGACATTAGGACCCAATTCCACTAGAGCAAATGGTATGTTTAGCCCAAAAGAGAGATCCACACACAACTATACTTCCACAACAAAATAATGCGGAGATTGCTAGCCTATTATCACCCTAATCGACTTTAATACAAAACCAACATCGCATATGACCAAGGTATTCCGTAACGGTAACGGTGGCCATAACGGCCACCATTGTTACCTTTACGATACAGGCTGTAACAGCCGTTACGACCCCTGTAACGCCTGTTACGGTCTCTTTTTTTTTTTTTTTTTCTATTGAAAAAAAATAAAAATTGAAAAACCTATATCGGTCCATAATGGGCCGTTATGGGTGCATTATAGCCTTTACGGGGGACGTAATGGGCCGTTACAGGGGCTGTAACAGCCTTTACAGGTCATTTTATCCATAACGGCCATTACAACCTCATAACGTGTAGCAGTCGCCATCGTTACCTTTACGTAACGCCTTTATGGCACACCATGAATATGACTTAACAAGAGAATATTCTATCAAAAGCACTACTTCCACAAAACACAATCTTAAACAAACGATTTTAACTCACCTTATGAGAAATTGGCAAGCCTTCATAATTCGACAAGGCGTGTACGCTCCTTTTCACGAGTGTTTCCTTCTTCTCGAGGAACAATGCAGAAAACAACATGTTTTCTGCACAAACAAACAATGGAAAAAACTCCCCCTTGCGGTCCGATCAGCCTTTGATGTGATGGAAGGCCCACAAGAAAAAAGATCCGGCAACTTGGGTTAGATCAGGAGGAATTACGGAGTCCAAACCACTTTCAGGATGGCTCTAATACCATATAAGTTGGTATAGAAAAGGGGAAAGTAGAAGAAAGAGGAAAAGAAGAGGAAAAATGACAGAAGAAACTTGAGAAAAGGGAATTAACAGCCAGGGCTCACTTTCTCAATTTTCTCTTATATTATTTTATAAATGGATAAAATTATAAAAGTACCCTTAAGTAAATAAAAGCAAAAATACCGAAAATACCCTTATACAAAAACTATGTTCCCAACACATCCCAAGACTAAGTGAGCGAGCCATAGGCCCATAGCCACTGCCATTAGATGCCAACCGATCAATCCTCCTGTTTGAGATCCCCACCCCACCAACATACTCTTGCTCAGATTTACATTAAGCCCATAGACAACCTTCCTTTCAGGTTCATGATCTAAACATTTGACGCCTTGCACATCACTAGCATATAGCCTATGAATTCAAGGTGAGAGATTGAATTGGATGGACTGGCTTGAAATCCCTTGGTTAAAAATAATTATCCCCCTATTCATAATTATGTTGAAGCCCTGTTCAGTGATCAAAAGAATGCAAGGGTTAAAAGGTCAATTTGCTACAACCCGTTGGACCTCGCAAATAAACCCATCGGCATACCATTAATAAAAACGGAAAGGATACGCAAGTCTCCACCAAACTCCTCCATTTAGCCCCAAAACCCATAAGGTGCATCATGAACATCACATAGTGCCAATCAATGTGGCTGTACACCTTCTCCATGTTGCTTTTGCTCACTACCCCTTCCAGTTCAACTTTCTCCTCAAGTGAATACTCTCATTTGCCACAAGAAATACCTTGCAGAAAATGCCTGTCCGAAAATAAAGCAGCTTAGAAAGGTGATTAGATCATTGACATAATCATCCTAATCTGCTCTGCTAACACTTTGGCTAGGACTTCGTAACTGCTGCCTATCAAAATTGTTGGTTTGAAGTGAGAAAGCTTCTTTGCTCCTTCCTTTTTGGAAACTAGACAAATGAAGGATGCACCTACAATTCTGCTGTTTTCTTCCCTCGCATGGAATCCTTTCAAAACAGCCATCAGGTCACCCTTAATAGTACCCAAATACTGCTAAAAAAAACATTGTTGGGAATCTGTCAGGATCTGGGATGTATGTGGTTCCATGCTTTGAACTGCCTTGAGCACTTCCACCTCTCTAAACCCAACTCCTATTTGTTCCGCTTTGTCGGTCGGGATTGACTTAAATTCCCCTCCCTCCACTACAGGTTGACAGCGACTTTCTCCCGTGTACAGCTTTTTATAGAAGTTAATAGCCTCCTGCTTTATAAATTCCCTATCTTCTATGAAATGGTCTCCTCTCTTGAGCTTGGATATAATTTTTTTTTTTTCCTTATCTTGCAGTTAGCCACCCTGTGAAAGAAGGCTGCATTTTGATCCTCCGCCTTCAACCAGAACCATTTCGATCTCTGCCTCCAAGTGATTTCCTTAGAATGATAAACAGTTCTGCTGACCTGCTCTTCTGGATACAACTCTCCCTTCACTTCTGATGCTGATTTCAATCATCTGTTGTTTCCCTTTCTCTGCCAATCTTATCCTGACATACCGATATTTTAGTTTTTGCTTTGACAATTTGTAATGTTTTCCTCATTACAAAACCAGCCCACACTTGCACTTGAGCATGCCTCCGCCATTCATTCATCATATTCTGGAAATTGGGATAATTCAGCTATTTGTTTTCAAAGCAGTAAGGTTTGGGACCCTAAGAGACACCTTCTGTTTGGAGCAAAATTGGCCAATGCTCAGATGCTGGTTTAAGGTGGTCTTCTTGACTACACGAAGGAAATCTTGCATCCACTCCTTGTCTAGAATGAATCTGTCAAGCCCACACAAAATCGAGGGATCTTGGCTACTTGACATGATTTTTTATTTTATTTTTAAAAGATAAGGAGCGAGGAGCTTTTGGTGTGAAAAAGAAAACCTGAGCTTTGCTAATAAGCCCACGTGTACAAGATCGGTCATTGTAGCTGATGTTTTCTCACCCATTGAACTGTTTCTAATGTTGTGGTCTACCTGCTAAATGGATCATATTTTTGGGGGAGCACATGTACAAGATTGGACCTCCCCGGTGAATAACTTTGATATTACACCCGTCAGCCACCTTGGCACTTGTGATGGTGTGTATAAGACTTTGCCTTGTACATGAGTGTGGGTTTAGCAAAACTAAAAAAACCTTGCAAAATGGAGGAAAATAACTATGTTAGGTTATGCATGTTTTGGATGCTACAGGTGGTAATTTCTGCATTGGGTCATGGATGAGTGCCTCGACTAAGGGAACCATGTCATCCGACAAGGATAAAGTCCAGCAAACCCTAATACAAATTATTAAGACGCAACATACAAGATAGACTATGATTGGTTGTTATCATCAAATTGATATGATATACTATTAGTTATCTATAACAACCAAGGTGTCCCGTATCGATATCGGTTGGCGTAACGGTGCCCTCCGAAACCGATACAGATACGGGGGCGTAACGACGCAAATTTTTTTTTTTTGCCAAAAAAATATGAAAAAATATGAATTAAATCCGGAATATTCTAAGCATTCTAAATATGCATTCATTTGTAAATTGGAACATGTTTATGGTGGTGTAACGGTCCACTCTTTGGTGAGAAGTTGTATCGGACTGTCTAATTAATTTTTAACCAGGTAACTTAAATTTGACTACAAAATTCATATATTTAATTTTCTAAATATGTAATTTATATACTTAACAACTTGATATCATTTCTCTCAATAGTTCTTTAAAAAAATGAAATTAAATTCAGGTAGATGGCGTTGCCAATGTGGGGCCGACTTGGAGGACCAATCTATGCTCTAAATCAACCTCAAATTCATGCCATTTATTGTCATTATTCCACTTATAAATTGGTGGACATTTATTGGATAGTGAATCATTAAAAAAAAAAAATCGAAAGGCCCTATTTTAAAAAATAAAAGTCCACAAATTACCAATTAAAACTATTCAAACAATTTGATTTTGGTATTGTGAGTTAGCGATTGCAGTCCATAATTTAATTGCTAAATTTTAAGTTAATATATGTCTCGTGTATAAATTTTTAAGGCTTGAATTATGCGGGACTCGGATTGTGAAGTGCAGCACACGTGTCAAAGTTTTTTGGGCCCCACCCGTGATGAATGTGTTATATCCACACCGTCCATCCCTTTTGCTAAATAATTTTAGGGCATGAGCCCAAAAATGAGACACATCCAAAACTCAGGTGGATTGCACCATAAGAAACAATAATAATTACACGTTCACCATTAGAATTTTATTGAGGGCTAGAAAAGTTTTAGATCAACTGACATGTGTGTTTTCCCTTCATCCACGTTAGTGTGACCCAATTAATAGGTTAGATTGAAACTAAACATTACAGTGGACCTTAAGAAATTTTTAATGGTGAGCATTCTATAACCACTATTTCCTATGGTGTGGTCCACCTGAGATTTGGATATTACTAATTTTTTGGATCCTGACCTAAAATGACGTGGCAAAATGGATGGACGACATGGATAAATGGTGGGGCCCACTTGAGTCTGATCAAATTGGATGGAAAATAAACGTTACCGTGCGCCCTACGAATTGCTTAACCGTGAAAATCATTATCTCCGCTGTTATTTTTGGTGTGGTTCAAATGATCTCTGGATATAATTCATTTTTTAGGTGGTGCTCTAAAATGATCTCTAAAAATAGATGAACGGTGTAGATGTAATAAATACATCACTGTGGGGGCCATATAACTTTGATCTCCTTTGAACTGTTCGTACAACTCAGAACTCGAGGAGTGTCAGCGCTCGTCTTAGCGTGACATGTACCTACAACAGCTATTGCTACAAATAAATAAAAAAATTTAAAAAAAAAAAATGGGAGAGGGAAACCGAAAAGAAAAAAGAGGGAAAGAAGAGGAAAAAAGAGGGAGAGGGAGGGAGAGAGAGAGAGAGAGAGAGAGAGAGAGAGAGAGAAGAAGAAGAAGAAGAAAGAGAAGAAGAAGAAAAGAAAGGGAAAAAGGTAAGTTTTTTTGTTTTTTTTCTTTTAAGACCCGTAACAGCCGTTATGGGTCCGTAATGGCCGTTACGGTCACAGAATTTCGTAACGGCAGTTTCAACCCCGTATCGCGTAACGGGTCCCACCGTTACCGTTACGTATCAGCTGATATGTAACCGATTTGCGATACCTTGATAACAACTTTAATGCTCAAGATAAATGACATTTCAAGTCTCTAGAAAGGAGAACCCTTATCCTTACCTGAGGATTGAGCATCCAGCTTGGGTGTTCCAATTTTTTGAGGATCTATCATCTTTGTATCATAGTTAGCCCCCCCCCCCCCCCCCCCGTAACTTTGATCTCCTTTGAACCGTTCGTACAACTCGGAACTCGAGGAGTGTCAGCGCTCGTCTTAGCATGACACGTATCTACAGCAGCTACCGCTGCAAATAATAATAATAAAAAAAGGGGGAGAGGGAAACCGAAAAGAAAAAAGAGGGAAAGAGGGAAAGAGGGAGAGAGAGAGAGAGAGAAGAAGAAGAAGAGGAGGAAGAAGGCCAAGGCCGCAACCGCAGTTGCCCGAGAAGAAGAAGAAGAAGAAGAAGAAGAGAAAAAGGAAAAAGGTAAGGTTTTTTGTTTGTTTGTTTGTTTTTTTTTTTTTCCTTTCAAGACCCGTAACAGCCGTTATGGGTCCGTACTGGCCGTTATGGCCCGTAACGGTCACAGAATTTCGTAACGGCCGTTTCGACTCCGTATCGCGTAACGGGTCCCACCGTTACCGTTACGTATCGACCGATACGTAAATGATTTGGGATACCTTGATAACAACTTTAATGCTCAAGATAAATGACATTTCAAGTCTTTAGAAAGAAGAACCCTTATCCTTACCTGAGGATTGAGCATCCAGCTTGAGTGTTCCAATTTTTTGAGGATCTATCATCTTTGTATCATAGTTACCCCTTGGAACCGTTCGTACAACTCGGAACTCGAGGAGTGTCAGCGCTCGTCTTAGCATGACACGTACCTATAGCAGCTATCGCTGCAAATAATTTTATTTTATTTTTTTTTTAAAAAAAAAAGGGAGAGAGGGAAACCGAAAAGAAAAAAGAGGGAAAGAAGAGAAGAAAAAAGAGGGAGAGAGAGAGAGAGAGAGGCAGAAGGCCAAGGCCGCAACCGCAACAGGGCGCAGCTGCAGTTGCCCGAGAAGAAGAAGAAGAAGAAGAAAGAGAAGAAGAATAAGAAGAAGAAGGCCAAGTCCGCAGCCGCAGCTGCCCGAGAAGAAGAAGAAGAAGAAGAAAGAGAAGAAGAAGAAAAGAAAAGGAAAAAGGTAAGGTTTTTTATTTGTTTGTTTTTTTTTTCTTTCAAGACCCGTAACAGCCGTTATGGGTCCGTAACGGCCGTTACGGTGACAGAATTTCGTAACGGCCGTTTCGACCCCGTATCGCGTAACGGGTCCCACCGTTACCGTTATGTATCGGCCAATACGTAACCGATTTGGGATACCTTGATAACAACTTTAATGCTCAAGATAAATGACATTTCAAGTCTTTAGAAAGGAGAACCCTTATCCTTACCTGAGGATTAAGCATCCAGCTTGGGTGTTCCAATTTTTTGAGGATTTATCATCTTTGTATCATAGTTAGCGCACCCCCCCCCCCCCCCGCGCGCGCGCGCGTTTGTTAAAAGACAACAATTTTCATTAAAGAGAGGAAAGCAATACATCAAGACAAGTTTCAATACAAATGGGTGATAGATGAGCTCCCCCTTCAGCTAAAGAATCTACCATAGCATTTGCCTCTCTCCCAACATAGGCAAATGAAATGTTTAGCATAGATGGTTTAGGTAACGTGTAAATAGGATAATGCTAGAAGTTCCTTTCCACAACTGCATGCAAATAGAATTCAATTTCATTCTCTTTTAACACAAATGAGATCGACAAAGACAAGTATTGCAAGCAATACGCAGGGGAAATCCTCGTGTTTTTTTTTTTTTTTTGGAAAGGTGAATGATTTTATTAGGCAGGGCCAAAGAAACACAACAGAAACAAAACAAACAAACACAGCCAATACAAAAGGAAGAAAAGAAAACAAAACCAAGGAAACCTGAGAAACTAAGATACAACAAACCAGCCCCATGGTTGGATCCACCTAGGTCCACAATCTAAGGGGCCCAATCTCTGAACAAACTTATCACTCTAGTAAAAATTCCGGCCGAAGCAACCCGAGATTTTCTGAAAACCCAATTATTCCTGACGGACCAAGTTGCCCAAAGGACCGCAAGGAGACTTACTCAAGGTGTGCTGAATCGGTTACGTATCGGCCGATACGTAACGGAAATGGTGATGGCCGATACGCGAATCGGGGTCATATCAGCCATTACTGTTTTCTGTATGCGTAACGGCCGATATGGGGAGTAACGGACTGTTACAGGTCCGTAACGGTCAGAAAACGACTCCCTTTTTTTTTCGTTTTAAGGACTTTTTTGGCTATTTTTTTCAAACTTCTTGCTTCCAAACTGTTTTTCACTCCTTCTAATAGTAATTTCGACCAACTTTGGCTAGGTATTTGGGACAAAAACACATTATATTACGGATTTGGTTGAATCAACGCTCGGTGGGCCATTTTTCAGAAATTCGTCAAAAATAGGTATTTACTTTTTTTAATATGTTTTGCTGTTTTAATCATGCCATATGATGTGTTAATCATAGTAGAACATGATAATGTGCATTTTACAGATTTGGGGTGCCATTTAATATTTTTTTTTTCTACTTACGCATGAATTTTGGCCCCTTTTTTTAAAATTCGAAAAATCAATTTTTAATGGTTGTTTTGCTGTTTTAATCATGCAATATGATGTGTTAATCATAGTATAACATGTTAATGTGCATTTTACAGATTTGGGGTGCCATTTTATATTTTTTTTATTTATGCATTTATTTTGGCCTTTTTTTTGAAAATTCGAAAAATCAATTTTTAATGGTTGTTTTGCTGTTTTAATCATGTCATATGATGTGTTAACCATAGTAGAACATGTTAATGTGCATTTTACATATTTGGGGTGCCATTTTATATTTTTTCTATTTACGCATGAATTTTAGCCCTTTTTTTAAAAATTCAAAAAATCAATTTTTAATAATTGTTTTGCTGTTTTAATGATGCCATATGATGTGTTAATCATAGTAGAATATGTTAATGTGCATTTTACATATTTGGGGTGCCATTTTATATTTTTTTAAATATTTTTTTCTATTTACGCATGAATTTGGCCCCTTTTTTTAAAATTCGAAAAATCAATTTTTAATGGTTGTTTTGTTGTTTTAATCATGCCATATGATGTGTTAATCATAGTAAAACATGTTAATGTGCATTTTACATATTTGGGGTGCCATTATATATATATATTTTATATTTTTTTCTATTTACGCATGAATTTTGGCCCCTTTTTTTAAAAATTTGAAAAATCAATTTTTAATGGTTGTTTTGCTGTTTTAATGATGTCATATGATGTGTTAATCATAGTAGAACATGTTAATGTGCATTTTACATATTTGGGGTGTCATTTTATATTTTTTTCTATTTACGCATGAATTTTGGCCCCTTTTTTTTTAAATTCGAAAAATCAATTTTTAATGGTTGTTTTTTTGTTTTAATGGTGTCATATGATGTGTTAATCATAGTAGAACATGTTAATGTGCATTTTACAGATTTGGGGTGTCATTTTATAATTTTTTTTTTATATTTTCGAATTAGTGACTTTATATTTTTATTTGCTTATATTGGACAGGCTTTGGAGCTTCTTAGGGTTTAGTTAAAACATAAAATTATCTTTATTAACATAGGTCATACACTCATACTCATATCCTAAACCTAAAGAAATGTCTGGGTCTGGCCAACAACAAGTGAGGATATTGAATGACAACATTGTGAGAGGGTTGGTGGTACTAGGCACTAAATAAAGTGTAAGTATTGTGATAGACTAGTGTCTGGTGGAATTACCCGTCTCAAACAACATTTAGCACATCGAAAGGGTCAAGTTGCGCCATGTGTCAGAGTACCGAAAGAGAATGCTTTTAATGCAAGCTAGTCTGGATAAGTCGAAAGGTAAACGTACTGCTGTACAAAAGAAGAAAGATGATATTTTAAAAGCAACTCAACAGGAGGTGTTTGGTCCTGAATATATGGGCGTTCGTGATGAAGATATTATTGATTCTAACGAAGATTCAGATCGAGAATTAACTATAGCTAAGAGAGAGCGTGCGTCTAGCTCGTGAAAAGGAAGAACGTCGCCGCATGTTTGGCACGCATGGGTCAGTGCGTGATACAGAGGGGGGGCAATGGGAGTGGGACAGGGAGTGCAACTGCTTCTGCAGGTGGGACTGAGGGTGAGGGGGGTAGGTTTGGTGGGTTACGACTCGTATTTAGGAGCCGACGACAGACATCTTCACGTGATGCCCCTATATATTTAGATGAAGAAGTAAATGAGTCTAAGAGACACTCTATTAATCCAATCCTGTTTAGGAAAGAATCAACTAAACAAAAGAAGATAAAACAAATGTGGAGTACAACTTCCGTTGAGAAATTAGGTAGAGCAGCAGCAAAGTTATTTATACATGCCAACATACCTCCTAACGCGACCAATTCTCCATATTGGCAGGTGGTAATTGATGCAGTAACAGAAGCAGGTAAAGGAATAAAAGCTCCCATGACTAAGGAGATTAGGGGGAAATGGACAGATGCAGAGTATGCGGATGTGAAAGCATACGTGGCTACCTTTAAACCTGTATGGCAAGCCAGAGGATGCACGATCATGTGTGATGGTTGGACTGGCCCAACCAGACGTAGCATGATTAACTTCATGGTGTACTGCCACTTAGGAACTATATACCACAAGTCAATTGATGCCTCAGAAGTAACAAAAGATTCTTTTTATATTATGGGCCTAATGGATAAAGTTGTGGATGAGATTGGAGAGGAGAATGTAATGCAGATTGTAACAGATAATGAAGCATCATATAAGCTTGCAGGACATATGTTGATGGATAAGAGAAAATATCTTTTTGGTCACCATGTGCTGCCCATTGTATTGATCTTATATTGGAAGATATTGGGAAGAAAAATAATGTTAAGGAAATGGTCGAAAGGGCAAAGGAAGTAACGACGTTTATTTACAACCATAATCAAGTAGTCGCAATAATGAGAAAGTTCACGAAAGGACGAGAGTTGTTGAGGCCTGCGGCGACTAGATTCGCAACAAACTTTATAGCATTAGAGAGTTTATTCCAGCATAGAGGAGAGTTGAGTGAGATGTTTGCTTCCTGACAATGGCTCACCACAAAACATGGGAAGAAAACATCAAGGACACTGGTCGACGTTGCGAACACCATATGGGACAACAAATATTGGAAGAAGGTCAAGGCGATCCTAAAGGTGATGGAGCCACTAATGAGGGTACTTTGTCTTATTGAAACCTACATGAGCTTCCTATATGATATCATGGATAAGGCAAAGCTTGCAATTCAACGTGATTGTAGAAGCTGAGAGACTTATTGGAAGATGATCGATAGGAGATGGACAAAACAACTTCATCACGATCTTCATGCAGCAGGTTATTACCTAAATCCTAGGTATAAATATACCTAATCATTTGTCGCAGATGATAAAGTTCGTGTCGAGATAAAAAATGTGATAAAGAGATTAGAACCTTACTTAGATCTGCAAATAAAGGCGTTGAATGAATTAGATACATTTGGAAATCGCCTTGGTAGTTTTGAAGATGCTCTTGCACAGCATACAGTATCTAGGTTGCAACCGGCCGAATGGTGGATTAATTTTGGAGAGAGTATGAAGGCTCTCCAAAAAATTACAGTAAAAGTTTTGAGCCAGACAACATCTTCCTCTAGCTGCGAAAGGAATTGGAGTTGTTTTGCGCTCATTCATTCAAAGAATAAGAATAGATTGCAGACTAGAATATTAGATAGACTTGTCTTCATGCACTACAATATAAAACTAAGAATGTGACGACATCATAGGAGCACTACAGCTGCCGAAGACGGAAACTACTATCCAATAAACTTGGACAATATTTATAATGAGGATGACCCACTTCTACCTTGGTTAGAAACAAGGAAAAAGCAAATTGAAGAGGATAGTGAAGAATTGAAAATCGATGACCCAAAAATACGCAGAGCACAACAAGAGAGTCGTGCAGATGTGTTAGACCCAGTAAAAAGGGCAGCGTTTATGCCACATACGGAAACGGCTCAAGATCAACAAAAGAGTACGAGCAGTGGTAGCGTGTCCGTGTCGGATGATGGTGACGATGACCCCCCTGCCTTTGGTGCTGGCACTTCTAGTGTTGCTCAACGCCCTATTCAGCCGTCTACAGATCGCGATGCCGATGAACATCGACGAGGTCGAACCTACGAGTGTACCGAGTCACGATACAGCCAGCAGGAGGAGGGTACATCTAGTGGTGCACCGCGTCCAAGAGGTCCGGAACATCAGCAGGCTCATGGTCTTGATTATTATGATGGATATTCTTATGGTCAATTGGATTATAATTGTTGTAGTTATACTGAGCCTGTTCCAGGACATTCATGTTGGAATAGTCCTCCCGATCAATATTCATATGATTATGGATATCTAGATCCAAATTCAAGTTACTCATCACAGCAAATGCACTCTCAACCTCAAGATTCTCAACAGCCTGAGTATGGGTACCAATATGGCTATTCGACGGGCACTGGTGGATATCCTTACCCAGGGTCAGAGTCATTGCCCAGTTAGGATCAGTCATCCTCTAGTTTCGTTGATTTAGTATTTCCTTTTGGCACTGGATATTATGGATATGCAGCATCTACACCTATTGGACAGCCTCAACTTGATGGTGACGATGACGATGATGTGGAGGTCGAGCAACCACAAAAAAATAGATTTTCATTTTGGTGGTGACTTGTGATTGTGCGTATATATTTGTATTAAGGTAAGTATTTGCAGCAGACAGCTCAGTAGTATTATTGCAAGAAGTCATACACACACTTGACACTGCCGAACTTGTATTTAAAATAGCTCCCCTGACAACCAATCAAGTAATCCTTAATCAAGTTGCAGGGGAGTATATCAGACACTACTAATTTTTTAAAAAAATATTCTTGACTTGAGGATGACAGGTCATAGACAGGAATCACAGTCACGTGCACAGGTATGTTCGAGAAATTCCTCAAAAATAATTGCAAACACCTAATGTAAGATATTTTCATATTACATTCATTCTAATATATCTATCATTGGTAGTAGATAGTTAGAAAATTAAATATATTAATTTTGTAGTCAAATTCAGGTTATCTGGTTCATAAATTCATCAGACAGTCCGATACAACTTTTCACCAAAGAGTGGACCGTTACACTACCATAAACATGTTCTATTTTATAAATGAATGCATATTTGGAATGCTTAGAATATTCCGGATTTAATCCATATTTTTTTGGCAAAAAAAAAAAAATTGCGCCGTTACGGGCTGTTATGCCCCTGTATCGCCGTTACGCCCCCGTATCTGTATCGGTTTTGGAGGTCACCGTTACGCCAACTGATACCGATACGGGACACCTTGAGACTTAGTCTCAATCTTTTCCTCCCAAACGAACCACCTTCTCCCTCATGCTAAGAGCAAAAAAGGCCTTCAATGGATGAAGGCATCACCCACGATGCATCCCACGCGAAAGAACAATGAAGGAACAGTTGATCCACCGTTTCCACTTCTTGGAAACACAACAGCCAAACATTAGTGAGAGGCATTCCTCTTTTCCGGAGACTGTCCATCATTAGAATTCAATTCTTTCCAGCAAGCCAAGCAAACACTGACTACACTTGAGGGATTGCACATGGCAAGAGAGGGAGTGATGCAGGACATGAAATTTAAGTATGATGTGTGAGATTTCAAGCTTAAGATCACGTTAGTTCAGAAACAATTACACAAATTCTATATCCCCCATGAAAGTCCAAACCATTCAATTAAGGGAAATCTATGCGGGTCCAGGCCTATACATTTTAGGGCTGGATCTGTTAAAATTATAAATCAAACGATGCTCAAAGATAAGCAGTAATCATCCACACATGCACAATAATCAGTCCCTAATCCAAGAGATTCCCCAATCTCAATTCAAGAAACTCTAGGGTCAAAGAAAAAGGGTAAATAAATTAGAGTTAATGCAAACTAAGGCTAGGGTTTAGGAAATAGGAATGAAAAGAAGAAAATCAGAGGAAAACCTGACCCAGAGAAAGCTCCTGCGTACAGATAGTGACCCGGGGCTGACGCAAGTGCACGGGTGGGCTGGCCGCACATGTGATGGAAGCCCGCCTCCCCTTAGTTGGTCAGGAGAGACCTCCAATCCCTTCAAGTTTGATGACGATCTGATGTAAGGTTAAAGCGTAGTGCTCTACCAAAGTTTCAACCCTCCTACAGGTCCAAATTCTGGAAACTGACTGTAGGGGGATGAATAGCTGCAAAAACTGGAAAATTCAAAGCAATAATAATGATAGAAGATGAGATACATGGATGGGAGAGGGTAGAGACGGATGAGGATAGATGTGGCTTCACACCACATAGTTAGCCCTTCGAAAAAGAAGGGTTTCGCACCCACTTTTGAATTCTTCCACAACTTACTAAGAGAGCAGAAAAATAAAGCAGGAATTTCTATTAAGCTTCAATGAATGAAAAGAACTACAAAAGGTGCCTATTTATAGAGAAAATTCTATACCCAAAAACTCGCATCATGTGCGCAACCTATTACTTGGCGATGAAGTAAACTAAAATAAAAACTAAACAAAAAATCTAAAGCATTCACAATGTTCTAAATAATAACAATAAGCAAAACCTAAAATATAAAATCAATCCGACGAGTGGGCCACGATCATGAGATCCCATGATGGGCTTTTCTTGACTATCGGGCCCACCCTTTTTAACCAAAACTTCGTCTTCTAGCTAAAAGGCCCTCCCTGGATGTCGTCATCGATCCAGATCGATAGTGGGGCCCTCCTTCTTCTGGTGTACGTGCATAGGGGGCCCGGCGTGCATGCGCGTGTGCGCGGGATGTCCCCATCAGGGAGAAGCTAGAGCCTTGTAAAAGGACTTCACCATAAAATATCCCGAGGTGATTAAGCTCCAAATCAAGGAATCTTCTAACTCTGGGTAGGGGAAAAAGCCTTGCAGTTGAGAGAAGAGGGAAGTCAGCTCCTCTATTTTAGAATCTAATAGGTTTCGCCTAAATGGCAGGATCTAGACCCCTTTCGCACCCTCACCCGAAAAACAATCTTTCACCCGAAAAACAGTCTTTCACAGAACTATTGATGTCTAGGCAGAGAGTAGCTAAGGATGGGAAGTCCGAACTAAGGAGAGAATCCCCACGAATTTATCAGTCCAGAATCTTATTGATTCCTCATTACCCAAAAAAAATCTCAATTCATTTAAAACTTTTGAAGTAACTTTGGCAATCCCTTTCCAAATCGAGGAAGAGCAGTATAGATATGAAGATTTGGTCCATCTACCACTCGGGTCCACACCATATTTGGCCAAGGTACCTCTCGTCAAATCTTTGCCCAAGGCTCAAAACACTTGGCATTTTAATCCATTTTATAGTTTTCTGCTTTGTGTTTCCCACATCGTCTGCCCAACAAAGCATCCCTTCCACTTGCCCACTTTGTTAATTGGAGCAACTTCTAAAACAGGGTGGAACACGCATAGACCAAGGATTCCTCACTTAGAACACTCCTAAAACTCAAGAAGAGTCATGATCGGCATAAAACTCCTCCAGACTACAAATGCAGCCCCTGAATCAGTTCCCAGAATAATTTCCCAGGCACTCCATAGCCCAGAAACATGAATGATTCATCTGTTGGTGCCTATTAAGATGGAGATTATGCCCAAAGTAGGGGAAAGCCGCACAATTTCAGCAAGATACAAAAGAATCCAAATTCCCCTATCTAGCCAACAACAAACAAGAGGGAAGTCCACTACCCATTCAATCTTAACGAATTGAGTTAAACCAACAACTCAAAGACTCTAGTGAACTACTGCAAAACTCAGTGACAGCACAGCATTACAATGCCTTTCCCTAATAAAAACTGTTTTCTGAACCACAGGTGATGACTTAGAAGTCCATCATAAAATGCAAGACAAGAAAAGAGTGGATTCAAACGTCCATGTCAGGCAAGCAGTTTGCCATCGGGATGCTTTCATACAACTTCAACGATACAAAGTTCAAAGCTGTAGAAGCAAATCAGTTAGAAATACCTCCTACCTGCCATGAGGAACATGACCATTTGATCAGTTAGACTCATCCCTTACTATTCGACATGCATATCATATAATACAGACTTAAATGGTGAGTTACTTCCTGGAAATAGCAATTATAGAGTCTAGCAAAAGCCTTTGCTTTCTCACATTTTGTACCATTAGCAAGAATGCCTCAATTTCAAAGACGACATATGATTAAACATGTAAACAAGTCATATGTCCAATTAATCAAGAAACGTGAATCCAGCATTGATTTATGGACAGAAGAAACTCCGTGTTATGGAATCGTCAATAAAACATGCAACGACTAAAGTGAAAGAAAAGCAACCTAACATAAATATGTCACATTATCAAAAGATGAAAAGAGCCATAGCAATTTGTGTGTTTGTGCACGTCTTTTTTTTCTTTTCTTTTTTTTAATGATAAAGAGCCAGAGTAATTCCAAATCATCAAAAGAAAATTTTGTACCCTTAACAAAATATCTGCACAAGAAAACCCAAAAAGGGAGACCAAACCAATCAAATAAATACACAAGGTAGGCAAAAAGAGATGTGATTCAAACTAATAAAATCCCAATCCTCAAAGCATGTGAAAAATGAGAGTGAAAGTAACACCTAAGTGGAAAGACTCATATATATTACGAAATGTTGATTTGTCAACAATCATAAAAGGAGAAAGACCCTTAGCTCATAATAATTCCAACTCAAACAAAACCAAATCTTATCCTAAAACACAGTAGCTGCACACAGATATAGAAGAAGAAAAGGAAGAAAGGCAGCTAACATTTTTTGAAAAAGGAAAAATGACTGCAACCCAATTCAAAACAATAAAAAGAGGAGAAGAAGAAGAAGAAGAAGAAGAAGAAGAAGAAAACTTAAACAAATAGCAGAAACAGATTATATGAAAAAGATTCAAATAAGCAAAGATAAAACGCCAATTCGATCCTTAAAAAATACTAATAATAAAATAAAATAAAAAATAAATCCAATTTAGCAAAAGAAAAAAGAAAAGATGCATCCACTTAATTTTCAAAGGCCTATGCCAGATGAAAAAGACTAATTAACAAAAGGTCACCATCAATTTTGTTGATTATCATAGAGCTAAGGAAGCACTGATAATAATAATAATAATAATAATTCAAAATCCATAAAAAGCAACAATTCCACACCCTAGAAGAAACAACATGAGAAAGAAAGAAAAACAAGAAATTTTTTTATTTTTTATTTTAAAGGGATGCAGATGGTAGATAACATGAATGAAAGAAGCACATAAAAGGGGAAAAAAAAGATGGAAAAGAGGAATAGAAAGGGAAAGGGGATGGGGAAAATACCTTCCAGGCAAGAGAAAAACCGAGGCGAGAAGCAAGAGAAGAGCTAGAGAGCCAACAGAAGAGGCAGAGAAGGGCAGCCAAGGAACCAGCTCTCCTATCCAATAATACATAGAAGGAGGCATAGAGCAAAGCGAAGAAGAAGCCGAAATTGAGAAGCAAAGGAGGGGAGAGGAAGGGGAGAGGAGGAAGTTGGATTAGAGAGGGTGTGAAATAGAAGAGAACAAGAGACGTGTAGAAAATCGGCCAAACGAACAACACATGGATTATTATGTTTATTGGGTTGCTGTGATAGGCCCCGTAGAAGGCAAAATGCCTCTCCAGATCAAGCACTCCCCTTCCCATTTTTTTTTAAAGCCCTTTTTCTTTTCGTTCTATCTGAAGATTTTCAATTTCCTTTGCCTTCTTTCTAAAAAATATTTGGGTGTTGGAGAAAGCGAGCAACACAGGAACGCCGATTGCGTCCTAGGACGGGTATTGAACTCTTACCGTTGAAGACTTTTTAGTGCCACAGAAGTTTTGAATCTAACTGATATTTGTGTTTTCTCTTCATCCAGGTCCATGTAACTTTATGAATGGGTTGGATGGCAAATAAACATCACGGTGGGCCCTTAAAATGTTTCAACGGTGAGAATTATTATCACCACTTCTTCCTGTGCTGTGGTCCACTTGAGTGTTGGATCTGCCTCAGTTTTGTAGTAATAGCCTGAACTGATAGGGAAAAATGGACGACGGTGTGGATAAAACTCATACATTACGGTGGCCACTCAAAGCTCCTGCCCGTTCCTAGCCGGAGACAGTCGGGGGCAGGACGCAATCCGCGTTCGCAACACAGAAGGCTTAGATGAGATCGAAGATGATGATAAAGAAGATTTTCTTTTCTTTTTAAAGTTTACTTTGAAATTGTCAGAGACGGACGAAAAAATCAAACCAGTTGAAAATCTTTAAAAAACCCCCCAGCTGTTTTCTTCGAGAACACCAACCCAACACAAGAGGGGCTTGACCAGGCAAGGGGCTCTATGGCCCACCGTGGTGTATTAGTTTTACTTATTGTGTCCATTTATTTTTCCAGATAATTTTACAACATGAACTCAAGACTGAAGCAGATCTAAGGCTCAAGTGAATTACACAGTGGAGATTGGAATCTCGTCATTGAATTGAAAACTTCTTATGAAAAGTAATAGTTGTAAATATATTTGTGTTTTGACTTCATTCAAGTCTATATATGGCAAATAAACATCAGGGTTTTCAACAGTAAATTTAATTATCTGCTGTAATTTTTTCAGACTAAAATTCTAAATTAATCTGAAAAAATAGATGGACAACAAGAATAAAACTCATACATTATAGTGCCCCAAGCATCCGCTATCTGGATGATTTAGCTTCAGAGGAGGGCAGGACACAATCCGCTTCCAGTAACCAGATGCTGACGTGGATTAATGACGTCATCTGGATTAGATCCACCCCCACCATTAAGTGTCCTCCTCACGTCAGGCCTTGGATCCCCAACATCAATCTGATCCAATATTCAGGTGGGCCTAAGCATTGTAAAATCTGGCTTTAAAAAATCTCTAAATTTCCGTGGAAGCCTTCCTGAGCAGAACTAAATTTATTTCCCAAAGGTTAATAGGAGGCAACACATTATGTACCGGGTGATGTATCTGATGGACGCTTTCTTAGATGGTGCCCTGTTAGTTGTAACCCACCACCCTAATGATTTATGTGATCAGGCTAGAGCAGTTCCTTGAGCGAATGCCTGACATAGCTCGATAAAAAAACCTCACCTGCTCCCGTCAGATGTGCGTCTATAAATTATTGTAAATAGACAACGATTATTCATTTTTGTAATTATATGTTGACATCTCTTATATTTGATTAAGATGATTGATTTTGTTACATTCTTTGTTTCACCTAGAATTTAGGTTTTATAATGTACAATTTATTTATCTACTTCTTTTAATGTATATTTGACTCTTGATTTATGAGCTACAATTTTTATTTTAAACAAATGTCTGAAAATAATAATAATAATAATAATTGGTAATTTACATTGCATTTCATAGAAATTTAAAGGACTAACTAAACTTATGTTTTTTCCTTTCAATGCTGCACCCACTTGACATTCTTCTGTTAAGCCATATCAACCCTTAGTTACAGGAAATTTACATCCCTCCAAACCTATTAGGCAGGATCCACCTTATATATCATTAGGCCGTCCATATCAATCTTCCTACTTGTATGGGTGTGGCCTAGATGATCGTTGAATTCTTCTCACACTTAATGTTGTGGGGTCCCCATGATGCAGGGCTTTGATGCCCTATGCAAGCGAGAGCTTGGTACGTGCATCTACATGAAGAGTTGTGTGCGGAAGCTTCTCTCATGTAGAAGGTGGACCAACCTCTCTCATGTCCAGGCGATGCAAATCAAAGTAGCGTCACGTTGTTACCATGACCTTGCCATAAAGTAATAATTATACAATGGTCACTGCTCAATTAACAGAGTTCCACGATGTCTAAATTAAAAATTGATTTGTTACTCGTAGATAAGTAGTGTCGCAGCTCGTGGAGCTTAAATCACACATTTTGATTGATTAAACGTTCATCATATACACAATCATTATACAGGATCTATCCAATCAACCAATAATCTATCCCCACTACAGTATATAGGCTTACTTAAATCTTAACTAGGTATGACCCTGATCACATTGATCTCTATGAGAATCTCATAAATTAAGGTGGAAGTACAATTCATACACACTACGCAACTCAATATACATCACTCTTGTTAGGCATCATGCACAATGGTCTACATTGTGCGAAAAGTGATTGCCACCTTACAATCCATGGATATTAATCATACCTTATCATGAAGGCCAATTTAAATATTTACATACATATATTATTCAGAAAAAAAAAAATCACATGTGAAATTTTTAATACATATAAACTTAAACATGTGAAAATTTCAATACAATTCATTGAAACATATGCCAATAATGGTTTGATGGGCTGCAAAAAAGTCAAATAAAGTAGTTAACATCATATAGCAAGGAAAAAAAACCCTGTCGTAAGGGGTGAGATACAATCTAATTGGCCAAATCTGGCCAACGGAAGCAAAATGAAATATTGAAAAATAAATAAATAATAAAAAATTCACCTCTCTAGCTTGGAAACAAAAGGAATGAAGCCAAACAAATTGGAAAATAGCAGTAGCTGTTCGTGATTAAATCGAGAGTAGCTCTGTTGGAAATAAACACAATGGTTTTGATTAGGAACACAAGTTCTGAGCTTAAGCAACTTGTGTTCATGGCTGCTAGTTATGGATTAAATCAACCAGCTATGGAAATTTGAGAGAACTAATCTTGCATGACTTGGCTCAAAATCTCAATGAGTCAATTTGACTTGGCTGAGTTTCAAGTCAAGGCACCAAATTTTAGAAATTTGGTTATCTCCTGAGTGCTCTTTCCTTGCAGCTTAATTCTTAGGGCCCCTTTGGATCGTAATTTTCTTAAAATAAGTTACTTATGCTCCCAAGAAACTTATCTTGGTTTATACTTATTAAGTGGATTATTATGTTTAGTAAATAACATACTTATCAGCTTCTTCTCGCTTCCATCTCTTTTGATTTTCTCTCCAAAAGTTTATGAAAAGTAAAAAAGTTAAAAATTTAGTTGAAGTGATTAACTTTAAGTGAAAAAGTTACTATAACTAATTATGAACCAAACTTACTTAGCTGAAATAAGTTACTTAAATATGATTGTAAGTAAATAAAGTAACTTATTTGGTGGTATCCAAATGGGCCTTAAAGTGTTTTAACACCTAATGGTGTAAGAGCTAGGCTGGTTCTGGTAGTGCTAGGGCATTGCTGGCACGGGCAAAGAGGCCATGGTGTGGAATAATAAAGTCTTGATGCATAGAACTTGTATATTGGGTAGTGCACCCAATCTGTGCCTCTCGGACACGTGGTTTTTGGTTTTTTTTTTTTATTAGCTTGTTAGTGCACACCCATGTCAGTACACACACTCCATGTTAGCCACCCCCGCTGGGGATCGATGTCAAGACCTCAAGTGTTGAAACGAGATATCTCCACTCAGTCCGCCAAGATCGGGGTGTCTATTGGACTCATAGTTGTTGATCCTTTTTTGTATTTTCATTGTAACCATCCAATTGTAGAATACAAATCAAAATATTAGTAACCCGCAATCTGGATGATTTTAAGCTACCCCCACCTACCATATGGTCTCATGAGATCAACGGTTTAGATCACTAAAGAATAATCCTTATTTGTGCAATTTTGTGCATCAAGACATGGACGTGAATTGACTGTGCCCCTGGCCAAGAGGGAAACGGATTGGCTACTCCCCATGCCACCATCAAATGGCTGGTGGTCGGTGCTCTGTGGGCCTCACCATGATGTATGTGTTTCATCCATGCCATACACATATTTTTCTATATCATTTTATAGTATGAGACAAAAAATGATCTGTATCCTAATATCAAGTGGACCACATTATAGGAAACAATGTTAAATGAATACTGACCATTAAAAACATTTTGGGGGCCATAAAAGTTTTGGATCAATCTGATCTTTGCTTCTTCCCTTCATCTAGGTTTGTATGACCTAATCAACGGATTGGATGTCAAATAAACAGTACAGTGAGCCTTACGAGGATTATAACGGTGTATATCCAATTACTATTGTTTTCTTGTGGTGTGGGCAACCTGATATTTATATCCCTCTCATTATTGGGATCAAGCCCTAAAATGATACGTAAAAATGGACGAAACACACATATCATGTTGGGGCCCAGAGCACCGACCACCAGCCACCGGGCTGGTGGCATGGGTAGTAGCCAATCCGTTTCCGGCCAAGAGGAAGTTCCTGTGGGCAGAAGCTACGTGGGGCCACCATGATGTCTGTGAAAAAACCACTCCATCCACCAATAGGAGCTTGAAAGTGAGGCATATCCAAAACTCAGGTGGGCAACATGACAGGAAACACTGTGGATTGAACGCCTACCATTGAAACCTTAGTAGGCTCCAAAAGTTCCGGATCACCCTATAATGTTTGTGTTTTCAGTTCATCCCGGTGGGGATAACCATATGATCGGTCAAGATGACATATAAACATCAAGATGAGATTCGAAAAGGTCTCGAAGGTCCGCACGGTGTATACTTCGCTTCTGACAAGTGGACCCAGAGTTGTGTATTGAGTTCCTCCTCCGATGGAAGATTCCACACATATCTCCTCCTAAATTAGAAATCCCACCGGCCAATGTCAGAACATAAATAGTTGAGTGGGGACCTTTCCTGCATTTTGCTTCTTATATATGAGTATTGATGCCACAGATTAAAGGTTAAATGACATTTAAAAAAAAAAACAAAAAAGCATAGTCAGTTCATGTTTAGGACCCAACAGAGCATTGGTCTGGATTACTGACATAAGTGAACCATGTGTCTCATCTGTCAAAATTGACAAACCACATATGTTGTCTCGTACGGTACAATTCCACCATGGATACCACAGAATAAAAATAAAATTGGAGTAGTTGATGTTAAATGAGATATTGAAAGGTCCATTCAGAGGGTGCAGTTGGAGCAGGTATACAGTTGGTCCGTCCATTATCCAAGCACTTGGAATGAACCTAAAAGCATTTTGTTAATTTGAATTTCCAGATGTATGTAAAGGTTCTCACAAACCAGTGTTGTTGGACAGTGGTGAAGATGCCTGCACACTGAGCTCACAGTATCTTTTTCCTTGTACCTACCATGGGTGTGGCACTTGCAACGTACATGGAGAGAGGAGAAAGAAAAGGCAAATCCTGTAGCTAGAGTTTTATTTTTATTTTTTAACCAGAATACTCTGCAACACCTGTTTCATGCAGTGCCTAAAACACCCAAGTTCTTTAGGGCCACCATATTATATGTGAAATCTAGCCCATCGTCAACTGCCATCTTCGTATGCTAGGTCCCAGGGACAAAACAATTCAGGTGAGCCACCCCACATAGAGCAATGGAGATGGGACACCAACCGTAGATTTATGTGTGGAGCCACCATGGTATGCTTCTTAATTTCACCAAACCTATTTATCAGGTGTGACTCACCATGACCATGATGATCAAGGGAAGATATAAAAAAATAGCCTGATCGATCCAAAACTAAGGTGAGCCACAAGACATGAACTAATAGTCTGTCTACGAGCCATTGGAGCCATACTCAATCATTTAACTTTATATGGCTTTCAAGTTGTAAAAGCATAATGATAGCGCTTTTATAGTACGTTGCTGATGTAATCTGCAACCTTCCTTGGCCTCCAATAACACACAATTTTAACATTTCAAAAAACTAATCATGTGTACATTTTGGCTCCTAGCTACACTCCCAGATCGTTATTATCCATGCACGAAATGGAACTCTAATAAGAGCATGCATTATTTCATTAAATAAATTACTAAATTAATTTTATACTTAGCGTATGCAAGCAAGCGACCAACAAGATCCTGCCCCAAGTGTACCTTGTATCAGAGAAAGTAGAATGCGGCCAACCCATTTCCATACCATGCATCAGAGCGACCCAACAGTTCAAATTTATGCTTAAGAGAAACTTCCTTTCATTAAGAAGTTAAAGAGAGAAGAAAATGAAATTCCACATCTGCAAATTACACAGTTTCCACCATTACAAGCCTTAACCCAACTCCTAAGGGAGTGTTGGCCTCAAAATATCAACATAAGCAGGAAAATATTTAAATACCGCATGGACATGGCTGACCGCACACATGCACACCCAAACACAAACAACCATAAAAATGTATGGAGGGGTGAAAAAAAAAGAAGCATATATTGTTGCTGAACTTGAGTCAACGCCGGGAAAGGGCAAGGGCAGAGAACAATATAATCAGTATAAACATGATCATTGCACCAAAGGAGCCAAATAAAGAGCCGGAGATTCGTTCGCAGAAGGAGTTGAACTGTTGGCAGATGGCAAACCAGTTTGCGCTAGCATTGCCATTGTGTGCTAGGTATACTATTGCTGCCGCTGCAGAAGCTCCGGCGGTCAAGAGCGCCAGCATTGCCTTCATGTGATTAAAACACACTTCACATACACATTCTCACAAAATGAAACCAACCTTACTCAGGACTCAGTGATCAGCAATCAGTTCACACATCGACAACCAAGGGTTCGCTAAGCATACACATCTCCCACATGCAGCCACATCTGATGCTCTAGCACATATTACGTGCCACAATTAAGCAATGTGTTAGATTGATGGGCCCCACGTGTAAATATCTCAGGTTGGTCTACTCATCAGGTGGCTCCCATGCGTATACTAAATAAGAACCATTGGTTTTTCTTCTTTTACCATTATTTTAGGAACTCGCGGAGCCCACCTGATGAATCGTATTGGCCTGATTTTAGGGCCAGATCACCAACATGCTGGGGACTATGTAATGATGTTAGGAATGCCACATGTGCTACTATGTGAAGGTGTGGTTGTGGACATGTGGATATACGATTATCAAAGCTCTCTAATGGAAATAGATTGGTTGGTGCTAAGCGTGTATAAGTGGGCCAGGCTAGCATGTTCTGGGACAGACTTCTTTGGGGTGGATATATGGAATGAGCCTGAGGACCCATGGGCTGGGTACTCTATTTTCGGGCCAGATAACCGATTGGCTGAGCCTGGGCTTTGGCATGCCTGAAGGCTTAATAGGATGACCTTTCCTTACTGAATTTCGTTGCTCTCTCGACTATGATAGCAAGATAGCATGGTACTTGCCTATTTTCACTTATTAAGCAGAAAACTTGTAATCGAAGATTGGACATAAATAAATATTAAATAAAAGGAAAAGAACATGTATATACTATGTATATCAAACATTACATACGATGATTAGAGATATTAAAATTGATTTAGTAATTAAATTCAAACTCATGTAAATATACTATGGATAGCTACTTTTGGATTAAAGGGGATTTTGAATACAGGGTGCCAAACACAACAAGAGGATTTCAAATTCAGGGGATTCTAAATCCAGGGGGTTCCAAATGCACGCACTCAAACAGGGACTCCGAAACAAAATACACAAATTGTATACTGACAGCACCAATAGTGACTCACTACTGGATGATGCTCCCTAGGCCCTTCAATGATGTATGTGTTTTTTCATGCCCGTCCATCCATTTTTCCATCTCATTTCAGGGTATGAGCCCTAAAAATGAGGCAGATCCAAATCTCCACACCACAGGAAATGGTGGTGATTGAATACTCACCATTAAAAACTTGTTTACGAATAGCATTTCCTGCTATAGTACGAGCAGAAAATGGTGTCCCTCTTCTTATGCCTCTTAATCCACAAGTACCAGCAGAGGATCAAGAAACCATCTAACCTATTAAATATGTAACGGCAACTGTGGTAACATGAGTTCCTTTTGACTTAATCAACAAAACATAACGATGGAACCTAAGAAGATTTTACTGGTGGGCATTCAATTACCACTGTTTTCATGTGGTGTAGTCCATTTGAGATTTGGATATGCCTCATTTCTGGGCTCACGGCTTGGATAAAACGCATACATCATTGTGGGACCCACAGAACACTGTCCAGTAGGGACGTCATTGCAGCAGTGTAGTATGTAATCCCTGTCGCTAAAACCAACTCAAATCCTGACTAAACAACAACTCTCCGTGTGCCCATGCAAACCTATTTAGTAGACAATCGTGAGCCTGAGCCGAAAGTTTATAGATGAGGGGCAGGGCCAGGAAAATCCTATGTAGGATCCCCGCCCAACTTCACCAATAGCTCTCATCAAGACTCTCTGGTCTCTGCATGCGTAATATGATTGTCAGGCCTTACCCTAGACAGCTGGCCTCGGAATCAGGCTCGTCAGGCCCATGAAAGCTATAAACGGTCCTGTACCCGTTCTAGTGTCCAGGATAGCCCAGGCTCTCTCTCAAAACAAAGGGAGCTGAGAGAGAGAGAGAGAGAGAGAGAGTCAAACTTAAAAGAAATTACCGTATCAAAAAAGATCAAGATGAGCCTGCTGCCTCTCGCTCTGCTCCTAACAATGTGGAAGATGGATACGGGGAGAGACAGTACTATATATCCACATACGATTGCATTGGCTATCACAAAGAACCTAAATTCCATACATGAGAGAAAGATCATAAGCACATAAATACCATTACTAAAAGATTGTTACTTAAACAAGAAAAGAAAAGAAAAAAAAAAAAAAACTGTGTGGGATGACAGATGAATCATACGTGAAAGAAGGAAGATCGTCGTATTGGGCCTTGAATTGGATGAACTGGGTAAAGAAAGGGAGGGTTTCATCAGTGGTCCCCATTGATATCGCACTTGCTAACGTCCCCACTATTGCTAACAATCTCATTATGAAATCAAGTATGGACAATCCTTTGTTCACCCCACTTTCACTTCCTCCAATCAAAGCCTTTGAGGCTTCTCCATTTTCTAAAGCTATCCCTCCTTTCATTCTCTCTCTCTCTCTCTCTCTCTCTCTCTCTCTCTCTCTCTCTCTCTCTCTCTCTCTCTCTCTCTCTCTCTCTCTCTCCTGAGAATGAATGAATGAATGGAATAGCCTTGCTCCTGCACCTAAAAAAGAGATGATTTAGCTGTTGAGATGAATGAAGATATATAGAGACATGTATTTATAATCGAGACTTGAAAGCAATACAAGGAGGAGGAGACTAAAATTGGCTTGTCACCCTTCGAAGGGTGGGACCCGCATCTCTCTGACCATACATCATAACACCTGGAATGTTTTCATGCGATCATACTTACTAAAGCTTTGCTTGCTCTTTCTTTATTTAACGAGCATTTTGCCATGCTTGCTAGAGGATGATAACCTGTATGCATTCAGGCAACAACTACACACGTGGCAAAGGTTTACCTCAATCCAAATTGTCTGCTTCACGGAATGAAACGTAGATTAAGAAATAAACCCGGCCCAAAATCAGGTTGGGTTGGGTGATCATCACCACTGATTAGTGGAAAATCGATTGTTGAATTGGGACAAATGGCCTTTTTTCCATTTCACCCGTCCATTCAGTGGAGGCCAATCAAACATTTAAGACATGTGATTCTTAGACAATCTAGATTGAAGCAAGTACGCTTAGGGCACAACAAAAGTATATATGAACATGGTTATGGATCATCATAGTCATGCAGACAATGAAGCAATCTCTCTTGAGTCGAGTCCCACCTGCTCTCAGGATGTTGTAGTGCCTCTTTCTGCTCCAACAAGCTATGCGTGTTGTGGCATATCTTCAATCTTTGCTGTCTTAACAAAAGTAGCCAATATCTGAGAAGATGGTTTAGGTGGTTTGATAACCACCAATGTCCTACGTTGAGTGGTTGTGACTGGTTTCATTTTTTTATGCACGCCATTATTATACCATATCCCATGCGATGCGCGATTGTGTACCAGTCCACTTCAATCAAGACACTTGTACATCTGGTCAACCTTTCCTGATCGTCCGTCATCTAGGCTAAAATAAAAATTAAATAAACACCAAATGGATCATTATAACTATCCAACAACTGTCTTAAAAATGGATGATCAACATCATTTATTTAAATTCCAACAAACAATTCAATAATTGATTTATTGGGATATCATTCATTGGTTATAGTTTAAACGCATCACTTTTATCAGTACATCCAAACTACCTTCTCCATGGCTTTGGAAAATCAGTACCCATTAAAAAAAAAAAAAAAAAAGTTATCTTACAGACGGATTTGGACATTGGATCAATCTGCATTTGTCATGGCGTACAGCCAATGAAATGAAATGTGTGTTGTACCTAATGGACAGCTGGATTTATTTATTGATTGTCGACTCAATGCTATCATTCACTTTATTACCATTGCCGAAAAAAGAAGACCAATAATCTTTCAGATTATCTTAATCCATTTTCAACACTGTCATCTCAAAAGGAAATATCTAACTTTCACCTCACAAGTGAGAAATTTATGCACTCACCTTGAACAAGCATAGTTACAATCGCTGCACTGTTCATCCCATAACTCCTAGAAATAATTTGAAAGTGGAATATAGTTCTTATGCATGATTTGATTTGTGTCCTTGAACACCTAGTTATATGTAGGCCTATGTTTTGGGGATACCAATTTACCCAACCTAATATTCCAAGAAATGCCTTTTTGATCTCGAGAGTTTGGAAGAAGTCATTACTTACCCCCATGCATTATGATCGTTGAAAATCAAAAGATCAGACATGAAGAAGGCTTATTTAGAACCACTCTGATACCAATAAAATATCAAAGATCTAAACTATTGAAAATCGTCCAAATGAAGAAGAGAGTGTTATAAGGTTGATAATGGCAATGGGAGTGTGCTCTCCTAAACCGTAAGTTGGATTTTTCTTTTTTTTTTCTTTTTTTTTAAATTATATTTGCAATGGGGTTGTGTTGTCAAATGTCTTCAATCTGTACATGAAACATGGGTTAGATCGATCAACCACCTTGGTCTATCAATCGAGTAAACTCTAAATTATATAGATTGGTCTTTGGATAGTTTTAGATAGTCTTAATCAATAAAGCTGCCAGGTAAATTGATTAATAATATTTGTAAAATCTATGGACACTTTTTGAGAATGTTCAAATAATCGAACATATAGTACTCAATCGATCAAGGACTGATCAATTTATGTCAAACAATTGATGATACGTAAAATTTTACGTAATTATGCAATTAGTATTCTATTCTGGGTGTTATGCTATTTATGTGGGTGTAATTGTGCGATTATGGTATTTCAATTGGGGTTTAAAGGTTTATAGAGTTTGGAGAGGAGAAAATGATGATTTTCTTAATTGTAAGTTTTTCTATCTCTTGTATTTATAGTGATCGTTGCCGTTTTGTGCTGTGATTTTTTATTATTTTTTTATTTTTTTGTGTTTGTGTTTGCTTATTGTCGATTATATGATCTGATCTCAGGGTTTGCTTCCGCAGTCCCCTAATAGGTTGATAATCTCCTTTTATAAACTCTCATCCACCAATGCAGTAGTCGAAATCAAATGTCTCAAGGAAAAATGTTCTTCTTATTTTAGAAATGTTAATCTTCTTAATCACAATTTAAACGATTCGAAAACGAATTTGAAAAATGAATATATAATGTCATGTCAATAATATTATTGATAGAAAATCTAACCTATTAAGAGCTTAATTAACAAGACAATGTGGGGTTACTCAGGATCTCCACCACAAATGGATAGGATCAAGAGGGCCTCATGGCCATTAATTTAACAACTGTCCCTCCTTAGGTCCTTTAACTGCAAATGGTACCTTTGTCTGGTACTTCTGTGAAAGCCACTGAATCCTTTTCTTCTTTCTTTTACTATAAAATGTGTTTATCGGGATCTCCTCAACTTTATCCATAGAAGTGAATATGTTGGACCTGTATCCTCGATCGTACTATTCCGTAGGCTTCTACGATCCTCCAGGTCGAATTCCGACGACTTGCGATCTGTTATCAGCATTTGTGTGCGTAACCCTGAGTCGTATCCTATATTTCAGAGTCGGCTCGACCCGAGACTTGTACCCTTACGACATCGCCGTCGTCGCGGTTCCGACGCCGCGTCTCGCCTGCCGAGGTGATACTCGTACCAGGAGATGTGGGCCCTCGTTCAGTTCGAAGAAAATACCGCACATTGCAATTTTAAGAGAATCTTTACAAAACGTCATATCAATTCATCAATCAATCAAAGTATAACCTATCACTCCATCCCATCACCAAGTACAACCACCCTCTTCAAAAGTCAACACTCTCTCTTACACAAGTACACATCCATCATTCACTCACCCATCACACCCCATCACTCAGTCATCCCTCTCTCTCTTACACCTCTCTCTCTCATTTCCTCCCAAGCAACCCATGTCCAAGCAAGCTCCATAAGAGAGCTTTGTATGGCCCACTTCCTATCTCTCATCCCCACCCTCTAAAACCAATCTCAACCATTGAAGTTCGTCCTTTGGAGCTCTAAGATGTTTTGATGAAAGGAGAAGAAGATCAAAGGTGGGTGATCTTATGTTTTGATTTTGTGATTTAAGGGCCCACTTATGGTGGGACCCATCTTGATGTATGCATTGTTTCAAGAGGGACCCATAGTGGTGGGGTCCCTCCATCACTTGCCTCTTTCTTTCTCTCTCTCCCTCTCTTTCATCTTTTTTGTGATGATGTGGCCATGTGGCCCACCCAAATGGACCCCACCATAAAGTATGTATTTTATCCAAGCCATCTAGTAAGTGGGCCCACCTTACTGCCGTTTTGGTTGAAAGGAAAACACTAATATCAGCTGGATCCTTAAGTGAGGTGGCGCACATGCGTGGACCCCACTTTGATGTATGTCTTATGCACACCACTCAGTCATTAAGGCCCACCCCCGGTAGCACGTCCATAAGTGGGGCCCACCTTAAATATGTGTTGTATCCAAACCATCCAGCGTCCAGGGGACGCTGGACGTAGTCATACAGTAAAGTGTAAACTGACAGTGGGGCATACTCACCATCTTTAAACAAAGAAAAAAAAAGATACACACACACACACACACACACACACACACACACACACACACACACATATATATATATATATATATATATATATATATATATATGTTAATATAATATATTTTATATAAATATATGTTATGGTGGGCCCTACGTGGGACCCACCTGTGCTACCTTGAAACAGCATCAGCTGCTTATACACAGCTATATAGCTGCTTTATTAATGTCAGCAGGGTCTGTGGGACCCAGCTGTGTGGATGTCATCCACACCGTCCGTCCATTTACATGGACCCACCTATAATGTATATTTTGTATCCCACTGTCCATCGCTTTTTTTTCAACTCGTGTGGGGCCCACCCCACACGTGTTGTACGTGTGGGGTAAGACCGACCTTGATATATGTTTTGTATTCTAGGTCGTCCATGCCTGGACGGTTCTGTGGGACCCCACCATGTTATATGCATTTCATCCACATCGTCCACATAAGATGATGCTGGACAATGTTTGGTTGGTGCTGATTTACATAGACAATGTTTGGATGGTGCTAAGTTACATAGATAATGTTTGGATGGTACTGATTTACCTGGACCATGTTTGGACAATGATGATCATCATTAGTGGGCCACGTGCCCAATGGAATGATGTGTACAGTGATACACATGTTGCACATGCAACTATTTAAATGATTTTAGATGTAATCCAAGCTCCCATCCGTCAGGCCCACTTTGATGTATTTTGTGGCCCATTTGTCAAGCCCACATTGATATATTTTGTGGCCCATCCGTCAGGCCCACTTTGATGTATTTTTGTGGCCCATTTGTCAGGCCCACTTTAATGTATTTGTAGCCCATCCGTCAGGCCCACTTTGATGTATTTAGTGGCCCATCCATTAAGGCCCACCTTGATGCAATTGCGGCCCATTTGTAGAGCATGCGGGGCCCACCTGTATGTATATTTGACCCATGTGATGTACATATGGCCCATGGGATGTGGCCCACTTTGATGTACATGAGGCCCATGTATGAGGCCCACTTGATTGTATTAGGCCCATGTGATGCAGCCCACTTGATGTGTATATATATGCCATGTGATATGGCCCATTGTGATGTGTATTAGGCCCATTGTGATGTATCTCTGGCCCATATGATGAAGCCTATTATAATGTATTTTCGACCCATACGATTAGGCCCAATGTGATGTATTCCGGCCCATATGATGAGGCCCATTGTAATGTATATTAAACCTCTATGTGAGGCCATAGGCCCACTATATATTTGGCACTATATGGGTCACTCCTTAGGAGCAATGTTGGTTAAATGTCCAAATTAATGAGCGATAATGGTTAAATGTCCACATTGTGACCTTCCCTTAAGCCTTGTTAGGCCCATTCTCGCTGATTTTGATTTGTCGAAGCCGATTGTATAAGCCAATTGTATAGGCCGATTTTGATTGTCGAGGCGGAGTATCGAGGCTAATTCCGATTGTCAAGGCCGATTGTATAGGCCGATTCCAATTGTCAAGGCCAACTATCAAGGCCGATTCCGATTGTTGAGGCAGATTATATAGGCCGATTCCGATTGTCAAAGCCGAGTATTAAGGCCGATTCCAATTTATCAATCAAGGCCGATTGTATAGGCCAATTCTGATAGTCGAGACTGAGTAACGAGGCCGATTCCGATTGTCGAGACCGATTGTATAGGCCGATTCAGATTGTCGAGGCCGAGTATCGAGGTCGATTCTGATTGTCAAGGCTGAATAGTGAGGCCAATTCCGATTGTCGAGGCCGATTGTATAAGCCAATTTTGATTGTCAAGGCCAAGTATCAAGGCCGATTCCGATTTGTTGAGGCCGATTGTATAGGCCGATTTCAATTGTCAATGCCGAGTATTGAGGCCAATTTCGATTGTCGAGGTCGATTGTGTCGATTACAATTGTCAAGGCCAAGTATCGAGACCGATTTCGAGTGTCGATTCCGATTGTTGAAGCCAAGTTTGATTGTCGAGGCCAATTTTAATTGTCGAGGCCGATTGTCGAGACCTATATGATGTTTATACGACCCGTAGTTAAGGCCCATTGTGATGTGTATTCGGCTTATATGATGTATATGTAGCCCGTGTTTGAGGCCCAATGTGATGTATATGCGGCCTGTATTTGAGGCTCATTGTGATGTGTATTTAGCCCATGTTTAAGGCCTAATGTGATGAGTATGAGGTCTATGTAATGAGGCCCATTGTAATGCATTTGAGGGTCAGGCGATGGAGTCCATTGTGATGTATATTAGGCCCATGTGAGAGGCCCATCGTGATGTGTACTAAACTCTTGAGTGAGGCCCATGGTGTTGTATATTAGGTCCGTGTGTGAGGCCATGTGTCAACTATATGTTAAGCTCTATGTGGGTCATTCCTTGGGGACAATGTTGGTTAAATGTCCACATTGTCAAGGTCGATTGTTGATGTCGGTTATTGATACAGATCATGAGTATGTGACAGTATAGCATCATAATATATGCTCATACACATCATCTGCATGTTTATTGTGAGATGTGATTGATCATTACATATGCCATAATGCAGATGGTTTATGGGACTCCCTGATAGGTAGAGTTATCCCACATGAGCGCACGTATGCGCTGGATTGATGCTTGGAATACATGACGCATGCATCTTGCATTATGTGATTGTGATTACTATACGCCCTAATGACATCAAGGTTGTGACCTCCACAGGCATATCATGGATGACTAGATGGAATACTAAAAATATTTGGTTCAAGCATCTGGGCACTTTGAATGTCCATGGGTGAAAGTCTCTAAACCTCCGTGGCCAGGAGATGCCCTAATGTCTAGACCGAGTGGATATATGGGCGACCGAGTGCCGAATACCAGTAGGCCGCATCTCCCACTGTGTCATGGTCGGTTGGGAGGGGGTGTGGCCTTATCCACCCGAGTGAGAGTGTTGTAAGCTAAACTGAGTTTAACCAGCTCCCAAATGGGTCCGCTATTGACGAGCCGGGTAGGCGAGTAGTGAGGTCTTTTCCACTCGTTGGGCTATGCAGACAGCTGGGGTAGTAGCCAGCTTGGAGTGTACTAGACCCCGGCGATGATCTCAAAGATGTACAGTGCTGATATGTGGACTTATTGAGCAGGAGTTGCATACTCATCATTCACTATTCACTCGGGCTGGTAGTATGCAAGTATTTATTATGTGTACCTTCACAACGATCAGGATTTCAGTTGGGGCGCGCGACTAACCTGAGATTAGGAGTTTACCACATTAAGTCGAATTATACAAATTTAAGTATGGGACTGGTTTAGATAGAAGTCTCTTGTGATGGACCCCATAGCATGCAATACTACGTACTATCATCCCAAATTCACTCCAACTTGTTCATTTCATTCACACCGCATATTGCATTGCATCCACAGCATTTAGCATTTTGGGTTACCATATTTCTGCATTGATATGGTCGTTCGCATTCATGCCTTGCATCGCATAGCCTTAGTACGGCCGATGACACTCATGGACTTATTAGTATATTTTCGCTTACTCTGATATCGTATGATTAATGATCTTATCGGTATATTTCCATTTACTCTGATATCGGATGATTCATGATCTTATTGATTGTTTGCCTCTAAGTGCAGAAGTTCGTAAGTAGTATCCCGTGAACACAGGGTCAATCCCACAGGGAGATAAATTATGAGAAGGAAATAAACTGTAGGATCTCAAGAGACAAATGCACCTTAGAAAATCCTCCTTGTAGGATCTCAAGATCGGAATATGGCGTATGCGCGCTGGGAGCCGAGAATGGGGTATTACGGAGGCTATCGGCTCCAGATTCAGTGATCGAAAATTTTATGAGCCTGATTTATGGGTTGGTGCCTGACAGAATATTTGAAGAAGAATCTATTTCTTCTCTCTTTTACTTCAAAATGTGCTTATCGGGATCCACACAACACAAAGGCCTGCTGCTGGACCTAAAACTTGTTTCTGACCTTCATGAAGATATCGATATCAAGATTCGGTTTAGATGCACTCCCATAAGTAGCTCTTTTGTACTCACGACACCTAATATTCCTATATAGAAAAAGTTATCTAGGTAACCACTTTTGTAAAAGTAATTTATTAGCTTAAACTTACTGATAGCCACAAGTTAAAAACTCTCTCTCTCTCTCTCTCTCTCTCTCTCTCTCTCTCTCTCTCTCTCTCTCTCTCTCTCTCTCTCTCTCTCTCTCTCTCCATGTAATGGAAGATTCTTATCAAAGGTGGCCTCATATGATGGACAGTCCACATTGAAGGTGGGGCCCACACAACGGACAATTCACATCAAAGGTGGGCCCCTAAGTGATGGATGATCCCCATCAAGGTGGGCTCACCTAAACAGTCCACATCAAAGGTCAACCCCTAATGATGAATGACCCACATCCAAAGTGGGCCCGGTATGATTAACAACCCATTTTGCAAGTGCCGCTCACAAGATGAACAGTCCATAACAAAGGTGGTTCCACATGATTGATGACCCACATCAAGGTGGACCTACATAACAAATAGTCCACATTAAAGATCAATCCCTAATGATGAATGGCTCACATCCAAAGAGAGCCCCATATAAGAGACGACCCACTTGAAAAAAATGAAAAAAAAAAAAGGAAAATGAAATATTCCCAAGACCTACTGAAATTACCTAAATCCATAACTCCTGAGAATAAAAAAAAAAACCACACATGTACGCATTCGGGGCCATCAATGGACATGTATAATTATAAATGACCGATGTAAGGGGGTTGAAAAACCCGGGGTAAAGACATGACCACCAAAACGTGTTTTGAGATGAGAGAAGGCTATTGGTTTGGGCCTGGGCCGAGAGAAATAGAAATTTTGTAATGAGCCTAGCTGATTCGTTGAGAATTCAAGCCCCAACCCAGAAAGGCCTGCTCACAACCATTGTTTTGTTCTAAATGTCCTTGTCATGGTTTCAGTTTCAGTTATCCAGGATCTAGTTAGGCCATTGGAGATTGCCCAAAATCTCATTGATGGGACAATCCTAACCATTTGATTGGCAACTGGCATTTAGGCAATTTGATCTACAGTCAAATATGACATTACCAAAAAATGAATAAACAGGATGTGTCCATTGGGAGAATGGTGAAGTATGGCCTGACCAAAGCAGGTCAATCAAATTAACAGTTTAGATCATTTAATCACTGCCCACCCCCCATGTATTCTCACATCAAGTACTATCATAATTCCGAGAATAAGAAATCAACCGCAGACTCCTTAGTAGGCCAGGCTGGGCCATAGCTCATCCTGCAGAGCCTGTGACATGATCATGATCTTGGGTTCAACAATAGCCTTACACCTGAAGGTACATTCAAGATGGACCCTGCAATCTCAACCGCATAGACTGATACGTAGTTAGGAGGGGCTTGATGATGATCTGTAACAAATTACTTAAAAATTGCAGTGTCTGCCATGTTGGAGAGGAACATTGAAACCCTCGTAATAGAGAATTCCCCAACAAATATCACAGCGATCAAATGATCTAAATGCATGTGTGCCGCTAATAATTTGAAAAAGTGGGAGGGTTAATATAGTTCTATCAGTGCAGATATGGTAAAAAGGGTGACCACAACTTGGATGAAGTGGATTGACGTACATGTCACCAACACATGTAGCTTCTAGATTGTCAAAGATTGCGTGGATTCTCACATTCCTCCATAAAGAAAAAGGAGTTGAGAAAGCGACTTCTGAAAACTTCCAAAAATCTTCTATTTCAAGAATTTTATTTTATTTTATTTTTCCTCGAGAAATTAAAAGATTGTTGAAGAAGCTAGTGCGGAAAACTTCTGCATTATCTTCTTGAACTGCGGAAAACTTAAGACAATTAATGGTACGTATATAATAATTGGTATTTGATTTTAACGGCGTAAAACACTCTTAAATGTATCATGATCATGATATAAAGTTTGGAAATGTCAATAATCCTTAAATTGTTTTTATTATTTATTTCACCAATGATTTGATGGTCCAAATTGAAAATAAACGGTTGAATAGTTAGATCTATTAATGAAGAGTGTTCCCAATTGTTGAATTAAGGAATGATAGAGTATAAGGGTGGTAGTGAATATTGGCAAATGATCGACCTATATTTAGTGATGGAAATGAAAGGATTTCTGTGTCCATTTTGGGAAAGAATCGAGGGATTGATTTATATTCGAGGTTGGATTATTGTAATCAGCCTACGAACATCATCACATGTCTTAAAGTGTAGATTTACTGGGTGGGTCCAATGGTCATTGATAGTGTAAGTCCACCGTGATGATCATGGGTTAATCAAAGGTAGATTGATTTCTAAACTTTAGAGGTTTGCTATGAATTATTATTGCTTGGGATTAGACAGTTAGAATAAGCTGATTTAATGTCCAAGTGAGAAATCTATTTGAACAGATCCAATTAAGTGGTGAATACGTTCAAATAAGCTGCCTTTCAATATAACATTGGAAAGGAGGTAGGAATTACAAATAATTATTATTCATTTAAAATGAATTACAGATGATCATGCACATGTGTGTGGATATATGATAATTATCACATCTTCAGGCTGTGTAGGGCCCAATTGTGGTGTGCATATAGAATCTATATGGTGCATCTAATGCATTTTCTTATAATATGTTCACTATAAGTCCAAATAATCATCCTAATCTAAAGTTTTAAGTGTAGAGTACCATAGGGAGCAATATATAATCATACCCAAAACGTATATATTTACATGGCCTGGGCCATCTGAGTTTTGGGATGGTGTATCACTCTTCCCAGTACTGGGTTGATGACATATATATATGCGGCAAATGATAAACTCACATTCCATATGGAAGTTTATGTTGTGGGCGCCCCCCTCACAACGTCCCTCGTTGTACGGTGGCTGACCTGAGTTATGAATCAAGCTGGATTTTCGAATCTAGTTCTAACATGTGAGGGTGCATCTAGATGGGTTGGATGGCACTTAGACATCATAGTGGGCCCCACACAACTTGGAACATATGGAATTCGCGATCATTCCTCTCGAGGATAGGAAAGTTGCTTATTTATGAGAGGTATGCTCTCCTACGCACATTTACATGCAGCAGGCATGTGGGACATGTGAACAGTGCGTGAGGGGGCCGGCCGTTGGGAAGATGACCATACTCAATAATCAGGCCGTCTTCGCACACATCGGGCTACATGCATGTGAGTAGTGAATGTGGGGTGGTGGGAAGTATTCAAAACCCGTCCATTGTTTATGCATAGCCTGATAACCAAGCCAGTCCAAATTTTGTGCATGGTCATCTGCCTAGTTGGACCACCCAATGTCACATGCTAATTCTCAATGAAGTTGGCATGTGGGATGCGTATGGGTGGAAATTTAGTTGGTGCATGGGACATCATGGCTAGATCCATCATGTCATGACATATGTCATGTCAATGTCAAAGGGAATAGGGCAGGATTATTGAAAATGATTTCCCCTTTCAAAACAACGGTTCTGAGAGGGTAGTATTTTGCCTGCAGACAAGGAAAAAATCCACTTTGCCATATCATTTTCTTTCTAGACCTCTCTCCCTCTCTCCTTGCTCCTTGGTTACTTATTAGTTTGGCCAAGGCCTGCCTTTGCCAACTGAACTTTTTGTGACCCACGTCAGTTAGGCCTGCTTTTGTCAATTTAGTGTAGATCAACCATTCCAAACTACATCGTCTCACAGGAAAATGATGATGCGTGTCACGTCATGTTAAATGCTCACATTCTATTCCACCTAAAGCCCTGTCTTTCCCTGCCAAGAATTGGGTCATGCATGATGTGGACCGCACCATCATGAATACGGGAGATATCAAAATCAGTGTAAGATAGCCTGTCCAAACACTCCAAACACACCACCAGATTAGTGGGCTGTTCCGATTATCATGGTATCTTTTGCATGGATAAGATGTCCTAGGCAGTGTCTCGAAACCATACATTTAATTATTTCAAAAATTGAATGCCAAATGGCACTCTACACCTGGGCCATGCATCTCATCAAAGAAACAGCCATTGTACCTTTAAAGAAGAAGGGAAAAAAAAAAAAGGAATCAGAATAGAAAAATGTACTCAACAAAGAAAAACTGTGGGCTCTTTAAAACCAGGCCTCCAAAACCTTAGTCCGACCCTGCCAACCTTATCTACTAATAAGCCAAAACCGTAAAAAGAAATAAAGAGGGTCCTACTTTAGTGGACTCACGTGTTGTCCTTGCCTATCAATCCAACCTCCCCTCGCTCTTTTACCCAATCCATGTATCCATGTTTATTTATTATTTAAATCAAACCTGTCCATCCTTCCATCCCTCAGAGAATAGAAAACCACTTCCCTTTGGATTCATATATTTGTGATGTCAAGGCATAGATGATAATCCCAAACTAGTAATGCTAGGTGGACCCACTGTGATGGACTTCACAGTGGGACCCACCTAGCTTCCCAGCGCAAGAACTTCTGCTAAAGGCTTTCATAGAAAATCAGCATCCCCAAATGCTCTTCCTCACTCTCCTGATAATAATAATAATAAAATGAATGGCCCCTCCCCACCCAATATTTACAGTTTCACACCCACGGTAACCGCTCTAATTAAAAACTCTAGGTGATATAATAGAAGATTGTACCCAAGTATTAGTAGAGGTAGAAAGGATGATCATTTTACTCATTCATCAGTAAATAATTACATCTCTCATTTACAATAAGCCCGTCTTTTCTATAAATTGATCAGTCTTCTTTCTTTTGCTAAGATGGGGAGCTGGATGTGTGCATCTATGTATATTATGCCCCTTCATAGTATGAATATCTACAGGGGAAATGGGTTTATTGGGTTGCCGCAAATGGAGCCTCTCAGTTCAGTGTTGTTCATACGGTTCATTTGATACCCTCCACTATGGATGAGTTCTTAGATCACCCGAAAACTTGCTTGACTCGATATTCAGCCGGGTCAGGGTGACTCGATAGACTGGATATTTAATTATTGTAAATTGAAAATATTAAAAATATAAATAAATATTTAAAATAGTTATATTCAGTACAAGTAATATATAATCCGTCTGGGAAGAATGCTTAGATGTTCGGCTAGAAAGTCAGGCCCCGGCAACATTAAAGTAAACTGATGGTTTAAAAATAATAATAATAATAAAATCCTGCTGTCCATTTGTTTCATATGCTGATGAGCTGATTTCCAGACCAGCAAATCTAAAACTAAACACTTCTTGTGAGCCTTTAGGTCATCTCATCAAAATAGTTTGCCGCAGGCATATGTCCTCAAAGTGGATTCCGTTGACTGGACTTTTTGTAACCATTGTATGGTTTGTCGCAGGCATATGTCCTCAAAGTTTCTTTCTTCCTAGCATCCACCTCTGCGTGGAATTGATCAAATATTAGGGCCCCTTTTGTTGTTGTGATATTTTTTTTTTCACGGTGGAGAGAACCTAGTGAACGGTCCAGATTGATTATTTGACCATTGTCACATGACTCACATCTAAAATTACCAGTCGAAATCAGCCCATGTTACACCTTGGCTTTTTAGCCCACCCAAAATCACACACATACACACAATCCTCCTTTGAAATCGGTAACTAGCTAGCCTAACACGTTTTTTTCTAGGATGTGACTATTCAATTCACACCATGACTCAGATTCAAAGCAATAATACCAGCTCGTTTGGAAGCATCATTTAAAAAAAGAAAAAAGAAAAAAGCCTAACACGTTTTTTTAAATAAATAAATAAATAAAAATAAATAAAATTAGGAAGTGGCTATTCAATTCAAACCATGACTCAGATTCAAAGCAATATTACCTCGTTTGGAAGCATCATTTAAAAAAGAAAAAATAAAAAATTAGAATCATTTATTGGATAATCCCCAAGATCTATGTGGTCTTGTGTATAAAGAATTATCCTTGGGGATCCCCACCTTTCTTTTTTATCTGCTAAGTAACACCCTGTGGATCGAATGGGTAGAAATTGTCATGAATTTTAGGCTGCTGCCCATCCATAATACCACACAAGATATTTGTACGGTTAAAATTGATCTAGAAATGTGTCTGTATGTGCGTGGTCTTTGTTGGTTGCATAAACACCAGCACTTTTTTTTTTTTAACACACGCACACACAGGCCCCACACACACACGCCGTGAAATTTCACCACTGATGGGTACTCGAACCCTTGACCCGATGTTGAAATTCCTGGGAGTCTACCACCTGGGTAAGAGTAAGGACCTTAAACACCAGCACATTTGCCAACATGTATGGCACAAATGTAAATGATTCAAGTGGTCCATCGGGTTGGATTCGCTTGAACATAGATTAGCTGCTGTTGGATAAAATGTTGAATTAAATAGACTATAAAATCGAGAATCAAAAAAGGAAAATAAATTTAGAAAAAGAAAAACTTATTGAATTGAGTCGAGGCGTGACTGAGTCACTCGGCTTGAAATCGAATTTGCTCCCCTTGGACAGCGTCCTAAGTGCAACATGTTACCAGAGCAATCGACCTCCAGGATACAACGACTATGACCCGGTTCCAGCGGTGCACTCACTGTACACGGGCTCAAATCACTTGCAGTTTAATCCGAAAGTGCTGAGTTGACTCAGCAATGAACTCAGTAACAATGGTAAAACCGTATCAGAGAGAGTTTTATAAGACAGAGTATTTTCGTATTTTGAAACTGAAATCGGAAGTCTTTATATAGACTCCGAAATGGTGCATAAGCACCCTTTACAAAAGGTTAGGTCCGTTGGGTTTAAACCCAACAGGGGCGACCAACCGGAAGGGAAGCATCTATCTGGTTTAAACGAAAAGGGACTCGGCTCGGCTCGGCTCGGCGCGCGCGCGCGTGTGTGGTCAATGGCATAGATTAGAGCTATTGGCATAGCCCCCCTACAGGACCAAATTCACATGCCCCCTGAAAGGGGCTCAAGCCCTAGGCAAAAAGCTTATCATATAAACAAGAGAATTTCTTTTGTCAAATTCGATGTGCGACAAAACCAACACCTCAAAAATACCAAAATTTAAATGTGGAGGGAAAACACCGAAATTTGAAAATTCAAATTTTTTTTTTAATATTATTTTAAAACAAATACAACAGCTGCGACCCTAGATCCGACAGGTGGGTGTGGCATTGACTGATGTATGTGTTAAATGCCCACACCGGCCATCTATTTTGCCAACTCATTTTAGGCATGGTCTAAAAAATGAAGCAATACAAATCTTAGATAGACCACACCATAGGAAACTATGGTTATTTAACGCCCACTGTTAGAAACTTCTGTCCACTGCAATGTTTATTTGCCATATCCAACTTAACTAATTAAGGTCACTCAGACCTGGATGAAAGAAAAACAAATAGCAGCTTGATCATCCCTGCAAAAGTCTTTAATGGTAAGAATTCAATTCCTACTGCAATTCACTTAAAACCTTCATCTGCTTCATTTTCTGAAGATGCCCTAAGATCACTGGGCAAAACCATAGATGACATGGATGTATAGTAGATTGTGGAATGGATATTAGCCCCACAAGGGTTTGGTCTTGTCAGAGGCTTTATGAGAGCCACGGTATATATATATATATATATATATATATATATATATATATATATACAGAGAGAGAGAGAGAGAGAAAGAAAGAGAGAGTCCCCTGCGCACCTTTGTACACATGCCATGGGTGTCTAATCTGAATGGTCCATGTGATGCAAAATCTCATGAAATCCTATGTAATAAATTTCACCCCGATCTAAAATTCTGGTGGGCCATAGCAAAGAAAAATGCAAAGCAATGGAGGAAATTGTTTTTATTTTTCATGGCCCATCAAAGTTTTAGATCAAAGTAAAACTTGAGCCCGAGGGATTTCATGAGGTGCTGCTTCACATGAACGATTCATATTTTGGATCCACATCAAGTATGACATGTTCACAAAAAAGTTTGTACGTAGTACGTATGAACTGGTTCGTAAGTGAGTGTTTCCGTGTTTGTGTGTATATATATATTGTTTCGAACAAGAAACAAATGCATCTGCTTTGAAGATTATCTTATTTAAACATAACAAACAAAGAGCATTTGAAACAATCATCACACTTTATTAATGTTGAATTCATTTATATCCTTCTAATGTCCCTTAATTCCAAGATAGATTATTATAAAGAAAGAAATTATTTTAAGTTCAAATGTCATAATCAGATATTAAATTCAGCAACATTCCGACGCTTGTTTCAGTTATCTCCTGAAACTTAGGAAGAATATGCTCTTCTGCTAATTATTCTCCTTTAAACTTGAATAGGAGAATTTTAAAGGCTTCAAATAATCCAACAACATGACAGCCATTGATCTTTACATATTGCAAGGCAGTGTAATTTGTACAGGACCGCACAACTGATATATATATATAGTCCATTTATTTTGACTGATCTTTTTAAGGCATAATCTCCAAAAATATGTAGATTAAAAGCTTAGGTAAACCACGCCACTGGAAGCAATGGACATTAAACTCTTATTGTTGACAACTTCTTAAAGCCCACCATGATATTTATTTGCCATTCAATTCATTCTTAAGATCACATGGACTTGATTAAAGACAAATCATAAAAATCAACTTAACGCGGCCCTAACTAGTTTTCAATAGTAAGCTTTTAATTCCGACTGCTTTTGTGTGGTGTGGTCCACTTGAGCTTTTAATCTGCCTCTTTTATGATCTGCAAAATAATTGGACCGCACGAAGAAAACATATACATCATAGTAGCCTCATAGAACCGTCCTCTGGATAGGTCCAGTACCCAGTCCGCATCCTATGCAACACATAAATCGAGGTAACCCCATGATCAGGACCGCACACACCTGGCTGGATCCGTGTGGCGCCTATCCGCGTCGGACTCGCCTGTAGGTAAATACCCTGGACAGAAATCGGGTGGTTTTTATCTGTTGGGTGGGACAGAGGTACCAAACAAAATGGTCGGCGCTCGGGATAAAAAACGAGAGAGAGAGAGGGGGAGAAAGAGAGTTGTCTCATACCAGCTCTTCCCAGGTTCACACGCGTGCGCAACAAAGATATCGTATTCACCAAATTATGTAGCAGCATCGCACAATGCGACCCACATCTAATCCACCCATCAAAACAGCACCATGAGTGGAATCCATATATTTTTGGAAAATTGCCTAAATGGCTGACCAACCTGATCCCTTGGTTCTCGCACATGTGGGCCTGAACATAAGCTTTATTTAACACACGTGTGCATTCCGCCGTACGCTGTCTATACACGATGTCCCACCTGATGAATTTTAAACTGCATGATTTGGGTCGAAAAGATGTTCACACGGTGGCTCACCTGATGAATTACCAGTATATTGCGCATACCTACCACATTTTCTCATGCGCTATGGTAGCAGATTGGCAGTTTCAAAATAAAAGAAAAACCTGTGGGTGCCAGGTGCCAAGTGCCAACGGCAAACCACTCACGGAGTGTAGCGTGAGGGGAATCTAAATGCAATCCACCCATTTCATCAGTTGTGTACGGATTGGCTACTCCCTCTGACACCAAGCCCGTGGCTGGTGGTCGGTGTTCTGTGGGCCCCACCATAATGTATTTGTTTCATCCACTCCCTTCATCCATTTTTACAGATCATTTTATATATCATTATAACAAGTTGTAGGGATATAAATCTCAGTTGGACCACACCACAGGAAAACAATAATCACTGGATATCCACCATTAAAATCCTCCTAAGGCCCACTGTACTGTTTATTTGACATCAAATCTATTGATTAGGTCATAAAGACCCAGATGAAGGGAAAAAATAAACATAAGCTTGATACAAAACTTTTATAGCCTTCAAAACGTTTTTAACGGTCAACGTCCATTCAACACTGTTTTCAATAATATAGTCTGCTTGAAATTTTAATATACTATATTTTTCTCTCATAATATAAAATGATTTATAAAAATATATGGGCAGCATGGACGAAACACATACATCATGGTGAGGCCAACAGAGCACCGACGTCCAGCCATTGGCTGGTGGCAGGGAGAGTAGCCAATCCGTTTTCCTTTCACCTTAGGGTTAAAAAATCAGCTGACCAGCGTAACACTACTTTTTTCCCCATGCCACGAACCACTGGTACTGGTACCATCATAAACTATGAAGATGCCGGTAAGATGGGGGGCTGATTCAATGCATGCTCAAAATCCAACCCGTTCATCGTGTGAGCCAGAGCATGTTAACCTTCAGGCCTTAAAATCAAGTTTATCCCTCAATTACTGTGCACTTTATAAGTAACCATTTTAAGAAAACTCCTTCCACCTCTGTTATCTTTGAGGATCTATCATATTGTATATATGAAATCTAGCTCATTCAAACTCTCTATCTGGTCTGGATAACGATTCAGGCTGAAAATAATGCAGTTTCGAAATTAAAGTTGGCATTTGTGTAAATCAAGGGTGGACGTCTCATCTCACATTGTTATTTGTGTTGCGGCCCACTTGAGATCTGACTGATGATTAGGTTTGTATGAGGTGACACATCTGACGGACGGGTTGGATTACGTTTATGCACCTACATCTGCTGCTCGGTACTAAGTAGGCAGACGGCGGTACCGGTACGACCAGAGCGCTCTCCGTCCTTTTAGTTTTCCGACGTGGAGCCTTATCCAGTTTCCCAGATACAGCATAGCAGCGTGGTTCGTCGCTTCATTCAAGCATTTAACCAACGGCCATATGCACTTAAAAAAAATAAAAATAAATAAAAATAAATAAAAAGAAAAGAAAGGAAAAAGACAAAAGGTATTAAAAAAAAAAAACCGAAAACAACTAAAATGAAGAGGTGCAGGGACCAAACTCGAAAACGTTCAACAATCTTTTCGAATTCGCTGTCAAAAAAACAGATAGAAGTGAAAAGTGGATGAAGCCGACTATTTTAAAGGCTCCATTCCTTCTTCCCCTCTTCTCCTCTCGCCTCTGCGCACCCCCCCCCCCCCCAAAAGGGAATTTCGATCCACACGTCGCTGGTGTGATTGTAGTAGTTGTTTTGAGAGGAAGAGAGAAGTGGGTGTTGCTAGATTGTTGGAGTATTTCATGATTTTGATGCATTTAAAGACCTGTCTTTGAACAAGCGTCAACAAACAGGGGATTTTGTATTCGGATTCCTCTCTTCTATTTGTCCTTATTTCCAATCGAAAAGATTCCCCGAGTTTTTTCAATGGCAGCTTCTTTGAGAAGCACTGTAACCGTTTCTGGTTCGAACGAATTCGTGCTGAACAAGGATAAGAGAGCCGTTGGAATTTCTTCTTCCCAAGGGTCTCTGTCCTATACGCCATCAAAACCTTCAGATCATAAGGGAAGACAGGGGATCCTTCTTGTAGAGCGGAGGAGCTCCAAAACTCATTCTAATTTCTCCATTAATGTATGCGAGATTTATCTTTTCTCTTCTCTTCTTTCTTTTTCTTTGTTTTACTCACTCCTTTATGGTTCTTGAAAATGACGTCTCCTCTCGAATTTCAGGCTCAGGCATCGGTCTGCATTCCCCGTTCTATGAGATGGTGGGAGAAAAGCATTCATTCCAACATGAATCAGATCAATTCGGCTCAACATCTCGTTGATTCCTTGTTAAATGCAGCAGATAAACTTGTTATAATTGATTTCTATTCACCTGGTTGTGGGGGTTGCAAAGCTCTTCATCCTAAGGTAATTGATGCTTTTTAAAATTTTCTAAACTAGTAACAAATCCATACATGGGCAATTTGCGTGAGAGATTGAATTACAAACTTCCTTTTCTCTCTTGTTTTTAGATCTGTCAGATTGCGGAAATGAACCCGAACGTCCAATTCCTTCAAGTCAATTACGAAGAACATAAATCCATGTGTTACAGTCTCAACGTTCACGTACTACCCTTCTTCCGCTTCTACAGAGGCGTGCAAGGTCGTCTATGTAGCTTCAGCTGCACCAATGCAACCGTAAGATTCATCATCCTTTACAAACACAAGATTGTTTTCAAGAACAAACCCTTTTACATATGACCATATTGGCAACTTCTTGTGAATTATAGCTTCAAAGTTCCATTCTTTTTCTGCAGATCAAGAAATTCAAAGATGCATTGGCGAAGCATGGTGGTGAACGTTGCAGTCTCGGACCCGCCAGAGGTCTAGAAGAATCTGAGCTATTGAATTTAGCTGCTAAAAAGGAACTTACTATTCATTTCCCATTGAGATCTGCGACTGGAAATACAGAGGATTTTGTTCTACTCAATAAGATTGAAGAATCAGAAAATGCAGCATTGGCAGTATGAAGCTCCTACTGATGCCTAATCGCGTTTAAGCATGGAGGAAAACAGCTTCATGATTTTATTTTTATTTCTTTCTTTTTCTTTTTAATTGAGTTTCCCATAATAGAGGGCTTATTGTTTTTTGTTTAAGCCCATGCGATTGGTTATTCTGTCAGTGGATGATCATAGCTATGATGAAAGAGGTTTCAATGTTCTTCAATTCCTTCTGCTTATCATTTGCAATTTTTTATTTTTATTTTTCATTTTCTTTTCATTCTTTCTTCAATTACTCTAGAAATTAGATATTAAGATCATCGTATCATCATCAATTAATCCTTAACCAACTAATTGGGGTATGCTACATGAATACTTTTTCACATTCTACTTTATCAATGGCCATAATTTCAGTTAAATTAGAGGTCATCAAGTTTTTTCTTACTACCTTTAGCCATGTCCTTTGGAACCTTTCTTTGCCACTTTTGAGCCTTCAATTTCCATGAACTCACTCCTAGCTACTGCCATCCTTGGTCTCCCAGTCATCTTAGGTCTATTTTCTCTCGTCTTATTATGTGTTAGTGATACGCATAAACTCTCAATATTCATCTGTTTCTAATGTTATCCATCTTTTTTCACTCATCCATCTCATGTAACGTGACATCAAATCCGAAGATCTTATGTAAAGGTGACATCATATTCAAAGACCTCAGGTGGGCCCCATGATAATGTTTATTTAAAATTGACTGAACCATCAAGTGCGTCAACACATGTTAGGCTAAGTGACACAGGGGAGGACGTGAGATCGAGCATCGTCTTCCTCAGGAGGATAAATATTTCGAATCCACGGAACTTCTCTGGACTCCTCACAGAGACTTCTCAAATCAACGAGGTAAAAAAGTAACAAATAGAAATAAATTCTAATAAATTTAAAATTGATTAATGAATGAATAAAAATGAGTTCACAACTCTTTAAATAAGGGTACTAAACAATAGGAAAGAAATCAAAATCAAACTATAATTAAAACTCTTAGAATCCGCAATTTACTATAAATAGTAAACTTATTATTTATAGACGGCATAGACGGCTGTGATGTCTACTAGTGCTCAAGGTTTAGGGTAAAAAATAGTAAGTATCCCATTTGACTTCACCAAACCGTTCTCCTAATTATTATAAGCACTTTTCATGTTGGACATAACTCCTAAAGCCTAACAAATTAAGAGTTATAATCAAACTAAAACTTACTATTTATAGTAAAAATAAAAATAAAATAGGAAAATGACCGTCGATGCAGGGGTATTTCGCAAATCCGAGCTGCGCAATTCGACATAGCAGGGTTGGTTGGCTAAAGTATCTCGTTCTACTCCAAAATCATATATTTTACGTCAGATAACTTATTCCGGATTGTGAGATCAACCAATCTAAGGTCCAACAGTCTGAATCACTTTTGTCGTCGACCGGGCCTTTTCTGATCCATCTTGGCCATGAAACTGTTCGCGACCCGCTCTACATCACTAAGGGCCCAAAAATCAAATGATTAGGTGGATCACATGATTGAAAATAATAAATAAAGCATTGCTCCCCTCCAAATTATTTAAATTTGCAAGGCCCCGAGAATTCATAAAGAGACATGATGTCAGGTGCACATGCCTAAATTTTTGTGTGAAATTTAATGACTGCAGTGTATTTTATATAATTATTATGGTATGCCCTAGAAAAATCAAGGTAGGACATCTCACAAGTCGGCCTGATTTTTTGTCTCCATACCTAATATGCAATTAAATATCAAATGATTAGAGTGGATCTTATCTAAACAGGAGGTTGAGCCCGTCAAAATCAAGAGCTGCAACTCATGCCATTTCCTTCTTTTTTTTGTGAATGGAATAATGTATGTGGATGCGGGACTCAATTTTTGGTAGGACCCATCATGATTTGTACGTGAAATCTACTCCAACCATTAGATGAGTAATCCCAGTTTAGGCCCAAAGAAAGAAAACAAAAAGAAAAAAAAAAAAAAGAAAAAGGCTAACTTGTGATTCAAATGGGCCACATAGGGAAAGTAATTGGAGAAGAGATGTCTACCTTTGATTTTTACAAGGCACGCAATAATGATTATACGAAATCTATTCCAACCATTAGATGCCACACCAAATTTAGACCTATGCCTTGAAACTAAGGCATATACGTGATTAATGTGGGTCATAACAAGGGAAACAATTTGGAAGGTAAATGTTTTCAGTGTATAATTTATAATTATGTGATCCACTTGAAACACCCATGAGAGTAATTTTTGGGCCCTTGCCCTAATATGAAGTGACTCACCTATTGGTTGGAGTGGATAGATTTTAAATAAACACCACGATAGGGGTCACCCAAGCAACTGACCAATTTGCTTTCATGCCCACCCAACCTGCCATTGATTTTTTATTTTTTATTACAAAAAAATTTAGCGGTAGCCGAATTTAAATTCCATATAACGAGGTAATTCGTCCTGAAATTCCCATGTATGTTACTATTGTACCAAACATGAGATAAAGATGAATGGATCAGCAAATACAACTTCTGTAAATAATTGACACGTAGGCACATCAAGAAAATGCAAGGTGCTTATTGATTGATACTGGCACGCTGGTCAAATGGGAGATTCTTGAATAGGCTCATTGATACATGTGGGGTGCACGGTGTCATATACATGTGATAATCTAATTTATGTGGCAAGTGGAGGTCTCTAAACGCAGAAGGCTTAAATATATCAACTCGTGGCAGATGAACACAGTACATGTGCCACACATGTATGTAAAAAAAAAAAATGTTATTTATTTTTATAAATGAACTTTTTATACATACTGCCTTATGAGTAAATATTTATTTATTTTTAAACATCCTACTTTTACTAAAATTGATACTAATATTTATCAACAAACTATGAACAGATGACATTATCTGAACCTCAATGAGGCTGGAATGGTAACTCTCCTTGGCCTAGTACTACTACTACCCATTGGGCTCGCAAATCTAGGCTATATTAAATTAGGACCAAGTAGATTCAACCACAGTGCAGTGAAGTGAGGTTATTGCAGCATCCAAGGATTGAAACACTAGGGCCCTACTGCAGCTTAGAATTAGAAAACAAAGATTTCAATCCTAGTGATTACGGTACAAATAAGGTAATGGAATTTTCCATTAAATCCTTTTTGTCTTGACAACCATTTATAAACGCCAAGCAAATTCCTTGCTCCATTAAAATGAAGATGGATATTATGGATAACAAGGACAGAGCTTTCCGATCTGGATTTGGTCTGTTGTCATTGGAGTTACCACGTGGTCTTGGCCCCACCAATCCCTTTTGACAAACCGTGAGTGGAAACCGTGAGTAGCCCTGTCCTATCTGGGGGTCCCATCATTTCTTTATAAAGCTGTCTACAGTCAACCACATGCCCCCAATGGTTACAAGTTTCACGGATCCGATCTTTTGTATAAGGTGGACCACAATTTTTTGATGTTGTGCCCTCCTAAATCGGGCTGTTTCACTTCAAAAGTGGCCTCCACATTTTACAAAACAAAAGATCAATTAAAATAGAGATATTCTCGAATGAATTGGATACAATATATAAACACACTGGCTCCACAGACTATATTCAAGGTTTTAACAGGGGCCAGGTTGCAAAACAAACTTAGATACAGTACTTTTGAGGATCCGGCTGCCGGCTTTCATTTTGGTTCAATCACGTGTGACTTGTGCGGGTGTGTTAGAATTGATTATGAAGCTTAATTCAAACCAATCAACTTATCTCAAGCGCTTATATATCAAACGTGAGCGTATATTACTAAGACCTGAAAAGATTAATCCCCTATTCAATCACTCATAATATAGTTATAAGATTATCAAGTGATTGTCAGACGTGGAGTTCTTCCTCTGAAAATAGGTTGCAGCTTAACTTCTATACGAAAGGATTTTTAATTACGAGATCTGTCAAGCAAATATAAAGGAAAAATATAATAAGAAAATATAATTTAATTTGTTTGTTGGATTGTTAGACAATTTATTTTGTTGAACTTCTAATTATTTATATTATTTATTTTGTAGTTTCTCTTTAAAGGATTCTTTTCTTTATTTCAATAGTTATGGTAGTTGAATGCAGATCTCTTCATGTCTTTCTCATTATTCTTTTCTGCTCGATTGTTTTCCACCTCTTAAATTAGTTAGTCATGCTTCGTTATTAAATTACATGTATTATCCAACTCAGTGCCAATTATACTTTCGTAAAAAGTTCTCCAAATATTTTTAAAAATTTTTCACACGTTTCTTTATAACATTGTCCCTTATTGACTTTTTGAGAAATGGTCAAAAATAGACTACAACATCGACATTTAAAATTTGAATGTAAATAAAGCATGTTTGCTCCTTCCTTTAGGAGTTAGTAAAAGATAAATGCTTTGATATTAGGGCAATGTAATGGATGATATCAAGACACTTAAAAATTACTTTGAATTTGTTTGCATTGCATGTAAGTAATTTAAATGAAACCATCCAAATTTTGGGCACCAATTTACATTTATCACCCATCAAAAGTAATCCTTGCTTGATTTTCTAAATGTCAAATCGGTAGACATTTAAAGGGTTGTTAAAGGTAAACCTATTCAATGGTCTTCTTTCAACAAATAAGTGTCTACAAATCAGAGGTTAGGATTGTTCAACCAATCTGATTTTGAACCGCAGGTTATCAATAGCCAATTCCAGAGCCAGCAATGCGCCAGGCAAAATCAAAATTTTGAATAGGCTTGGACCGCTTGGCTAATATAAAATTCTGGCCCGAAGAAATACTGGGCTCAACCGTGCAAGGCTGCATTGTAGATTGTCCCCTATCCTTTTTTGTTTATTTTTTTCAAAAATCAAAAAATCCTTTTCGGCAAGCCTTTCCGCCGCATGCATCACCTCTGACATTCACACGTGGCCATTTATCAATGAGATTTTTATATCCCTTGATTACAAGCAATTGGTGTACCTTTTTGTTCCAGTTATCTCAACATCCAACTAATGAAAACTGCTGATAGATTCACGTCTTTCAATCAAACATTTATGATGATTTAATTGTAAAATATGAAAAAGGACATCTAGTAAGGATTGGATTGAGATGCATGTGTGCAACTTCAAAGGGATATGGATGGTGTTGCTATGCTTGTGATAAACTTATGCCTCTTTTCATTTTATTTTTATTTTTTTTACTGCATTGAAACTAAGGCCAAAGAAAGGTTATGTATGAAATAAAAGCCACTGTATGCGACCATCTTTTTAAGTGGTAGAATAGTACTTGTTTACTTTTACAGGTTGATAATGGGCAGAGTCTAGTGCTTGGGGGAAAAAAAAAAAAAAAAAAAGGATGTTAGAGCAATTAGCAATCGAAGGTTCCTAAAATCTGTCTTTGCATGACAAACATATCCAAATAGCTATCCAAGGATTTCAAATGCCACTGCAATCCTCCTTCAACTTGAACTAGTTCTCTTTAACTAATGCAGTTCTTGATTTATGTTCTAACATATGCATCACTTAAATCATTGGATAAAGTTGTTGAAACAGTTAAGACCTACATGAGCAACCCGGATCATGTAATCTCTCTCACCATCTTCTTTTTTTCTTTTTTCTTTTTTCTTTTTTTTTTTTCAATACTTTTCTCAAATTTCGCTTTTTGTTTTCTTCTCTTTTTAATAAGATTTTCATTCTGTCTGTGCTTGGAGTTTTGGTGGTTCGATGGACGACTTAAATAATATAATGGTATTAAATAATTTTGGCACATACTTCAACATAATATACGTGTGACATTAACGCCCACGCGATGTAAAGTCGTGCTGACTTGAGCCGGTTCAAAACCCGAGCAAAGATCTCTCTCTCTCTCTCTCTCTCGGCATCGGTTTCAAGGTCCCCACAAACAAAACAGTCCAAGCTGGCATTTCCAAGGCACTACTTATAGCATCAGCAAATCTCTCTTTTCTAGAAAGTTCACTTATGTCAGGTCCCACGTGCTAGCTTTAAAAAAGAGCCCGTCTATTCAGATTCCCTGCTTCTTGACGTGTCCGGCTCACCTATTCATGTCGTGGGCCATATGCTCCTTCTGGATAAGGATGACTACGTGGCTTTGGATTTTCAATTCTCTGCCTAGATCCCATGAACAGTAACCAGAACGGATTTAGTTTTCTTTTTCATCGTGATTCAATGATCGCTGCCTGCATCACATGTATCAGAGATCCTGCCGTTCATCAGGTAAGCCCCACTGCTGAACATGCCATGTACCAAAAATCGGGTAAGCATACTCATCAATTTGCCCACACATGCTATTAATACGGACCTCTTTTCTTCTCTCTCTCTCTCTCTCTCTCTCTCTCTGGCACAGCTTCTACCAGCCTGTAAAGCGGTTCAGCGCCATTTTTTTTTTTTATCCATGGCTTGTTAAAGATTTGGAGTTGCGTGGATGTTCCAATCGAGCTTTGCTAATGAGTTAACAAAAAGGGTAGTCAACACCTGTGTTAGCATGGCACAAAGGTACCAGATCCAGTCCATTCATCACACCGATACCACTGCCTACTTGCTCTTCTAGCCCAGGAATCACGTCAGTCCACTAGTCAGGTGGGCCAAACTTTAGGAAACAGATGTAGGAATACTTGGCTGATTTTTTCTTACTTGCCATCGTGGCCCACCTGCTTAGTGGACCAGGTTTATTTTTGAGCCTGAGATGTGTACGGTCGGTCCCATTTCACCTGTTGTTGTGGCGTGTACATAGGCCTGCATGCGTTGTAGGAGCTCCTTAAAAATAACTGAACAGAAAGATGTAGGGTTGTAAAAAATCAGCCATGGTGTTCTAACCATACTACTGAATGGACCACCTTTATATTTGGGCAGGAACATCATGTAGAGGGTGGTGGTTTGGATATTGCTGACTTGTCTACCACGCTGCCATTTGTTCAATAGGTGATTTGTGCAGGCGTATGGGGTAGTTAACAGTGTTATACTTGTTGATTTCTAGGAGAGTGAGAGGTAGGTGTAATAAGAAAGAAATGAGGGCCCATGAATCATGAGTTACTCGTTTATATGGCTTAAGCGAAGAGGATTGTTCGCATTCCCAACGCGTGAGAAATTGAGAGCATGCACGTCCCCACATGAGGTGCCACTGCCACCCAACTTGGAATATGCAACGTTGGTCATTTATTCATAGCTGCCTGATCAATAACACTAGTCGGGTATTCGTGGTAATCCTTGCATGATGGATGGCCTGGATATCTCAGACATGTGTTGTGAGGTTCATTTAGTTGGATCTTTTTAAACCAGAATGATGCTCTACTTCAAGATTGTTCCATCCCATTCGCATGCTTCACAATATCAATTCATACACGTTGTATCGTAGCCGAAAAATCCTCCCATATCATCATCTCACCACATTGAAAGCGACCACATTTCACACCAAAAAATAAAAAATAATAATAATAATAATAAATGTAGATACACGATTACCCAAGTTTTTATTCCTATAAATGGGTCATCCGTCGCCGATAAACCATTGCTTTGATAGCATGCAATAGATGGTTGATGTCCCTAAAAACTATGTCAGATCTAAAGATCCTGTCCCTTTTAAAATTAGGCGATTAAGAAAGAAAGCGACAATATAGACATACCAAAAATCAAGGGTGCAGATCATTGGCTCATGAAAGCTTTTGATGCATGCTCCATCGATGGTTTGGCCCATCACATAAAGTATTGGATCAACAAACTATGATCCCACATGTAGGAAAACACACCCCCCATTTGCCGGTCTGTGAAAATTTGAGGCCTGCTAATGTACTGTGTACATCGGATTTAATTAATTATGAAGAAATACATGGATACTCTGGCGGAGTATAACAATTGATAATCAGTTTGTACATGTGGAGTATAAATCATAACAAAACAAAAGGAAGAAACAAATAAATAAACAATGAAGGTTTTATCTTGTTAGAGGTGCCAATGTAACCAGTATGATTGTTTGACATGCAAGGAAATAAATCATATCTCACAACAAGGGATGAATCACGGAACTTGGAGAAGTTCATCATTGCCCTTGGAACATGGAGGCCATGTTCATTTCTTCATAATCTGAACACCAGTCTCACTGCATATACTTTGAATTATCTGTCCACCTTTCCAAATCACACATCTAATCTGATCAAATAGTACAAGCAAAAGAGCAGTGGTTTGATGAGAACCAACATCAGATCTTCATGACCTCGTGCCTCATCTGCTACAAACCTCTCATGTATCCTAAATAGAGCAAATTGTGCTGAGCAAATAAAATAGCCAGTATCTTCGAAGGCATTTGTTTGTCACCTTGAACTAAAGATGATTACAACAAGCTCCTTGCAGCCCAGTACACTCTCATTAATCCTGATCTTGGATTGACTTTCTTGCCTTGGTTGCGTGACAATCCTGCCGCCCATCCCAATGATGCTACCTTTCTCCTGGGACACAAATAACTATAGACAGTATCATCTGAGCCAGGAGCATGCCAATCTCTCTCATTGCCAGGGTTTCTTCTCTTCCACTGTTTTCAGCATAAATCTTACTGAGAAGGATCGTTTACCATAGTTGTTTCCTTGTCCAGCCATGGTAGTGAAATGACTCAAAATCTGCTTCTCGATTGTATAGCAAATATAGAAACTCAGTTTTTGCCCTCAAATCCAAGATAAACGAGAAAAGGCAGCACAAACATCTGTGATAGGGGGCACTCCAGTGGTACCAGTACTGGGCAGATGTGGGGTCTGGTGATGCATTCGCAGAATCCATCTTGTCCATAAGTTGAATCACCTCAGAAAACTTTCATAGCCCAAAAATCAGACCGATCCAAAACTCAGATGGGCCACGGCACAAGGAATATAGAGAAGGAATGCCCACTGTTGATTAGCATAGGGGCCCCACCATGCTGTGTGTGTATAATCAACGCTGTTCAGATCTTTTATCCAGTACAGATAAAGGGTGCCAATATTCAGGATGCTTTGCAATTCAGGTGAGCCCCTGAGCAATTCAAGGGTGGGCATTCCCTCACAGATAGTTCCCTTTGCCATTGCCTGCATTAGTTTTGGATTGGGATGAGTTTTTCTTGCTAGGGGTTTTGGGGGGATGCATCTGAAAGACAGGTTGGACGGTGAGAGTCATCAAGTGGACACCACATCTACCTGGTACCACTGGAGCACGCCCCTTATGTGATTAGCACAAATAGACTTTTATATTACTGAGATATCAGCATTTTCTAAAGCTTGCTAACAGAAAGAGGAAATGAAGTAAGTTTGGTCTGCATGCATTCAACAGTCAATAGGCCTACACAAATAGACTTACCCCATACAATGTAGTTGGTTGCAGACAGAAAAAAATTAAACCCTAGCATTTCCCAAAAGCAAGGAGGCACATTCTATGCAGGACCCATCCTTTCTAAGTAAAATGATACTCCCAAAAAAAATTGAAAATAAACTTACCACAACATAGCTTAAGGAAAAACAGAAAAGAGACTAGAAGCGGATGCTTTCTTCATTTCCAAATTCTCTGTTATAAGGTGACTGATGTGTCTAAGTCGTGACAGTTCATCCAGTGTACATGTGGAATATATGTAACATAATCCAAACTGTCTAAATCACAGGGCCCATTGTGTATAGAGTATACTGAAAACCACACTGATTAAATGATATTAATTTATTTCCTGTTGAGCTCTATACAGTTTCCCTTTAACAATCTGTGAGATGGCCACCCATTGGACAGTTAAAATCACCTGAAGACTACGCCTTCTGGGCCATGTTCCATACACAATGGGGGAATTTGGGTTTGGAAATGAAATACATGAACACCAGAGTTAGCAGGAAGGAATTGTTTGGAATTACTTGCCAGTGTTGCATGTGTTGGCTGGATTCACCATTGAAGAAGAATGTTTAAATAGTAAAAAACTGGGTGCCAACAAGTGAATTTAAAGAAACAGTTCAGGAACAGCTAAATAAACAGCTCAATCATGTGCAATGGTAGTAGAACAAACAAGAAATGTCTGGGGAAAAAAAAAAAAAGAAGATAGCAGCAAATAAATTAGGAAGAATATAATTAAAAATTTAAAAAAAAAAAAAAAAAAAACTTGATGATCCATGGACCATCGATCCTGCAAAATCAGGACTTTGCCTACTCCCGATTTTAGCAAAGCCAAAAGCCCCTCAAGGGAGATTACTCACACTAAAGCTCCCTGTAATTGGGATTTTGCCAACCCTAAGTGTAACACAATTATGCAGAGGAAAGCAGCGTCTTAAAACCAAAAATCTGGCATGAAGGGACGTGGCCTGTCAAATTGGGATTAGGCTTAATCCGATTTTGCAGGATCCACAACCTGATTCAAAGTAGAGGAGAGAATTATGGTGGGTTGATGATGACCAAGCTATCATTACTTCTCAATAAGCCACCAGAGTATCTAACAGGATTTGGTTTAGGTTCTCTTTAGCCAGATTGAAAATAGAGTGGTGGCTACATTTCACCTCATTTCATTTGTAGTTTAACCACCAAATCACAAAACAAACAAAAAAAATCAACAATTTATTAAAATTTTGCATCAGAGAGATTCCCAAGACGAGTCAACATCCTCCCAAAGGAGTGCGGATGTCCGTCTGTTTTATCATCACTTGCACAAACAAAATCCCACAAATGCAAAAGAAAGAGTTTTGAGTAATAAAGTCTCTGTTCTCCAAGTTGAAAGCAATCATCCTGCTACAATAGAGAACAATTAAAAAAAGGAAGAAAGATAAACAGACATGTGCCTCAGATCTCTTTTTTTCCATAGCCATAACTCAAAGTATATTATAAAAAATTATATATATATATATATAAACCCATCATAGGCACTTCAAATACTTCAAGCAAGGGCTTGGAAATATCATCCAAAGTCGAAACAAAACAAGAAATTACGATTCAAAAATCAGTAGTGGTAAAACAAAGGACCTGAAGATGAGAACATGTACATCACTGTGCTCTTTTTTCTGCATCTTTTTTTTCTTTTTTCTTTTTTTGGTTATTTTGTGTAGGACATTGCATCAGAGAGATTCCCAAGACCAAGTCATCATCCTCCGGAGGGGAGTGTTGATGTCCCTGTCTGGCTTATCATCACTTTCAGTTCCCTTTTTTTATGCCAAATGGTAATTCATACCCATCACTATACAGTGGAAAAATATGTAAACCTACGCAACTATTTTATAGACTCAAAACAAGACTAATGGATCAATCCATGAGGACCTTTGCATGCTATCTACTCAAAACTTTCAGAGTTTTACAGGCCCTTGGGTTTCAGATTTTCCACTTCAACTACTCAATTGAGGTAACCTCATTCTGGTACAACTTAAAGTGCCCAAATGAAGCTCTATTTGTTGGCATACTTCCTCTGGAAAGTATAGTACTACCGTACTAGTAACCAATCACAGCAGCAGAAACACATACCAAATGCAATACTTTCATTTCAAGACAAAACCCAAATGATGCAGATGAGTTCCTTTTCATAGTAGTTACTCAAAGTATATTTAAAACCCATTATAGGCATTGCATCAAATTAATCAAATCAGAAACTCAAATATAGAGAGGACCAGTAAAGGCACTTTTAACCAATTGAAGAAGCAGAAACACATACCAAATGCAATACTTTCAACTCAAGACAAAAACCCACTGCCTCAGAAGAATTCTTTTTCATAGTAGTTTATGTATATTTAAGACCCATCATAGGCATTGCATCAAAGTAATCAAATCAGAAACTCAAATATAGAGAGGACCAAATCACGATTTTACTAGCCTTCAAAGTGTTGGTGAACTTTCTCTAGCTTTCCAATAAACCCAAAAAACATGAAGAAAATATACCCACAAATTAGAAATATGAGGACAAAACACAGCAGGAAAGGGAAATTAAAAATTTTAAAAAAAAAGATTTAAAAAAAAAAAAAAACCAAAAACAGAGAGAGAGAGAGAGAGAGAGAGAGAGAGAGATGGAGAGATTAAAAACACAATACTTTGTACTGGGTACTGATCAGAAAGAGGAGCTGAAAAACAAAAGCAAATGGTAACAGGTCAAACTAAACTCAAAACTCCCAAGAAATGAATATACTAAAAAGAAAAAATGAGCGGCATTTGCTAAAAGAGCTGCATCTTAAGAAAGAGAACTGATCAACTACGGCCAGCTGCAGGCGATAAGTCATCCTTGGAAGGAAAATGACCTTGTGGACTTGATTAAGACGGGCAGGCTACTTCCCGGAAGAAAGCAACTGGCGAGCGAAACAAGAAAAAAAATAAAAATCCCAGAGAACATAAAAAACAACTGGAAAATGAACATCTTGCAGCCTCAAAATTCTCAGATTTTTTCTATTCAAAATGAATAAATAAATAAATAACTCAGCTTTAGAGCATAGAAAGTATCTTCTAAGCATTCACACTTGCAGGACTTCATGATAAAGAAAATAGGGAAAGCAAAAGCTATGAGATGAACACAATCAACATCTGTTCAATGCAGTGTTTATAGCCACAAAACCTAACAGAAATCTACAAAATCCACATTGATTTGCATAACAAAAAGCATAAGAAGAAGAAAAATGGAGAACTAAAATACGTCTGAAGAAAATGGCACCTTGAGGGGTTTTCCACATAAATTCAGAAGAAGAGAGAGTTGGCATCACAAATATCTTTGAGGCCTTTTCTTCTTCATCCTGTGTACTGAAAAAGCCTTTGGCCTTTTATCGTGAATGACCAAGAGAACCCTTTTTTAGCAGGAAGAAAAAAGGACTGATCACCTGCAAGGCTACAATTGGTTGTTGGCTACTACCAGTCCATGCTTATTCTTCATAAACTTTTTTCCCATTTTTGCAAGGGTGGCAATGGGCCTAGCCCAGACCTAATCCCCTAACCCTGCCCATTTCCTTCAACAATAATCCTACATATAAATCCATTCAGTTTCCAATTTTTCCAAACTATCGTCAACTCACATTGTGCTAAGCCAATTCACTAGTGTGATTTCGAACAGAATCTTTTTGGTAGAATCAGGGTCAAGAGACTGGTGCATGCATGAGCCTCCAATCAGAATAGCAGTTAAAGGGCAGTTGATTGTGTTGCTCAAGTCAGTATGCTTCTTTGAAGAAACTCTTACTATTTCCTTGAATTGGATGATCCTATGATGCTGGTCTCAGGAAGAAAGGATGCAAGAGAATCCAGAATAGCTCAATGTACACATCTTCACAAAACTATAAACTTGAAAAAAAAAAAAATGTACAGCTTAAAGTGTTGGCTTACCACCTTTGGCCTTTGAGTGTTTCGAAGGAAAACCACTTTGAGAAAGAAGCTGAGACAGAAAACCCTCTCCGTTACCATTGTCCTTATTGCCGGCATTGCTTAAATTGCTTATGAGAGACCAGTGAGTCCTGAAATCAGGCACATGCCCATTTTGCTGCATTTGATGCAAAAGTTCTGATGCCTTGCGTATATTGTTATCCGAGCAGTACCTGTTGATCACTGACCGATACATGTCCCTCGTTGGAGTCTGACCTGATAGGTGCATGACGTCCAAAAGCCTTTCTGCTTCGCCAGCCTTTCCATCAGCACAAAGCCCATGGACAAGTGCTTCGCATGACCCAACGCTCAGTACAAGGTTGTTGTGCAACATTTCTGTATGGAATACAAGAGCTTGATCAAATGCTTTGCAGATACAGAACCCATGTACCACCGCGTTGTAACTGATTTCACTTGGGAGGCTTCCTTTCATTAACATCACATTCAGTAGATCGACCGCCTTGTTCAGTCTGCCATACCCACAAAACCGTTTAATCAGAACATCGTAGTCAACGTTATCAGGAATCAAGCCTTTTGCTTCCATTCGGCTCAAAAAGAGTTCTGCTTCCTGAAGCCTTCCATATGAAAGAAGACCTACAACAAGCATGCTTTGAACAACTGAACCATGCACCCAGCCTCTAAGTTCCATCATTCTACTCAACTGCAATGCTTTCTCAAGTCCGCCATGACCACAGAGATGACCAATCACAATTCTGAAGCTACGACTGCTCGGTCTCAGATTCTTACCAATCATATTTTTCAGCATCTCCACTGATTTAGGCACATCTTTACACTTAAAATAGCCACATGTGAGGAAATTGTAAGTAACTTGATCAAGAATCAAGCCCCTCTTGTGCATTTCACCTAAAAGTTCTGTCACAAGCAAGCTCCTACCCATTTGAAAAAGATAAAATATCATAATGTTATATATGACAAGGTATGGGTATTCATCTTCTCTCAGTATAACATCTTTTAGGCTCAATGCATTATGCACCCTACCTTGCATGCACATCATGCGCACCAGGTCCCGGTAACCATAGATGGTGATGCTGGCATTCTTTCTTAACAAGACACCTAGTAACTCCCATGCACTGTGAAAGTTGTTTTCTCGACAATACCCGCAAAGCATAATGTTAAAGGTGTCATTGTCTAAGCAGACCCCCTTCACCATCATTTTCTGGAGTTCAAGAGCCACCTCACTGACCTTCCCTGTCTTACACAATCCATTCATTTGACCATTATAGACAAAAGCAGAACCTGCCGATTGCTCACTCAACATGACCTCCTTTAAAGTCATGGCTTTGTCCAATCTGTTCGACCTACATAACTGAGGGATTAATAGCTTATATTCATTTACACATGGGGCCATGTTCTTCTCTAGTATAATATCAAGTATTCCAAGGGCTTCAGAAAACTTCTTTTCCTTGCAGAACCCTCTTATAAGATGGTAATAAGCTGCATGATCCAAGGGCAGACCCCTCTCAAGAACCTCTTCCACCAAAATACGTCCAATGCTTGTAAAGCCCGCAACACAAAGCTCTTTGAGAAATACATCACAGATATTAGAAATCAAGTAAGGGAAGCTCTCCACCATCGTTTCAAAAAGCTCTAATGCTTTCTTAAGCATTCCTCTTTTGCATAGACAGCTGACAAGAGGCCTGCATTCCTTGGGCCCAGGTAACCACTCGTGCTTTTTTGCTAGCTCCCAGCATTCCTGAAGTTCATTCATGTTCCCTTCCTTGCAAAAGCCCGTGATCAGAGCCATATAAGTCCCGCTCTCAACAGGCAGATCCCTTTGGAGCATCCCGGCCAGAATCAGCTTTGCCTTGTAGATCATTTCCTTCTTGCTGATAGCTTGGATGAGCAAATTCAAAGTTGCTTGGTCCAGCTGATTGCACCATTCCATTGTTTCCTCTAAAACATCAACAGCTACATCAATGTGGACATGTGACGCACAGAGCCTTTTCAATAATTCGGTGTAGGCAGACAAGGAGAGCTTCTGACCCCACTGAACCATTTCGTTTTTTGTCCTCATAGCCATTTCTATATCCCCATCGTGGCATGCCTTAACTACAACATGATCTAAGTTGGGACTCAAGGCATCATACAGAATCGCTGTCATGGACCTCTCAAACTCTTCGATATCCGTTTCTAAATAGAGCCCATTGCCAAGGGTATCAAAAAACTCTGCCCTTGGATGCCCTGCATCATTATCCCTCTTCACCTTCACTCGCAAAGGGTCAATGCCCAAGACCATAAAGGCCTTGGAAAGCACACCCTCCAAAGGAGATAATGAGGCATGACCACATCTCACCATCTCTCCCATGACCAGCTTCACTTCGTCGAATTTTCTATCTTTACAGTAGCCTGCTAACAGAACTCTAAATGTCGACAGATCAGCTGATATCCCTCTCCCAACCATATCATAGAAAACATCTTTTGCATGTTTTCCCAAGCCCTCCCTAAACATTGCACTGATAAGAGCATTATAAGCATGAATGTTGGGTTCTAGGCGTCTACCCAGAAGTTCGGACAGATAAATAAAGGCATCTTTCAGCTTCCCTTCTCTGCAACTCCAACTTATAAGGATTCCAAAGGCTACATCATCTGGCACAAAGCCTAAAGCCTCCAATTTATTTAGAAATAAACATGCATACTCTGTACCCAAATTCCTACATTGAGAAGATATTATCTTATTGCAGCAATGAGCATCGGGTGCATATTTCCATTCAATTAAGAAATTCAACAGATCGTCATAATCCATTTTCTCACAATATCCATCAGCGATCTTGTTAAGAACAGCACAGCTAGGCTCAATACCAAAGCCCATCACTTGCTTAAGAAGATTTCTGGCTTCTTGAATCTTTTGATCCTTGCACAGGATTCCAATAACAAACTCAAAAGCAGGCATTCCTGAACTTGATCCATATCCAGCCACTGTCATATCTGTACAGAGTCTTGATGCTAATTGGGTTTTGTTCATTCTGATCGAAAGATCAAGGAGAGCTTGGTAACATGATTTGGACAGGACTAGACCTCGATCCATCGCGCGTTTGTACAATCCCATTGAAATTTCTAACTCATAGGCCTTGACATACTTTTCAATAATCTCACAATAAGATTCAGGACAACCTGACAAAACCCCCCGATCTTCCATTGTCCGAAGCAAGTGGTCAGCTTCTGTAAGCAATCCTGCTCGTGTAAGCATAGAAACCATGATTTTGCATGACTGAGGGAGGTGTGTAAACTCCCTCCTTTGGTCAGCAGCCCAATTGAACAATTCCCATAAAAGTCCCACCTTTTTGGAGTTACCATGATCGAATGGACAATCCAGTAAAATTACGAGGACATCCTCAGGTTTGAGTGCTGAAACCCGCCAGAAACGACGTATTGTCCCTGGCGACAAATGGAGGAGCTTCTTCAGAAGATGTTGCAGGGAAGCTTGTGCAGAGATTTCAACTTTCTTTTCCCATAAGGAAGAACACCTTGAAATAACCGAAAGCCCGATGCCAGAGCAGCAATTCGAAATGAAATCCAGTTGGGTTTGGCTTCTTTCATCTCGAGGTGATGAAATGGATGCGTAAGGATTCTTGAAAGAAGAAGAAGAAGGAACTGTGGAGTCAGAGGAGAAGGGTTTTTCTTTTCTTGAAGTTAAAAAAGGATAGTTCTGACAGGAGGAGAAGGAGGGGAAAGAAGTGTGGAAGCAAACCTGGAGATGGAGATTGGATGGGTTTCTGCGGTGGAGAAGATGGCCTTCTCGCATCCATTGCCATTTCATTTCTTCATATAAAAAATTATTATTGTTTTATTAAAAGAGAAAAACGAAAAGAGGATGGATTGGAAATCTTCTTGTGGTAATTGCAAGAAATTTACCACTGTACGACCCATTTATGGCACATTTACCTTTCAAGCCCACCTTTTTTACCTCAGCAGAATAAGCCCCACGTGTACGGACGATTTGCCAAAGGTCGAAAATGCCCCTCCTTTCTCATTCAAGCGGATCGGCTGGTGCTCGAAGACGAGCGCTGACCCTCCTCCATCTCCGAGTCGTACGAACAGTTTAAGAGAGATCAAAGTTACATGGCCCCACAGTTATGTATTATTTATATCCACAACGTTCATCTATGTTTCGAGATCATTTCGGAGCATTATTCAGAAAAAAAAAATCATATCCAAAAGTCAATTGGACCACACCACAAGGAGCAATGGAAAAATTAATTTTCACCGTTAAAAATTTTATAGGGCCCACCATAACATTTATTTCTCATTTAATTTATTGGTAAGGTTACAAAGACCTGGATGAAGAAGAAAATCAAATTTAATAATGATCCAAAACTTCTATAACCCCTAATAGGGTTATAATGATAGATGTTCACTTCCCGACTACCTTTTACAGTGTGGTCCACTTGATAGTTATATCTATCTTATTTTTCGTCACAAGCCTTAATATGAGCTCGTCAAATAGATGGACGATTTAGATATAACACAGACCTCATGATGGGACCCACAAAAGCAACAATGATTCCACTAAACCAAAAAATATATTACCCAACAACGCGGCAGTTTTACCGATTTTTTATATTATTTTTTTATTTTTTTTACGTGGAGAACTTTTTCACCCTTACATTTTTCTCTAATACATAGTCACGTAATATATATATATATATATATATATATATATATATATATATATATATATATATATATATATATATATAAGTATATAAAAGTATATTTCTATCTTTTAATTCATTTCTTTGCCTATTTATTTAATAAGCATATCTCCTAAATTAGAATGAGTTACCTATCGTACCGCATATGATTTTGAAGTGGGAGATGCTGATTTAGCCAACTAATCTAATTATTTTTCAAGATTTCATTGGGTCAATAGTTAAAAATCCATTTCATTCACTTCAAGGTTAATTTCAATCAGTTCGCAGTCAATTTCATTGACTTCACGGTCAATTTCATTCACTTCATGGTCAATTTCAATCAATTCGTGATAAATTTCATTAACTTTGCGATAAATTCCATGTATTTCGTGGTTAATTCTAGCGAATTCCCTTCACTTCACGATTAATTCCATGCATTTCGAAGTCAATTCCCTTAACTTTATGGTCAATTACATGCATTTCATAGTCAATTCCCTTCACTTCACGTCAATTTCATGCATTTCACGATCAATTCCCTTCATTTCATGATCAATTCCATGCATTTCACAGTTAATTTTCGATGATTCCGCTTCACTTCACGACCAATACCATATATTTCATGCTCAATTCCCTTCACTTCATGGTCAATTCCGTGCATTTCATAGTCAATTCCCTTCATATCACGGTCAATTCCATGCATTTCACAGTCAATCCCGATGATTTCCCTTCACGGTCAATTCAATGCATTTCACAATTAATTCCCTTCACTTCATGGTCAATTTTGTACATTTCACAGTCAATTCCCTTCATTTCACGGTCAATTTTATGCATTTCATGGTCAATTTTGTACATTTCACAGTCAATTCCCTTCATTTCACGGTCAATTTTATGCATTTCATGGTCAATTTCGACAATTCCCCCCTCACTTCACAGTTAATTCAATTCATTTCACGATCAATCCCCTTCACTTCACGGTCATTTCCATTCATTTTACGGCCAATCTCAGCGATTCCCTTTCACTTCATAGTCAATTCAATGCATTTCACGGCCAATTCCCTTCACTTCACGGTCAATTCCCTTCACTTCACGGTCATTTCCATTCATTTCACGGTCAATCCCGGCTATTCCCTTTCACTTCACAGTCATTTCAAATGCATTTCACGGTCAATTCCCTTCAATTTCGGTGATTGACCGTGAAATGCATGAAATTGACCGTGAAATGCATTGAATTGACCGTGAAATGCATTGAATTGACCGCGAAGTAAAGGGAATTGACCGCGAAGTGCAAGGAATTGGACGTGAAGTGAAGCGGAGTCACCGAAATTTGACCACGAAATGCATGGAATTGACTGTGAAATGAAGGGAATTGACTGTGAAATGCACGGAGTTGACCGTGAAGCGAAGAAAATTGACCATAAAATGTATAGAATTGACCGTGAAGTGATGGGGAATTGCTAGGATTGACCGTAAAATGCATGGAATTGACCATGAAGTGAAGGAATTTGACCTCAAAATGCATGGAATTGACCATGAAGTGAAGGGCTTTCACTGGAATTCACCGCAAAATGCATGAAATTGATCACAAAGTTAATGAAATTTACCATGAACCGATTGAAATTGACCGTGAAGTGAATGAAATTGACCGCGAAGTAAATGAAATGAATAAAATTGACCACAAACTGATTGAAATTAACCGCAAAGTGAATGAAATAGATTTTCGACTATCGACCCGATGGAATCTTGAAAAATAACTAGGTTGGTTGGCTAAATTAGTTTCTCCTACCTCAGAATCATACGTCTTACGTTAAGTAACTCATTCAAATTTATGAGATATGCTTGTTAAATAAATAGGCAAAGAAATGAATTACAAGATAGAAAAATATTTTTATATACTTATATATATATATTTACATAATTATAATCATGTATTAGAGAAAAATAAATAAATCTTTGCCAGACTGCGGCCAGCGGCAATGTCAGGGCAGTTCGGGCTTTTTTTCCAGTGGAATCTTCATTGCTTTTGTGGGTCTCATCATGAGATTTGTGTTATATCCAAACTGCTTGAGATGAAAAATAAGACGGATCTAACTATCAAGTACATCACACTATAAAAGGCAGTGGGGAATTGAATGTCTACCATTAAAAACCTTGTAGGGTTATAGAAGTTTTGGATCATTATGAAATTTGTTTTTCCTCTTCATAAAGGTCTTTGTGACCTTATGAAGAGATTGGATGGAAAATAAATGTTATGGTGGGCCCTGCAAAACTTTTAACAGTGAAAATCAATTTTCTCACTGCCCCTTGTGGTGTAGTCCAATTGATCTTTAGATATGACTTCTTTTCTTTTTTTTGATAATACTCTGAAATGATCTCGAAATATCGATGAACGTTGTGGGTATAATAAATACATAACTATAAGCCCATGTAATTTTGATCTCTTTTGAACCGTTCGTACAACTTGAGTTCAAGGAGCGTCCGCGCTCGTCTTCGAGCACCAGCCGATCCGATTATGAAAAAAGCAGGGGCATTTTCGACCTTTGGCAAGTTATCCGTACAGTTATTGCTTATTCTGGTGAGGCATGAAGAATTATGCCCATGAAGGTAAATGGGCCATAAATGAGTCGTACGGTAGTAAATTTCTCTTGCAATTGCAGACGAACACTTCCCCTGTCAACATCCAGTAAACATGCACTGGGGTTACTTGAGAGAGTGGAACTTTCATGAGATCCAACCCGTCCACCAGCTACGCCTCCTCGTATTAACTGTTGAAATAGAAATCGTGATCGGGAAGGCGCCATCAAAGGAAATAGTTGGGATGTAGGTGCGGATTGGGTACTATCCCGACCAGGACCTGGCTAGATACCAATGGTCCTGTCAGGGGCTCTTTGGGGCTGTTCATCCATTCTGAAATATCATCTTATGCAATAAGCCCTAAAAGGAGGTAGATTGATGGCTCAAGTGGACCACACCACAGGAAGAAGTAGGGATTGAAAACTTACCGTCCAACGCTTCCTGGGGCCACGGAAGTTTTCGATCAAGCTAATTTTGATGTTTTCCCTTCATGCATAGTTATGTGACCTTTTGAACAGGTTAGATAGCAAATAAATGTCACGGTCGCCCTAAGAAATTTTCAATGGTAAAAGATCAATCGCCACTTCTTTGCGTGGTGTGGTCGGGCACCGCTTCGGTGGATCCGAGGTGGGTGAGGGGTTCACAGTGATGTATGTGTCCTGAATCCACACCGTCCAACCGTTTTGACAGCTCATTTGAGGCATGATCCCCAAATTGAAGCTGATCCAAACCTTAAGTGGACCACACCACAGGAAGCCGTCATTATTGAATCCTCACAATTAAAAACATTATAGATTCCACCATAATGTTTATTTGCCATCCATACCATTAAAAACATCGTCCATTCCACAGGAACGTTTATTTGCCGTCAAAGCTGTTGATAAGGTCACGAAAACTTAGATAAAGAGACCGCACAAATATCACCTTGAGCCCACGGCAACTTTTTAATAATCAATTACCAGTATTTCCTATACTATGGGCTAGCTAGTTGAGATTTCCTGCACTATAGATTAGCTTAGATTTGAATCAGCTTCATTTTTTGGATCAATGCTCTAAAATAAGCTTTCAATGTGGATGGACGGCTTGGATGTAGTCACATACTTCACAGTGGGCCCCACAGTAAGAAGTCCCACCCACTTCAGTGGATCTGGGGATCCACCCAAGCGGCAATCTGTCTGGTTTACTTGCGCCTTCTTTTGTACCCTTTTTTAGCTTGCCCATAAGGGCGTGTTTGACCGGTTGCATTTAGGTGGGATTACAAGGGATCCAACTAGTTTTATTAAGGTAATGATAATGTTTTCAGTGGATGGGTTAGAGTTCCACGGTATTGCAACATCCCGGGACAGGTTTTGACGGTCTGTTTGGATGAGTTGGAATTTCCCAGGAGGACGACGATGGTTACCGTGTTTGGCTAGCAATGGTGAAAACCCTCCCGCTGCGGTAGATGAGCTGCCGTGGATTGTGACAAAGACCACTGCATTTATGTTTATATCACCACATTCTATGGGCCCACAGTGATGTATGTATTACATCCACACCGTCTATCCATTTTACGAGATCATTTTAGGGCACGGCCCCAAAAAAGAGGCATACCAGAATCTTAAGTAGACCACACCACATAAACTAAGTAAGATTTAACATCTATCATTGAAAACTCCTAGCAAGCCACGGAAGTTTAGAATCACTCTGATATTTGTTTTTTACCTATGTGATATTTGTTTTTTACTTTCACACAGGTCTGTGTGACCTTATGAACATCTTAGATGACAAATAAACATCATGATGGGCCTTAGGAAGGTATCGACAATGGGAATCATTATCCTCACTATTTTATCTGGTGTGGTCCACTTGATCTTTGTATCTATCTCATTTTTGGGTTTATGGCTTAATATAATATCTCATAATGGATGGATGGTATGGATATAATACATATATCATAGTGGGCCCCATGAAACTTGGTGATGCCCATACACCACCGTGCAACATATCAATTTTTTCTTATCCATGCGAGATTCATTCCAGTAGTTGTACATCCGGCGGGACTGGGAGAACTCAAATTTCTATCCTGCTCAGTTTCCAAAGTCTTGAACCAATACCACAAAGCTAATAACCAGACATACGTGAAGTTTGAACCATTGATTTTTCTTATTCAATCCCATGTAATTCACCCTAATGCAGTTGGCCAAGCAAGCCTCAAAATGAGGTCTGGCATCGATTCCCCAAGGGGGGTGGCTAACAGTGATGTGTGAACTGACAATGCTTGTGTACTAACAAGCTCACAAAAAAAACAAAAAAGCAGGCCTTAAAATGATTTGTCAAAATAAATGAACGGCATGGGTTAAACATATCCATCACAGTGTCCTCACAGAGCCGGACAAAATCATCTGTCCCTAGCTAAGTCAGAGTGGGATCATAATCCACGCCAAGAGATGGTACCCCACTTTAGTTTTGTGGAGGACTCATTGAGGCATTTACATGCCATTATATCCATTCATCTAATATGCTTCATGTAACACCACTAAATTTAAGAATCAATTATGTATGTAATCTCCGAATTCTCAAGTATCACTTTTAATGTAAATGATAAATTTAATAACATAAATTTAAAAGGTATCAAATCCACGGTAAAGAAACTCAATCTCAACAGTGTATATGTATATTAATTGGAAGAAGTGTATATGTATATTAATTGGAAGAAGTATGTAAAACATACAGTCAACCATATAAACAATAAAGTCCATTCAACATGGGGATTCAACGTATACATGTCTAAAATATAAAAAATCTAACTCTGTCATCTTTAAACTAGTCTCCACAAAGATATGATGAAAATGAAGGGATAACAACCTAAACTACATAATTAGCAAATTGATAACATGACCCATGGTCCACTACTCCTTCATGTTTCACTATTATGTTATCGGTACTTGCATCACAAACATTTCGTTGGTGTTTTAAAACACCATCTCAAAAGAGAGTGAATGGCCAACTCAGTGTTACCATTCCCTAAGTTAAACATAATATCAACACGTTCAAGTTCAAGTAATGAAACATAGCATTGCAAGTAAGTCCTAATCTACTTGTTTAATGCATATTTGCAAATGCATGTACGCATGATCCGAACAATATTAATGTGAGGCTTGTTGGGAATTTTGACTTGCGGAATCACACAAATCTAGATCTAGGATAGCAAATCAATGGCACCAAGCACACAAGAGAACACAGAGAACACCCAGATTTAACGTGGAAAACCCTTGCGGAAAAAAACTACGGCACAAAGCAACAGATCTCAACTATGAAAATAAAAATTACAAAGAGAAAGGACTTACCCGATTCGAACAACCTCAAATCTCACCCTTACTACACCCTTTAATTTCCCTGAAACTCCTTTAGAAAAACTTTTCCATCCGTCTAAAAAAGCCCTAGGAACACCTATTTATAGTTTAGGCAACTTTCCTTTCGCATCCCAGTTGCGAAAGGACTCAAATCCGTAGTTTTGCACAAAATCGCGAAACAAACTGTGTAATCTGCGACTGGTCGGAGCCCTCCTGCGACTGGTCGGAGACTTCTACGACCGGTCATAGCTCTCCTACGACTGGTCCTAAGCCCTCAAAAAAAACAGTACAACTCACTTGACTTCGAGTCGTGTCAAGGCTCGAACCTACGATCGGTCGTGGCTCCCCCACGACCGGTCGAGCAACATGAAAACTTGAAGATGGAAAGCTTCTCCTCAACAAGGCTCTCTCGCCTACCAAGCAATGGGGCCCTCTTGCCATCCACACTGTGCAATGCCCCTTTTTTTTCCAACAGTGGGTTCCACTATTTCATATGATGTGGCCCACTTGAGCTTTAGAGTGCCCTAATTTTTGGGCCCATGCCCTAACTTTAACAGGCAAAACCGATGGGCGGAGTGGATTTGTCATGACATCTCTGTGGGGCCCACTGTCATTTTTAAAAGAAGAAAAAGAAAGAATTTAAATAATGTGTTGATGCACATCACCGCCCAGAGCAATCACTCCTCACTTTTCTCTATTTCATTCCTTCTTCTTCGTTGCACAGTTGCACACCACCCCGACCCATCGATCCATGTCATTCATCATACTAGTACCCACTAGCTTATCTGAACCGTTCATTGGAACGATACCTTTGTATAACCTTAGCCGTTGATGTCTCTTGCCCAAAAACCTCTGGTGTCGCCCACCTTGAACCTCAATCAAATTGATTTTAAACTTCATCTCTTGCCTTGTTGCTATAAAATCAATGGACGTTATAGATTTCTACATAGGATGCATCTGTGGACCCCACTTCATCTCACTAGCCTGGAATTCTGTAAGTATGACGGGGACTTTCCGTTTTAGCTTCAACAGAAATGCTACACGTCTTTCCCCTAGGCAATCTATGTAAGGCTCTCTCCTCAAATTGTAACCGTTATTTTTCCTCATCCAATGCTCCACGACTCTCCAACACATCCCCACTTCAGAGAGCTAATCAAAAAGCTCCAATCTCCCCGCTTTCTCATCTATTCTACTGTCTTTATCAACCGCCAGAAGCCAAGACCCAAATTTTCTAAAACCCACCAGCAAAACACATTGAGAACATCAATCTTTCATTGCACTAAGCTCCCAAGTATTGATCTCCATCGGTTGGAAGAATTGAAGCCCTCAAATCCTTGCTAGACAACAGTCTACCATTGGAGGGAATCAAATACCATGTGTCAGATATCAACCTAGTGGCTAACTATATCAAACAACTCTCGAGTTGGAATCTAGTAAGAGCCTAAAACTATTTTACATAAAAATCAGACCTACATCAAATATATATTTTCATAACAGGTAGGTGATCTTCTCCGTTGAAAATATTACGTCACAAGCATTATTGTGTAAATTGAACTGATGGATTCTCATTATATAGAGTAATTGGATTTGTTTGAGCATTACATCGTAGCATGAATTTTATTTAATTTATATTTCATATTGTATAATGTATTTAATTGACTAGTGTTGTGGGTGCTCTGCCCTAGAAAGGATCATGTTGTTATGGGTGTTTTGCCCGGGTCATTCCCGAAAATGATATTTATTTTGTGCCGCATTTTAAATTTTAGCAATTGTGGACATTCAACCCCTTGCCTGTGTTCCAGGATGTGTCATATCTAAATATTCGATTACTGGCCCATGTTCTAAGATGAAAGTCATATTCTCTTTATTTAAGATTAAGTGAATGTACACGTGGGTGCTCTACCTGGACTCCGTAAAATGTTGGATGCATGGTGCCCTGCCCTGAGAGGTCCAAAATGGTCACGGTGCTCTGCCTTGAGTTAATCCCTAAAATGGGTACAAAGGTGCTCTACCATGGCAAAGTCCAAAAACGGATCAAAATGCTATTTTGTTTTATTTGAATTCATTTTCAGAATTTCATTTATATTAGTGGAATATTAATGTCCTCCTATATTCAAGTTGTGGATGCGTAAATACAGTTTTGGTGCACACATTCGTGGGCCACAATCCCTAATAGGTATAGGACTATTTGGGATCAGGAGTCTATCATCTTGGAATCACTTCTCACATTAGGTATGGGACTGACGTCAGTTGTGGTCCTTGGTGCTAGGCCCCTAGTGGCCCGTGATAACACACACTATGACTCGATCTTTTGGTATATTCTTTTTTGTAACATGCTGCTTATGATAAGTCGTGTTAACTTTATTTATTTTATCAAACAATACTTAATGTCAACGTAGTATTTCTAACTTTGGGAATGATTTGACCCTACGAATCATAGCGCTCACACCTCTGTAGATTGTCTTACAGGCATAAGAGATTGAATAATACGAGCAAGCTAGACAAGATGTTAGTTTTAATTTTATTTTTTTAATTTTAGGATTAGTTTGCATTTTGGGTTATGATTTATTATTTAGTTTATTTTTATTCCAATGTAATAAAGATTTGATAATAGTTTAGTAAGCTTTTAATTAATGAGAATGAGTTATTATTTATTTTCTCTTTTTGTTTGACTCTGATTACCTTAAAAACGAATGAAAATTATGTGGATTATGTTGTATATTTTGCTAAGTACAACTCATAGTACCTGACTAACTCGAGTACCAAATTTCGAGGCGTGGCACACTGTACTAGAGGTCAAGTTGACCACTAGATTCTTGTCGAACAATTAGATACTTAGTACACTGATGAAAACCTATGCTTGTAAATGCATAATTACCAAACATTTATTATTCAGTGTTCAAGCAGCAGTATTAGGAATGCTAGATTATCACAATTGTACTACAAGTAAAGAGGAACCATATGGCTCATCATCGGGGTTCTTAATCCATTCTAGTTATACCTAATGTCGAATATCATTAACCTCATTGGTTTAGCATTAGCCCAAGGCATAATTTAATATAGTAATGAGTAATTGCCTAAGATCAATGATGGCAGGCTCATCACCTCCATCAGTACTCAAGACTCATTTTAAGGCCCACTCACCTACACATATAAGAGACAACAAGTCTCAGACCACCGTGCCTAGGTCATGAGTTGTAATGAGTATCACATTATATTACAATTACAATTTGCTATGAATGGTGACTATATATTAATGGTAATCATGGTGCTGGATCCAATCAGATGTATAACAACATTTACAAAATAATGATTATCCTGTATTAGATAAAATCCAATGGATCAAAGGAATATAAACTATACCCACCTTGGGTGCAAAGTAACACAAGTTATTGTCAGTCAACCTTTTTTTTGTAGTTAGCTTGTTAGTACACACACTGTCACCCAACTTGTTAATTAAGCAACGCAAACATTGATCCAAAAATTGTAGCCATGGGTTGAGTATTGAATCACCACTTTTTCTTGTAGGGTGGTGCGCTTGAGATTTGGATCTACCCTCTTTTAAGCTCATGACCTAAAATGAGCTGGTAAATGGATAGACTATAAAACACATACATTACATTGTGGTGCGGACCACTGAAACCATTCCAGGGCCCACCTTCATGCTCATCTGTCATCCAACCCGTTGATACAACACAAATATCAACATTATCTAGAACCATTGTGGCCCCTACTTATAGCTTTTGCCTCGTGGATTCGAGAGAAGTATCTTCGTGAGGAGTCAAGCAAAGCTCTGTGGATTCGGAGTAGTTATCCTTGAGGAAGAACCTCATTAGGTTCACAAGAATTCCTCTCAAACCGATGACAAACAACCAAGTCGGCAACACCACCTGATCCACATAGGACAAATTGTCTAGCGATCAAGTAATTTATTTGAGTATATTATTTGTTGGGTAATTGGAAAAACTTTCCTTTTTTAGATTTTCTCAATTCTTGGTTTAGCCAATGGATGGGTTTACATTAGGAGTGCACATCGAACCGGTAGAACCATGGAACCGAACCGAAATCGACCAAACGTTCGGATTTTATCGGGTTCTAGAGTACAGCGATTCCGGTTCTGATTTCAAAAATCATAGAACTGTTTAATTTGGTTCGATTCTCAATTTGAATGTATGTAGAACCGAACCGTGGATCCAAACTTGAACAGAACCTTAATTTAAAAAAAAAACTAAACCCTAAGTTCCTAACTGAACCGACCATACTACTACTTGTGGCTGGCCTCTCTCTCTCTCTCTCTCTCATCGATCGCCCCGAACTGTGGAACCAATACAAAACCGAACCGATTTTCACAATTTGGTTCTAAAGTGCTAACAGTCCAATTCCAGTTCCAAATATCCTAGAACTGTTAGGAACAGTTCAGTTCCGATTTCACCCCATAATCGGACCGACCCGACCCATATGCACCCCTAGTTTGCATGCCCACCTAAAAATTAATTAAGTTAATCTCGATAGCATTTATTAGTGATGATGATTGTTGGTAACCAAAACTTAAATCCTCGAACACATTCAAATAAGGCCATATTTGTGAATAAACATATCTTGTTACTAAAATGAGATCAACCTATTTTTTTAGGTGGATCGTCCAAAAGACTCCAAGTCTAAATGCATGAATACACTCAGGCATGTTTGGGAGTGTGGATTTGAAACCCGATGGATTAGAAACCCCTTGGATTTGAAATCCTCTTGTTGTGTTTGACACCATAGATTGAGAATTTCAAAAGTAACTATTTATAGCATATTTGCAAGGGTTTGAATTTAATTACTGAATCAATTTTAATATCTCTAATTAGTAAACTTATGTAATTTTTCTCACAATGGTTCTAATAAGCCCATTGAAATATATATTTTGCCCAAAAAATGATGAAATTCCAAGTCCCCTAAGGGCCACAAGCACAAGATCAGGTCTAATAAGCTCACTAATATCTCTAATTAGTAAACTTATGTAATCAAGGTCTCACAGATTTGAAACCCCCATTTACTTCGGTGCCAAATGACCCCTTACCCACTAAATATACCTAATTAACAGCAACAAATTAACAAATTTTCAAGACAACGGATTACGAAGTAATGCTAACCCCTTCTTATTTACAATAAAGACATGTAAGAGACGACCAATGTCAAGACATGCTCCTGTACTGGTACTACCCACCCAATGTGCGGACCTGCTTGAATTACATATCATGCCATAACATATTACTGACATTCTAACAGAAATAAATTTATGATGCAGTCAATGTATTTGACGATTTCTTGTTTGTATGAGTTGCTTAAATGCCCACCAATTTGTTGCTCCTGATCTTAGTGAAAGAGCTGTGTCGAGGATTTATCTCCATCCAGGGATGCTGGTAATGCAAAAGGAACGTTTCAAAAACCAGCGGAGATTTTTTCAATCCATTTGAGAAAGAAATGGTATGGCATGATCTTTTCCCGCCATGCCATTTCCGCCTTTTCAAACCTGGCAAAAGGGGTTAGTTAAAGAGGAGTATTTTAAGCAAAGATTACTCTAACATATATATCTTCTTCCATGATTGAAGTCAGCATTGGGTACACAGGAAGATAAGCTGAATCTTTTCATATGTTTTTTGAGAGGGTTAGCTTTTTCATAGCCTTCACCCTGCCTAGTTTGGCTCTTCCAAAGGGTGAGCACTGAGTTAAATCAATCAGGGCCTGGGCCTGTTTCGGATTGTGGATTTGCAATCATTTAGAGCCTGTTTGGGAGCATGGATTTGAAACCTCCTGGATTGCCAACCCCCTGGATGCAGAACCCCCTGTTTTTATTTGGCACATTAGATTTGGAATCACCTGAATTGTAAAATTTATATTTGGGAGTGTGAATTTGAAATTTCCTTAAAATTTATAGTATATTTGCATCAAAATATACACATTGAGAAAAAAAAAATGTAATTCTGAACTTCTAATGGGCCAAAAAAGTAGGCCCACTAAATTTCACAATTGTCAGGTGGTCTAAAAACACACCATAGAAATTACAAAACATACATGCACCTACGTGAATAAATAAAAGGATAACGACTGTCAAATATAAAATATTTTTAAAATAATACAAACACAAAATGTCAAACTAACAAAGCTAAATAAAAGCATACCAGTTCTCCGTTGGGCTCACTATCAATGCGTGTGGTTTATCCACGCTGTTCATCCATTTTTCCATGTAATTTTAGGAGTTGAGCCCAAAATTGAAGCATATACAAAGTTCAAGTAAAATATACCATAAGAAACAGTGGAAATATTAATTTCCACTGTTGAAACCTTTATAAGGCATCCACTGATGTTTATTTGTCATCCAACCAGTTCTTAAGATCACACTGACATGTATGAAGTGAAAACACAATTATCAACTTGATCTAAAACTTCTATGGCCCCTAGCACTTTTCAACAGTAGATGTTCAATTAATATTATTTTCAATGATGTGGTCCACTTAGTGTTTTTTATATGCTTTATTTTTAGACTAACTTACTAAAAGTATATGATAAAACAGATGAACAGATGGAATAATATAGATGAATGACGGTAGTCCTACAGTGTATTTTAAAGAATGCACAGAGCCTACATGAATAAGCTAAACTGTGGTGGCTTCATAGGGATGGACGTTGCCAACTTGATTTTTATTACAAAAAATAAAGTTTTCTAAGTTCCTTAACAATAGTTAACAATTCACTCCTACTATAATATGAGTTATCTTATTTTAGGCTAGGACCTAAATTTTAAGGTCATTGGTAGTTCCAGTTGATCACACAGTTAAAAATAGCGTGTAAAAGCAATTATAATGGTTGAATTTATTTTTATTCATATGGCCCACTTGAATGATATTTACCATTAAATTTTTTTTCTCAAATCTTAAATTTTAATGGGCTATATATAATAGCTAAATTACACCATCCATATAACCATCATGGTGAGACATGAATAAAGTATTCTCATCCCTCTATTCACTGCTTAATTTGGTGTGGCCCATTTTAAGCCTAAATTAGTACAATATTTTGATCATACGAATAAATTTTGACAAATCATCACATAGTCGGAATAAATTTTACATAACCATTTTAATGGGTCATGTAATTAATAAATCTCATTCAAAAAACACATTATAAACCAACCTTTATCGTTCGTCACCTTCAAATAAAACAATCCATCTTTTTCTATAACTCTGTAACAGCGGTCCGCAGCAACCTTTCGGCAGACTCTAGCAGCATATGCAGCAACCTTCGCCGGTACCGAGAAAGTAATGGTTACAACATTTTTAAAAAGATGAATGAGAGAGGTGCGATAAATGATTGCGTACAAATAGTAGGTTTTTGAAGAAAATTTCAAACCGTCAAATTTTCGACCGTTGAGCTACTTTAAAAAGTCAATCCAAGGTCAAAGTGTGGATTACAAACCCTCAGATCAAAGAAATTACCAACCCCCAGTTACTTTATGGTGCCAAACGGCCTAGGGATTGCCAATCCCTTCCAATCCATGATGCCAAATGACCCCTTAGTATGTTTGACACCCTTAAATGTGAATCAACTTTAATCCAAAAGTACCTATCCATGGTATATTTACAGGAGTTTTAATTTAATTATTAAATCAACTTTAATATGTCTAATTAGTGAGATATATAGTTCTTGACAGGTTGTGATAAGCCTGCTGAAATATATACTTTAGCCGAAAATGATGAAATTCGATGCCTTGGATTTACATGGACATTGTTTGAACAGTGCCCGGACAATGTTTGGTCGACATTATTGGACAATGTTTGGTCGACAGAGGTTTACATGGACAATGTTGGGCCAATGCTGATCATCATAGGCCATGTGCCCAATAGATGATAATGTATAGTGACACATGCTACGCATGTAACTATTGAAATGATTTTATGATTTTAGGTGTAATTCAAGTTCTCACCATGGATTACAAACCCTGTCAGAGAAGGGATTGGAAAGCCCTGGATTTGAAACCCCCAATTGCTTTATACTGACAAACACCTATGGGGATTTGAATACCCCTCAAATCCCCTCCAATCCACGGGGCCAAACGACCCCTTGGCATTTGTTTTCTCGTGGGCCTGCCACTTCCATATAATGCACGCATCAGACAACTCAAACCATCCATCCATCCATCCATTCATTTAAGGACAAATAGGAATAGGTCATGTTCCAAGAATCAAACAATCTTACCTGGCTGGAAAATGGTGCATCTACCCCCCCCAAAAAAAAAAAAAAAACCAGGTTCAGATTGTATGGTTCTTACATAAAGGGAAAAAAAAAAAGGGGTTAGCCAAGAGGAGAAGATAGAGAGAGCATTTACCACACCGTCACACGCATTACGAAATTCTAATAAAAAGTTTATCTATACGAGTAGCAATAGCTCATAAAGAAGAGAAGACTGCCTCAGCGGTAGTGACAAAATATGCATCGTCATCAGTTCATCAGATAATACGTGCAATTTGTATACATCACTGGCAGATGGTTTGATAGACACAGCTAATGAAGGAGCCAAAGACCAACTAAACAGAAATCATATCAGATGCACAGGGGGCAATGAAAACCAAATCGTGTATATACAGGAATAGTAAACGTTTGAAGAAGAATGTTGAATAGTAAAAAAATGGAGAGCCAACAAGCAAATCTAAAGAGATGCAGCTCAGGAACAGTTAAACAAACAGCTCATCATGCTCAATGGTAGTGGAACACACAGGAAAAACCAGGGGAAAAAACAGAAAGTTTGGGGAAAATATTATTAAAAAACATGGAAAATAATATTGATCCATTGACCATCATCTGCAAAATCAGGAGTATGCCTACTCCCAAATTTTGTAAGCCAAAATCCCTACAAGGGAGATTACTTGAGCTAAAGCTCAAGTAACTGTGATTTTGCTAATCCTCCATGTGTAATTTCGCACTAAACACACCCATGATCGCAATTATTAGGAAAGCAGTGTTTTAATCCTACAAATCTAGCATTGAGGGGATGTGACCTGTCAAATTGGAATTAGGCTAAATTGGATTTTGCGAGATCCACAACCATATTCAAAGTAGAGATAACTATGGCGGATTGATGATGACTAAGCTATCAGTACTTCAGAATAAGCCACCAAAGTAGAGATAATTATGAGGGATTGATGATGACTAAACTATCAGTACTTCAGAATAAGCCACCAAAGTATCTAACAAAATTTGGTTTAGGCTCCCTTTAGCCAGACTGAAATTTTTGTGGTTTAACCTCATTTCATTTGTGGTTTAACCCCCAAATCACAAAAATAAAAATTCAATAATTTATTAAAATTTTGCATCAGAGAGATTCCCAAAGACGAGTCAACATCCTCCCAAAGGAGTGCAGATGTCCCTGTCTGTTTTATCATCACTTGCACAAACAAAATCCGGCAAACACAAAAGAAAGAATTCGAGGAGTAAAGTCTCTGTCCTCCGAGTTGAAAGCAGTCATCTGAAAATTGAATAGAGAACAATTTTTATTTTATTTTTAAAAAAAATAAAAAAAGAACAATAGAGAGAGAAATGTGCCTCAGATCATAATTTTTTTTCATAGTTATAACTCATAGTATATTTAAAACCATCATAGGCACTTAAAGTAATTCAAGCAAAGGCTTGGAATGTCATCCAGAGTCAAAACAAAACTAGAAATTACGATTCAAAAATCAACAGTGGTAAAACAAAGGACACAGATGAGAATATTGCATCACTGGGCTCTTTTTTCTGCTTTTGCTGATTTTTTTTTTGGTCATTTTGTGAAGGACATTGCATCAGAGAGATTCCCAAGGCCAAGTCATCATCCTCCAGAGGGGAGTGCTGATGTCCCTGTCTGGTTTATCATCACTTGCAGCTCCTTTTTTTCATGCCAAGCAGTAGTTCATACCTATCACCATAGGGTAGAAAATGGGTCAACCTATGCAACTACTTTATAGACTCGAAACAAGACCAATGGATCAATCCATAAGGACCTATGCATGAAATCTACTCAAAACTTTCAGAGTTAGCCCTATAGGTTTCAGATTTACCACTTCAACTACTCAATTGAGATAACCTCATTATATTAAAACTTGAAGTGCCCAAATGAAGTTGTATTTGTTTGCATACTTCCACTTGAAAGTATAGTATATAAATTAAAGGCACTTGTAACCAATCAAAGCAGCAGAAACACATACCAAATGCAACTCTTTCACTTCAAGACAAAACCCAAATGCATCAGATGAGTTCCTTTTCGTGGTAGTTACCCAAAGTATATTTAAAACCCATTATAGGCATTGCATCAAATTAATCGAATCAAAAACTAAAATATAATGAGGACCAAATCACAAGGATTTAGCTAACCTTCAGTGTTGGTGAAATATATCAACTTTCTGTAACTTCCCAATAAACCCCCAAAAAATGAGAAAAGTGAAGAAAATATGCCCACAGATTAGAAATATGAGGACAAAACAGAGCATAAAAGAGAAGTAGAATAAATAAATAAATAAGATCAGATTAAAAACAGAGTAAGTAGCGCTGGGTACTAATCAGAAAGATGACGACAAAGAAAAGCATATGGAAATGGATCAAACTAAAGTCAAAACTCATAAGAAACAAGTAGAAAAATGGGCGGCATTTCTTAAGTAGCTGCATCTTGATAAAGAGAACCGATCAACTACTTCCAGCTGTGGGCGATCAGTTGCCCTTAGAAGGAAAATGAACTTGTGGATTTGATTGGAAAAAGCTAACAATACTCGAAAAAGACATTGAAGGAAGACAGGCAAGATGCTTTACGGAAGAAAGCAACTAGCGAATCAAAACAAGAACATAAAACATCCCAGACAGAGAGTGGGATAGGGTTAGGGTTTTCTGAGCGAGACAGGGGAGAGGTTAGGGTTTTCTTTCATCTTTGCATCCTTTATATAGAAACTTCGTATGAAGAAATTAGGGCAACCTTTCAGCTTCGCAAAAGCACGCTTGTCAGTCGGGTGCTGGTGAACCATGTCGGGTTATGACCCGCGGTTGTCCACGTGCAAGGCCTGGGTTCTCGGCCCGGCCTCAGCGAGTCTCACACAACGTGTGGCAGTCGACCTCATGACCGTGATGCGGGTCGAAAATCTACCCCATCAGCCAAAAGCATCATTCCATAGTGGGCCTTAGTCTTAAAACTCAATCCAGTCCATAACTTTTGTGGGCCACACCACGTGCAAAAGTTACTAGGGGTTACCCTCCCATTAAAACATTCATAATCATTTTTTGGACTCACCAAGATGTGATTCACAGATCCAGACCATCCGTTATGTGTGCCCCACTTGGATGAGCGGTTAGACCAAGTTTCAAATGCATTCAAATTTTAGGTAGGCCCCACCAAGTGCTTTTATATGTTTTAAGTTTGTCATTATGTGATTTTAAATGGTATGGCCCACCTGAGTTCCATATATGGCTTATTTTTTGGATGTCTCATAATTTAGAGGGGACCCATCAAATGTACAGTATTAATTTTTGACACGCATCACAGTGGGGCCCACACAGCTCGATCTCATGGGAAGTTCTCATGAGATCAACCGCGAACCATTTCTCACACATCCATACATTAGAGTATACACGAACTGAGCTAGCTCGGTTAGCTTGCTTGACTTGACTTGAAAAAGCTTGATTTGACTCGGCTCAAAGATGAGTTTAAGCCGAGTTGAGTTGATTTTTTAAGCTTGAAAATGAGTTTAAGCTGAGTTCGACCAGGCCCCAGCTCGACTTAACTCAGATCGAATCCAGCTCGAATCGAACTCGGATCGAACGAGTTCGGTGACTCGGTTACTTTGCCATTGATGTTGCTTACCAAGTGTTAAATAAAATGACTCAACGAAGTGTGGCGGGTGGCAATGAAGGTATATACATAAAACAAATACCTTTTTTTTCTTAATTTTTCTTCGTTTTTATGTTGCTTAGAAGGTATTTGATAAAATACTTGTAAAACTATTGCTTTTCTTTCACATACAGAGAAATTTTGAAGGTGCAGTCTAGTGTTTGTGAAAATGCCTCAATGGTGAACTTGGCTCGAACTCAGCCCGGGCTGGCCCAAGCTGCTGACCGAACTAAGATGAGCTGGCCAATCAAGCTCGAGGACCGAGCTGAGCCAAGTTCGAGCTAAAGTCAGCTAGTGACCAGGGTGAGTCGAGTTGAGGCCAGCTCAACTTGGTTCAACTCGATATACACCCCTAACATATATATATATATATATATATATATATATATATATATATATATATAGAGAGAGAGAGAGAGAGAGAGAGAGAGAGAGAGAGAGAGAGAGAGAGAGAGAGACTAAACTAGTTTTTATCTTAGGGCTCACTGAGGTGTCTATATATTGCATCTAATCCATTTCCCTATAGTACTTCACGAGATGAAAGAATTATATAAATGTCAAAGTATCTCAAAATCTAATTTGGCATTGAGTTAAAATGAATCTTAATTTTCATGCATTGTAATTGGTCCACCTTATCACTAACATTGTCAGCAGTGTTTCATTAAATGCAGTTTGTAATGATGTGTTCCAATTAGATTGCAACAATCAAGAATTTTCTTCTTGTAGGGAGTAGAAGATCCCAATTCAACATGTGAATGTAGAGGTTTCTTTTATATATATATATATATATATATATATATATATATATATATATATATATATATATATATATATATATATATATATATATATATATATATATTGTGTGGTAGTTAAATTGAGTGTCCAATCAATTTGATTTTTGAAATCAATGCTAAATAAAGGGTATTGCACCTAATGGATTTCATAAACCTTAAGTCGTTTGCTCTTGTTAGAGAAACTGATACCGATAAGGATCCATATGGCGTTAATTACACGAGTGTGCGTGTAGACATTCCACCCAGGCTAGTATCTTGAGAAAGCTAAGACAATCCAAAAACCATGATGATATCCTAAACTAAATTCTAATACCAGCTTAAACCTTAATCCGAACTTTAAACCAACAACCAACCTAACTTTAACCCAAACCCAAACCCTAGCCTTAACCTTAAACTCAGCCTAAACCTAACTTGAACTCTAATCCAAATTCTAAACCACCACCTTTATAAACCTACCCCCGACATTCACTCTATTTACCATCCTACTAAACCAAAAGTCAACTTTCATATGCAATTACTCATGTAGTTCACTCTATTTACCATCCTACCAAGCCAAAAGTCAACTTTCATATGCAATTATCCATGTAGTTCACTCTATTTATCATCTTACCAAATCAAAGTCAACTTTCATATGGATTTACCCCTGTAGGTCACCCTATTTACCATTTTTATCAACTTCACCAACTATCAAGAACCAATGAGAATCTGACACATGGCATTCCTCTCCCCTCAACCATTCACAAGTTTTCATGTCAACTTTTACCCCTTACCTACCTTCCAATTACAGCAATTTCACTGGAGAAGGCTATAAATTGCCCTCTCCCCCTTCACATTTTATACACTTCACATTCTTAAAATCCAAGTGAGGGAGAAAGAGAGAGTAAAAGGAAGAGAGTAAGGGTGAGAGAGAGCTCTCAAGTCCCTAAGATTAAATTTTTCTAGACATCTCTTAGCCTCATTCTAACTTTCTCAATCCCAAGTCTAGCTTGTATTGATCATGGTACAACCCATATCTTAATCTATTAAAGTTAAAGGCAAAGATCTTTTTTACTTTACACAAGCATTCATCATGACATTTATTCATTTCTCAACCCTCATACTCCTTTAGATTTACAGTGAACGTTTGTTCTGTGACTTGTCATACATCGGATCCTGTCACGTCAGAAATTCCTAGTAGTCTAGTCCACTTTTCTTACCTCGTTTGCATAAGTATCATTTTATCCACCTTCTAAACACGCCATTGGACGTATGCTCTGTGACTTGCCGAAATATCGAATCTTGCTACATCAGAAATCCGCATATGTACCTACCCTCATCTCGACCACAGCATCCATCATCCCTTGAAATTATTTTACCATGCTAAGTAGAGACCGTACCTTTGTACGGGCAGAGATGGTGCCTAACACCTTCCCTTTTTGTAACCGAGGTCCCTTATCCGGAATCCCGGATCGTATATTATGAGTCAATCTAAGTTATAAGATTCTCCGAATTTCTCCAACTGTACATATTCCGCAGTTTATATCCAGCTGAGGGATTCTGAGATTAATTGGCTAGTAGCGACTCCAACATTCACAAATAAGCCCAATCACCTCCACCATCAAAACACAACATATAAATCAGCTTGGACGCTGATTTTTAGTGTCTACAGTGCATTATAAGGGATATCAATAACCTGTAACATAGACCCATGACATTGCACATATGCAAGGCGTGGATAGCAAAATTCACTTCAAGCAGGGGAATCTCTTCATTTTGCAGTTGGCCCTATCCTCAATAGGTTAAATATAATGTATTTCATTAGATCCGAGATGGGCAGTAGGCTAAGCTTTGTGGTGGGGCCAAGTTAGGCCCTGGCTTAGCCTGAGATCTTAGACCCAATTCAGAGAAACCGCTCACGCCTAAGCCTAATCCAACTTGTGTGAACCAAATAACCTGGAGAGAGAGAGAGAGAGAGAGAGAGAGAGAGAGAGAGAGAGAGAGAGAGAGAGAGAGAGAGAGAGAGAGAGAGAGAGAGAGAGAGAGAGAGAGAGAGAGAGATTTCACCAGTTTAGAATAATAAAATCATGTCTACGTTTATGATAGATGAGTTGTTTAACTATTAAAATAACATATTTGTAATATATTACATCTGATTAAGCTAAAATCACTCGAGGTTAAGTCTGTCTGACCCAAAATTGATCAGACCACGCATGCAAAGCCAAAGCCCAGCCCATGGTCCAAGCCCAACCCAAAACCTGGTTGGGTGGGCTCCCTTTCCAGTTGCCCCCTTAACTAGGCCACGTCTGCGTTACAGTTTCTATAAACATTGGCGTGCAGAGTTTTCACAAAAGAGATAATTTGATAGTCTAGCTCATCTGATGATGATACAAAAGCAAATCAACATTACTGTTAAATTACTTACGTGGTATGCAATAATTCCTAATAAACCATAAGAACTACGAACCAGGAACTACTCTTTTCTGATAATCAAAATATTCGATTACTAATATTCGATGCACATTAGAAATGAAAAATACCCAAGGGTCATGTTTTAAAAAAAGACAAGCACCCAGAGGTGAGGATTCTCCTGATTTTTAATACCAAACAACAGCGGATTCCACATTTTAATCGGTTTAATCTGGGTCAACATACGGTACGTTATACATTTCTTAAGTGCCTGTCATCCATGGCCGGACTATCAAATAACGTTCCTACCAAAAAATAGGAAAAAAAAAAAAAAAAAAAAAAAACCAGAGAGAGAGAGAGAAGAAAGAGGAGGAAGAGGAGCGATGCAATCCTCCATCTTCTTCTGCCCATCTATCTGCCACAGCTCATCCTCCAAAATCCCCTCCTCAGTCGGATTCGGATACCAGAAACCCATCCGGTCGAAAATCCCCACCCGCTCAGCATCGCAAGATGCACGAATCCTATCCGAATCCGCCCCAAAAAAGCCCGATATATCCAAGAAGAGCGAGGAAGTTAAGGTCGCATGTAACAGGCTCTGCCCATGCAGAAGAAGGCATTTTCTGGGAGCTTCTGGTGCTGCCCTTGTGCCACTTTTTTCAGCAGACGCCATTTCCTTACCGCCTGATCCCACGGTACGATTCTTAGCTGCTATGGGATCTGTACGAGTGGACTCGATATCGTTGGGCTCCAACGACAGAGTCCACACTCTCACTCGCATGTCCAATTCAACCCAACGTAGAAATGGGACACCAACTAGCTATATAGACTCACTTTGCCAAATCAGTCTACACTTTTACATGCCTAAGGGCCTGTTTGGATGCTTGTAAGTTGGGTTAGTTGGAAGTGATATTTGGGGGAAGAAATTCACCTGTAAGTCACTTAATTGAATCTAATCAGGTCGAGTCATTCCACTGAATTGCTTATCGAGTTCAATCATATCTCTTTCTTCAATCTAATGTTTGAAAATTGAGTCACTTGCACATCCAAATTCTGCATGTCCATCAACAGCTCCAGACTTCGAATGCTATCCTTCACTTTCTTTTTGCAAGACAGGCACTATCTAACTGTCGACACTAGACTATCTACTGTTTGCTCGCTTTTTCAGTTCATATAAGTGGAGTCCATGGTTCAGTGATTGAAACCATTGACACGATGAGCTGTGATCTTAGCTATGGAATCTCCAATGTATCTGGTCGAATGTTGGTCGTTGCTTTATTTTCTTGACAGGATGTTTGGAACTTTGAACTGGAAACTTTCCACTTCTTTTCTATTTATTCATGCAACAAAATTGGTTCCACTGTTGTTTTTAATTTGAAAAATCTTCCTACTTTTTCAATGGTTGTGTTGTGTGCAATATGCTGTTTGTTCTGGAAATGGGATTAAATAGGAAATTCCATGTTGAAAATTCTTCTATTTTGGTGGCGGCAGCATTTATAATAACTGATGAATTTACATGTACAGGCTGCACTGAACGATATTCATCCTCCAAGGCCAGATTGGTACGAGGAGTGCTATGCATCGGTTATGGACCAGGGCATGAAAGCCTACGAGGGAGAGGTTTATGCCAATTTTCAGGCTTTGTTATCTTTTTTCCTTGTTCATGAATATATGTTTCTAAAATTCAGGAATGTTGGAGTCATTTCTTTAACAAAATTGTTACAAGCTTTCATCAAAATATCGATACTCGACTTTCTAACCACCCCGAGGTTTCAAAATTGGCAGTTCTCATTGTACCTTCACCAGTAGCTTGCCTGTCTCTCCACAACGTACAACTTCATTGTCGACCCTGCTAAATTTTTATTCAAATGTCATTGGACCATTTTTCATGTGCTATTGTTTTACATGGCTGAGCTTGCTTCTTCCTATATGTGTAGTGAAATTCTAATTTGCTCCACATGGCTTTGGCTGATCAAAGTAATTGTGCAAACAAAGCTTCAGCCTATTTGTATAGTGGTGTGTTCTCTCTAGGAAATGTTAGTCTTATTCTTCTTCAACATGGACGCTCATTTAATACTTCTAAGAACATGGATCACTAATTATGCAGAATCTCTTGTTGTTCTTGAAAAGATCTCAGGTTACAAAACTGAAATATTCAGTTCTTTGAGAAAAGAAAATCAGAAAGTGCTGGAGCTAGGCGTTGGCACCGGCCCTAATTTCAAATACTATGCTGGCACTCCTGGTACTAGTGTCATTGGCATCGATCCGAATAAGCGTATGGAGAAGTATGCTCGGGTAGCTGCAGAGGCTGCAGGTCTACCATCAAAACACTTTGATTTTGCACAGGCAGTATGGCACTTTCCCAAACACCTAGCTGTATCCAGATTGCTACTTGCAGTGATGTGCTTTGCTCTGTGAATGTATTTTTGTGAATGTATTTTCCAATATTAAAAAATGTGTGCTTTTGTCATTTGGAAATGAAGCAACTACATTTTGATGATCCTAATTCCCCTTCTTCTATATCCTATGTGTCGATTAACTATCTGTCCAGCCTTAACTTCTTTGGATTAGATGTATCATGCAAAACTGCAAATGTAAGAAGCCGAATAGAAGTGACTAACAATTGCAGGGATAGACTGACAAAGGAACAAAGTTTTTGTTAATCAACCATGTTGACCTCCAATTTTGAAAAGCTTGGTTTTGCCTTCAATAAGCTCAACCAATTTGTAACATTCCCAAGCAAACTGATTATCTCCACCAACTTCTATGTTTGGATTATAATTTTTTTTTTTTTTTTTTCTGCTTTCTTTCAGTTGGTCTGAATGGTTTGCAACTGGGTCCATGTATAATGTAGATCTCAAGTATTGCAAATTTTCTTCTTCTTTTTTAAATAAAAATAAAAATAATTGGACTGGCTTATGTGCGTGTGATGTTAAATTTCATAACCATCAGGTCCCATATTCCTGTTCTCTAACAAAGTGACAATCCACCTGTCGAAGCCCACTTTGTAGTGAGCCACCCATGGTATTCCATCTTGGTAATGGTGGCATAATGGCCGCCACCACTTCCATTACAATATGGGCCGTAACGGCCATTACGGTCTCTTAAATAAATAAATAAACTGAAGAAAACCTGTTTCGACTGTTACGGGGCTATTATGGGTGTTTTTTTTCTATAACGGCCATTATGACTTACAACAAACCTTGGATCCGCCAACCATTCCCAAGCCTGGGTAGCGGGTTGATGTCAAGTAGGCAGCTGGTCAATGAACTTTCGCCAAGCAATCTTGAGAAAAGCCGACCCTAATATCTAGGACATGGCCATGGTGGAATGATGGTGATGATTAAAATAAGAATTCTCCCCATTAACTTATGAATTATCATTAATAATACGAAATGGAACCATTGAGAATTCACAAAAGGTTGTTTATATATAAAAAGCATAAAAATGATAATCTATTTCACTATGGTTGTCCATTAAAATGCTTTCATCAAAGACAGGCAATTGCACGTTAGCCAAAGGACAAGATACCCCTCAACGTGCCCGCAATAGAAAAGATTTGTGGAGAAAACTTACATTCTCATTTGTAAACTCTTCCACCACACCAATTGCTAGCAATATTGATTTCTTTTAACCTATTTATCTGGCATATCTCTTGAAAAATTTTGGTTCTCTTTCTTTCAAATGTGAAATGCTTTTTTATTTTAGTAAGTGGTTAATCATTATATCTCTGAGACCACTGAAAAATCCTCTTGGAAGTGATGCGCCAGCCAGTCCCAAGCCCGCGTAAAGAAGGGTTGCTGTTATGTGGACAGCCAGTCATAGAACTGCATAGCAATCATGAGAATTCCCATTTTGAATATGATTGACAAAATAATATTTGTAAAGGGGGCTCCAAATAGCTGGGAGCATGGGACGAGGCTGTGATGATGTGATGATACTTTAAAATGAATTCTTGGTGTTTGAGGCCACACGTTGTGCATTTTCCCTTGCAGAACTTCAAAACTTTTTTCCCTTTTTTTTTTTCCCTCCAGGACCTTACCAATCAGAAACAATCACCTTGCAAATTTTTTTTTCCTGCGTACAACCTTGCTAACAAATATTCGGAGTATAACTTGTTTATATTTCTCTTCTACTTAGAATCATTGCTGGGCTCACAATCTGTTTTACACAGTAAATTACATGTGATTTCTAATGATGATGTGTTTTCTTTCTTGATGCGATTTATTCCGTCCAGAATAGATCTTGGCAGGATTGGTGCCAAACATTGTATATTGCTTCATTGCCCCATACTTGTATGATGCAAATGGGATGCCTATCTAGTTTACTTGCCATTGGCTATCTCGCTTTCAAATTCCAATGTTGTCAATTTTTCATTAAATTTCACCTTGAAATGATTGAATTCATCATCATCATCTTCTAAGCGTTGTACCAACTAATTGGGGTCGGCTACAAGAATCTTTTTTTTTGGCCATTCCACCTTGAAAAGATTGGATTATTGGATTAAAATGGTGGAGATTTCACACAGGATCTCAAAAGCACAAGCAAGTTGTTCTTTGATGGTTTAGATCATGGTTTTTTAGGTGAGTTTGTGAGGAAAATGATCCGAGGAGGTGGAGTAAACAATCAGGGGTCCTAACCCTCAAAAGAGCAAACACAATTCAAAAACTGAAACATCACTCATGTTGTTAGGCAATAATATTCATATTTCTTCTAGATGTTCAACCTTTTAGTTCTGTGGATGAGGTTACACCTTTATTTATCTGTGATTATTTCAATGTGTTGGTACTGCAAATCTATGGAGTTGTTATCTTTGGAGATTAAAGGCACTGGTGATATCCTCTGCAGGTTGGGGAGGCATTGCCAATAAGGGATGCTTCTGTGGATGCAGTTATTGGGACACTTGTATTATGTTCTGTCAAAGATGTTGATATTGCATTGAAAGGTATTTTTCTTGTTGGTGCTTTTCTCTTCAGTCTTTAAGAACTGTCAAGACTAAACAACCTTGATACACTGGAGATCATGTTCTGTGGGAACTATTATCTTATGTTTTTCAGTTAGGGAATTGTTATCTGCACCTGCCCTGATTGACATGAATCCACCTATTTTTCCCCTTTGAAAGTTGAAATAGTATAAAAGTGTTGTATCCCAAAGCAAAAATGGGCATTTGCAGATTGATTGTAGTGGGTGTAAGAGTGCGTTGTTTCAGTTACATTCTTCTCTAGATTTGTGTAAACAAGGCTTGATGCAGAAATTCAGCTGAAATTTTCACTACAATGTAGGATTACATGCTGATAGAACTCCTCCTAAACTGAATCAGTAGCTTAGTTTGACTTGTCCGCTTCCCTCACGCAAGGGACGTGATTTCAGTTATTCGACGTGATTTCAGTTATTCATTGCGGGTGGTATTTAGCGGGTCCTCCCAACAAGCCAAATATGTTGCCCGTCACTTAAAACTCTACACCTGCAAGTTCCTCCCTGACACGGCATTCGCTGAAAGAGCAGAATCAACAACTTAAATAGTGTTGAGTTGCTTTTGTTAGTTCCTTAGTTTCTAATGTGGCCTTTCTTCAGCTTCTAATTTTATTTGCATGTTTTTTGTGCATCTTCGTCTTGCATTTGCGCATGTGAAATGGTGGGTCTTCTCAAATTTGGCCTTAGAATCATTTGGAACCCAATTTAGTGTCTGTGTAAAACTAAGTTAGATTTGTAGAGTTCAAAAGCTTATCCTTCATTCTATTTCACATGCTTCATCAATGTTTCTCCTTCTGGTAAAGGAACTGAGATAATATCATTCAACTAAAATTTTCAATGGGGACATGCGATAGACATGTACACGATCCAGAGAGCTTATGCAGCAGCCCTACTATGTGCGAAATATGGTCCAAAAGTCAAGACTGATCTGACGATCCCAGCTACTTACTCAGAACACAGCGTAGAAATGTGTTTTGGTATCTTTCCGAACATGTTCAGCAGTTAGAATTGCATGCTCTGCCTAATTTTTTTGAGCCATGGAACAGTTGCGTCTGCAACTTCTGTATCAGTGATGCAATAAGGCAGGGCTACCATAGGAACTCATGTGTAATAACATGTGATAAGCAATGTGCAAAGGGCTCCGTAACCTACATACTTGTTTGTGCAATGGTTGCTTAGATGCTTTTTTATAAAAGGCGGTTAGTTGCTTCAATTCTGCTTTGATGAAGGATTAATGACTCTATCTTGTTAAAGATTATCACCTCATAGAATTTCTTTCCACACTTCAATTCCTGCAAATGTTGAGATTTGTAACTATTGATCCTGGAACCCATGCAGAAGTGAAGAGGGTGCTAAAACCAGGTGGGCTATACATATTCATCGAGCATGTTGCTGCCAATGGTATTACAGATACCTTATATTGATTTAGGTGGAGGAAATGAGCATTTGTGGTTTTCTCTTTTCTGAATATCATTGTGGTGCACAGGTGGAGCACCTGTCAGGTTTCTCCAGAGTCTCCTTGATCCCTTGCAGCAAATACTCTCCGATGGGTGCCATCTCACCCGAGAAACAGGGAAGGAAATTTCTGAAGCTGGTTTTTCAGATGTGAGCATTAACACAGCTGATCTGTCATCTGTCTATCTTATATTTCCCCATATATATGGAGTAGCATGTAAATAGCACCATGTCTTCCTGTGCACATGATTTGGATTGCATGCAGGAATGTGAAATGCAGAGACAGGTAGAGAATGCCCAAGTTCTTGAAATTTAATGAAGCCCTCAGTTAGTTTTATCGGGCTTAGAAAGTTCATAGCATTCCAACTTTCAAGGTTTGTTTGGATGCACAAATGGATTGCTTGGATGCCCGTAAAATTTTTAGTTGTAAACACTTCACACATAAAAAGAGTTTCATTTGTAAACTGTTTACATGCTTGACTTGTGAAGTGTGTATAATGTATAAAGTAGGTATTCTTACCACATAGAGCTTGGGGCGGTAAATTGCACCAAAATTTGCAAATCACATAAAAAGCGCTTGATTTTTTTTAGGTCCTAGGAGATCATCGAAGTACACACATACTATTTGGATGTCCTGCATCCATCATAGTGGACCCCACAAACAATCTAGAAGGCTTTTAATGGTCAGCATCCCATTCCAAATGTTCCCTCATGTGGCTCATTTGATGATCAATCGGGCTGTTTTCTTGGGGTTGTAGGAGAGCATCAATAGACGCACATGATAGGCAAATGTATTGTACATATCACAGTGACCTCCACAGCATGAGTGTCTATCAAAATCATTTCTACTATGGGTAATGTATTTTTAGTTGTAAAGATTTTACCTATAATTAGAACATAGATTTTTTCCTGTAAAAGGAAAAAAAAAGAAGAAGAAGAAGAAGAAGAAGGTGAGTTTACCTCTTAAAGTCTTTTAAAATTTCAGGCAAATTTTACCATTCAAACACTTGTAAAGTGTTTTTTTTTTTTTTTTTCCTCTCTTTTTAGAGAGAGAGAGAAGTTAATAAACCATGCCAAAAGGTGGAAAAGAACACAACAATATGAAGAAAAAATTATAGATCCAAAAGGGATGAAAAGACGCAAGCGTCCTTAAACCCAAAAGCCCATTCTAAAACCCAAGGTTACTGCTTTTGCCTTATACCCGGCCCTCTGGATACAGCTTGTTCCCAAAACAATGCCTTATTTTGTTTTTTCTTTCTTTCTTTCTTTCTTTCCAAATTGCCCGAACAGTAGCCATTGCCACCAGCTGCCAAACCAGCTTCCCATCTTTACCGATTCCACTTGGAAAGTGTTTATCTGTAAACCCTTCACAAGTAAGGATTTTATAGGCATGCGAAGGCATGCAATCATATCAAGGGTGGGCTACAGACTTCTGTGATGGAAGGATGCCTTCAAAAACTTTTTACGTGCTCATGTGCATATATGTATATGAATATGATCCTTGACATAGAAGATTTGTTTAGTGCCCTTGGGCTTGTGTGTAGGAGCTGAACCCGTGGTACAGTTGACCAAGGCATTGATCCAATGGGGGTTGGAGTGGACGTGCCATACCCCAAAAAACTCCCAAATTTGAGGATCCTAGTTGTCTCGAATGTGGATTGCTTTTGTAAATTTTCTTTTATTGCCATTGAATGAATTTTAGATTGACAAATTGTAGAGATATTTGGAGCACAGTCCATCCATGTGGGGCCCATTAATGCGATCCATGTCATTATGAATGGACTCAGAGCACTGAGAATACTGCCTTTGATGAGATGAATTTCCCCGCATGGGACTATGTGCGTGTGTTAGGGTATTAGTGCCATGCGAACAATAGGCCCTCACCATGAAGATCACCATTCTTGAAGATTAGGTTGATCCGTTAGGTGAGCCACACTTATAATTTGAATTGGGTCATTGGTTGTCCATTTATTCCAACAGTGCGGTCCACTTGATGAGTGGACTGATGTGAATCTTTGTTCCAATTGATCTTCATGTTCAGGTCTGCATTTTGTATGGTAATGATGTTCTAGAACAAGGCCTAAAGATCAGGTTGTATTATTTTGGACATGTGTGGGATTATAATTATTGATCCAAGCCGTTGATGTGATGGTCCCAAATTGGATTGACCACATTCGAAAATACCAAAAGACACTTGCCATCTTCATCGTTTCCGTGTTTGAGTGTAGACGGCTTCCAAACATCTAGCTGGCAAAAGGGCATTTGGCTCTATGCATGCAAATAATAGCTACAAATTCTATAGCCGTAAAGAATGCCGCAAATGGCTACACCCAGAGCCCTTTTTGCTATATGCAAACCCCCCCAAGCCTGAGCTTTTGTTAGTTACCTAGGACCTTTGCTTTTTAAGGGCATGTTTGGATGTCAGTAAGTTGGGTAAGTGGGAAGTGACTTACAAGTGGTGTTTGGGGGAGAAAAATCACCTGTAAGTCACTTACAGGCAAATCTATCAAAAACTGTAGGGGGATGGGGGTGAGAAGTCACTTCCCTGTAAGTGACTTACAGGCTCAACGGTTGGATTTTTAAAAAGTGGAGAAAAGGGAGAAATGCACCATTTCCTCGTCTTTCATCAACCAGTCGGAACATCTCTCCCTCTCAGAAATCTCTCTCTGCAATTACCGCATTCTATCTCTTCTTCTCCTAAAATGGTAGGGTTTCATCTACCCTTTTTTCCTTCGTTGAAAATTAGAGTGGTTTAACATTACTCTATAAGGCACGCTCATTTACACACGTGCGCACGTGCCCATTTTTTCACACGTGTCATGAGCCTCTGAACGGTACATGTGATGCATCATCCCATGAAACCATCGGGGACTAATTTTCGCCCTGATTTAAAACTCTGGTGGGCTATAGAAAAGAAAGATGCAAATCAATGTAGAAAAATGTTTTCTTTTGTCATGTCCCACCAATGTTTTATATCAAAGTAAACATTAGGTCAGGTTTCATGGGGTTCTGCATCACGTGGACCATTTAGATTTTGGACTCAAATCATGTGTGATGAGTTCTTAAAAAGTTCTCAAGAGAACTCTTGCCAACTATGCATAGTATTCTCCATGAAGAGATTGCGTGCTGAGTAATGTGTAAACTCTGTGGGATCGACCATGATATATATATTTGATCTACATTGTCCATCCATTGTAATAGTTAATTTTAAGTCCTGATCTGAAGATAAAAATTAGCTATATGCAAAGATCAAGTGGACTACACCACAGGAAATAGTGTGAATTGAGTGTATACTGTTGAAATTTTCTTGGGGGGTGGGGGGCACAAAAGTTATGGATCAAGCTGATTTTTTTATTAATTTTTTCCCTTCATCTATGTGTTTGTGATCTTATGAACATGTTGGATGACAAATAAAGATCACTATGGGCACTAGAATGGTTTCAACTGTCCAAAACGGTATTTTCACCTTTTCTTGTGGTATGGCCTAGTTGAGCTTTGGATATGCTTAAATTTATAGCTCAAGGTCTACATTTGAATGAAAAAAAAAATGTACTTTTTATTATTAAAAAAGACATTGTTAATGCACTTTGATTATTATATTTGCTATTAATAGTTTTAAGTTTATTCCTAGTGTTTAAATTAAGTTATTGCTTCATTATATATATTTTGAATTCATGGGCCTACTCTTATGGCTCTCTTGATAATTAGTTTTGCCTAATAATTAACTCAAATATTTATTTTGATAGGTTTAATAAAATGATATATTTGATCTTATTCATTCTTATATAATCATAACACTTTGAAACAATTTCCTAATTCAAGTGTTGCTCGGTGTGAATATAAAACTTTTCACGTGTAAGTAACTTACAATTTATATATAAACAGGTTACTTGTAAGTGACTTTCACCTGTAAATGACTTACAGGCATCCAAACAAACCCTAATGGTCTAATACCTTCTTCGCTTGACATAAGGCATCATAAGGGTCTTATTTGTGCTACTAAAGTAGCTTATCTTGATTTCTACTTATCCAACAAATATAAATACGTTTGATTTATATATTTGTTAGAACAAAAAAATCATTTAGTTTCTAATATCATTGAGTAATTTTTAAATTTCATTTTTTTTTTCTTTCTTCTTTTTCCTTTATTTTATTTTAATATCCTCAGTTAAAAACTCTTCTAATTTTAACTTATTCATGCGAGGTCTGCCTTTAATATCTATCATTCATCATATGGGGCTCACCTTTGATGTGGAATATTTAATATGTTAGGCCTATTTTGAGTCTATCTTCAGTGTGAACCATCCATGCACGGGGTGTACCTTCAATATGGACCATCCACCTTGTAAAACCATTCATGCACGGGGTGTACCTTCAATATGGACCATCCACCTTGTAAGGCCCTCCTTTAATGCAGTTATGCTAGGCCTTTTTTGGATGTGGGTTGTCCATCACATTGGATGTGGGTTGTCCATCACATTGGATGTGGATCGTCCATCATGTGGGGCCCACCTTTAACATGAATCATCCATCATACAAGGCCTGACTTCAAAGAGGGCCTCCATCATATAGGGGCCACATTGGACGTAGAGCCATTAAACATATGGGGTCGACCTTTGACATGGACCATTTATTATGTGAGGCTCATCTTATTGTGGGATATCCATCATGTGGGGCCCGCCATCAATGCTAATTGCCCACCAAGTGGGGCCTACCTTCAATGGCTACCATTCATCACATGAAGCCCACCTTTGATTTGGAATGTTCATTGTGTGGGCTCCACCTTTGAAATTAACTGACCATCCACCTTGGATGTGGGGCATTCATCATTAGGGTCTAACATTTGATGTGGACCATCCATTATATATGGCTCACCTTGATATGAGTCTGTAGACATTAAAAATCAGCGTCCATGTTGATTTATATGTCATGTTTTTTGTAGTGGGGGAGATTAGGCTGATTTATGGATGTTGGAGTCATCACTAGCCAATTAATCTCGGAATCCTGCAGCCGGCTAGAACCCGCAGAATATATAAGGTTGGAGAAATTCTAAGACTCTCTTACCTTATATTGACTCCTGATCTGTGATCCGGGATTCCGAGTAAGGGATCTCGGTTATAAAAAATGAAGGTGTTAGGCATCTTCTCTGTCCGTACGAACGCACAGTCTCTACTTTGTATGGTAAAACAATCTCAAGGGATGTATGATATGGTTGAGATAGGACTAGCCATATATATGGATTTCTAAGGAGGTAATATCCGAAATTTCGGCAAGCCATAGAGCATATGTCCAACGGCGTATCTAGAAGGCGGATGTGATGATGCTTATGCAAAGATGTAGGAAAAATGTACTAGATCACTAGGAATTTTTGATGTGACAAGACTTGATGTACAGCAAGTCACAAAGCATACGTTCAATAGAGATCTAGAGAACTATGGGGGGTTAAGAAGGTAATAAATTTTATGATGAATACTTGTATGTAAAACGAATGAATCTTTAGCTCGATCTTAAGTAGGCTAAGATATGGACTGTACCATGATCAATCCAGGCTAGACTTGTGAGGTTAGGATAATCAATTTGAGCTAGGCTTGTGGGGTTAGGAAGGTCGGGATGAGGCTAATGGGGAGCTAAAAAATTTGAACTTTGAGGCTTAAGAGCACCTCCTCACCTTCACTCTCTTCCTCTCTCTCTCTCCCTCTCCCTCTCCCTCACTTGGATTTTAGGCTCTCTTGGCTGTCTGAAATATGAAAGAGGAGAGGGTTATTTATAGCATTCTACAATGACATTGTCATAATTGGTAGGTAGGTAAAGGGTAAAAGTTGACATAGTAACTTGTAATTGGTTGAGAGGAGAGGAATGTTATGTGACATGTTTTCATTAGCTCTTAATGGTTGGTGAGGTTGGTAAAAATGGTAAACAGGGTGACTTACATGGGTAAATTCATATGAAAGTTGACTTCTGTTTGGTAGGAATGTAAGTAGGATGAACTACAATGGTAATTGCATATGAAAGTTAACTTTTGCTCGGTAGGATTGTAAATAGGGTGAACTAGAGAGATAATTTCATATGAAAGTTGACTTTTGGCTTGGTAAGATGATTTAGGGTTTAGATTGGGGTTTAAGTTAGGATTATGCTAGGTTTATGGTTTAGGCTGGGTTTAAGGTTAAGGCTAGGGTTTGTGTTAGAGTTAGGTTTAAGCTGAGATTAAGGTTTGGTTTAAGTTAGGATTATGGTTTGATGTAGGATATGATCATAGTTCCCAAATTGTTTTAACTTTCTCAAGATACTAACCTTGATAGGGTGTCTACATGGTCATCTATCATATGAAGCTTACCTTTAATGTTCACTGCTCATCATCTGGAGGCCACCTTTGATGTTAATCATCTATCATGTGGACCCCACCTTCAAAGTGAGTTGTCCCTCAACGAGCCTTACCTTAGATTTGGACCGTTTATAAATAATGGTTGACCTTTGCGTGAACTGTCCATTATGTGCCACCTTGACATGGGTCATTCATCATGTGGGGCCCACCTTGGTGGGGACGATCCATTATGTGGGCCCTACCTTTCATGTGGACCATTTATCATATGGGGCTACATTTGTTGTGGACTATCCTTTACGTGGAGAGATGAGAAAGAGAGAAAATAAGAAAAAAAAATTTAAATAAAATAATATTTAGAAAGGTCTATTAATAAAATAGAATGTTTTTTCTGCTTATTTGTTATTTTTTTTTATTTATCTTTTTTTTCAGAAAAAAAAAAGAAAGAGAAGAGGAAAAAAGAAGATAAGCTATTTTATTTATTTGATATTATTATTTTCATTTTTTTTCCTAAAGAAGAAAAAAAGATATTGAATGTGTATTTTTATCTATTAATTCGCATTCTTAAAAAAAAGGAAAAAAAGAAAAAAAGAAAAAGAACTAAGAGTAGGTGCATTTTCAAAAAAAAAAAAGAATAAGATTGAGAAAAGAGAAAAGGAAATATTAAAAATTATTTCAGATTTATTTTTTTTTTCTTTTTTATTTTTTAAAGAAAAAGAAGAAAAATGAGAAGCAAGGGCATTTTCATCCATAAAAATGTCCAGCAGTGTTATAGTTATCTTTTTGTTTTGTTTTGTTTTGTTTTTTTTTTTTTTTTTTTAAAGCTCGTCTATTTATTAATTAAGGCAATCCATAAGCCTATTTTGTTAACAAATTCAAATTAAAAAGAAGTTTTTTTTTTAAAAAAAATTTAAAATTTTGGTTATAAGTTTAAACTAATAAACAACGTGGTGACTTCGAAATTAATATTGTTTTTAAAAAATTAACTTACTAGTTGCCGATATATATATATATATATTAAAAACTTACCTAGGCTAAAGCCAGAACCACGTAGCAAAGGCATCCATCAAATTCAACTTGTTCATAGCCACCATATCTTCACCATTAATCTTAAAACCCTGTTTAATATAAAAACTTAAAAGAGTGGCCACATAATTGTGAACACGGTAAAATTATGCCTAAAACTGTTTAAATTCATTTGGTGTGGTACACATAAGTGTTGGATTTTATTGATTTTCAGGGATTCCATTCATCGTGGTGCGGCGAATCAGATGAGTGGATTGGCTGGTACACGCATGCTGTTAAGAGCCCACACACAAAATGGACGATTTAAATGGTAGGATTTCCATCTCGACTGTTTCATATGGTGTAGCCCACCGAGTGCCTGACTTTTGGGCCCCACCCATACCAGAGGGTGTACGCCAGATGGAGAGGATGGATGGTTAATCGCTAATCCAGCGCCGCACGTATCAGAGAAATCGCGGAATCGGAGGCAACTTACTATAAAATCACATCCAAGTCATCTTATACCAAAACTCGAACCCAGAGCCGTCTCTTTTCCCCAGGTCGGTCGAAACCCTAACCTTTCCTCCCATTCCAAACCCCAGTTTCTCTCCCTCTAATAAGCGGAGATTGCACAGAGATTTTTATAATCCTAGACGATGTCGTCTTCTTCGAGCCAGCCCCAGTTCCGTTACACGCAGACCCCGTCGAAGGTGCTGCACCTTCGCAATCTTCCATGGGAGTGCACTGAAGAGGAGCTCGTCGAGCTCTGCAAGCCTTTCGGCAAGATCGTCAACACCAAATGCAACGTCGGTGCCAACCGCAATCAGGCTTTCGTTGAATTCGTGAGTATTCGTCCCCTTTTCCCCCCTCTAATAATTAGGTCTACTTTCTTTAATTGGAGCTCATCGACTTAGTCCTTATTTCTGTTTCGGGATGCAAGAATTCTGATTTCAGTGAAGCCAATTGCAGGAGCCCTAAATTTTTGGGGTTTTTGAAGATTCCATGTTTAGAAGGATCTAGGAGGCAATTTAGCATAATTAGTGTTATCAGGGCGTTCGCATTTATACGATCCTTGCATGAGGATATGCGTGGTACCTCAAGTGTTTCGGATGGCACCAGTGGTGACCATGATTCACTGAACCAAAGTACTGGTCCGATGTGACTTTTAGATGTATCATGCTCCGAAAATATCCCAAATTTGAAGATCCTGTCCTCTAATCGCTGGCATTTCTTTCACTTGCATGCGGGTCGTTGCTGCAGTTTTCAATTGCTCACCAGCTGTTTACAGACCAGTAATTGAAATGTTAATTTTATGGATTGTGCTAGGCTCTTTGATTGTGATTGCACTGGTTCTTTACAAGTCTTAGGATGAGTTTTGATGTATCCCCACTTGCTGCTAGAGCGGATAACTGACAGTCTAGGTGGAAATCCGGAACTATATTATGCAGGATATGGTTATTCTGTCTTTTTCGTGTTGCCATGAATCAATATCCCAGTGATTGGGGTGGAAAAGTATCCCACCTTCTCTTCCTCAGAGCACCTTGAGACTTGAAATTCAACCTAGGGTCCTAGGGTCATGGATTTGAAACTTGATCTAATGCTTGATCTGTTTACCTTTGAAGTTTCTTTCTTCTTCTTTTCCCCTTCTGTACTTGAATCGTCTGAGATTAAGTTTTTTCGTATTTATTTTCTGGTTCAGTTTTTGTTTATCTTATCACATTAAGTTGTAGTGCAAACTTAATGATAGTAATAATAATGATGTTATTGTGTTTTTAAGTATTCACTTGACTTTTTTTTTTTTCTATGGCTTTTAAGGAAATTGATTTATGGCATGTCTCTAGTGTAGGACAGTCAATTCAATTTGGTGAGTTACAGACGACCTGACTATGGGATGGTCTAAGTGGCCCTTCTCTTCTGAATCTCGTGGAAAATTCTCCCCTATTGCCCTATCCAATCATGTGGTAGCATGGAAACAAGGAAATGGTAGGATATTTGAGAAAAAGGTGACTCCTTTTGAGCCCATTAAAAGAATAACCGCTGCTTCCTTAGTTGATTGGACCAAAGGTGGGACTGGAATTCCTGGATATCTCTGTAGAATCTTCATGGGGTTGGAGTTTTACCAGGGCAGTGGTAAGAACGCTTGGTTAGTCGTGGGTGGTATGTTTGGAAGTTTCTCTCGGCATTGCATTGTCTGTTTTTGTTTTCTTGGTTGCCTTTTGGCACTTGGGGGTGTTGCATAGTCGCATTTCATGCTTGTGTGAGCAATAAGATGGTCACTCAGGTCATTGTCATCTAGTAGTTCCCTTTGCACTTCGTGTTTCTTGTTTCAGTTTTTAATAAACTAGTGGTTGTCACTTGAAAATATTTACAATAGGTACAAGAGTTTTTTCAAGTATTATTTTTTGTGGATTTTGTCAATCTGATGAAATCCCTAATGTTCCTGAAACATGAAAAGGAGCAAGTGAAATTTTATTAAAAGCAAAAGACAAGACTCAAGAGGGCTGAAACAAACAGCTAGGATTGTGAGAGATCATCTTAAGGCAATACAAAGCCTAGGCCTCCACCACCCACATGATCATTTTGATCCCTGCTTGAGCTGTGAAAGGCATTGAGAACCCCTACCCTACTATTACTAGCCATTTGGAATATAACCTCCTTTTTTTTTTTTGTTACAAAACGATCTATTATTTTGTTTATAGACACAATGCTGCCAAAATGGTTAGTTTCTAAATCAACCCTCTTCTTTTTCCATTGCACCCCCCTTACCATGCCCCTTGATAGAGTGGAATGGCATAATAGTATTCATGTAGCCAACCCCAATTAGTTGAGATAAGGCTTAGATGATGTTGATGATGACCCTTTGCCCTGTCTGGAAGGAGTCCTGAATCCTGCACATCATCATCATCACCCAATCTGTTCAAAAGAGTCCCAAGAACCTACTCCACATGTCACTGGTGTACTCACAATGTATGAGGAATTGAGGATATGTTCCTGATTTATGAGGGCAAAGGATGCACACATTTGGAATAACCATATTTCTCCATCTTAGATTCTTAGATGATTTATGGTAAGAATTTTGGGTTAACTCCAAATACATGCTGTGAAAACATCCGTCTGTATGATTCATTCTCGTATTGATGCTAACATAGTTTCCATTTATTTCTAGGAATGTAGATTTATGCTACTTTGATGATAAGTAATTTCATATTTTGTTGATTAAGATGCATTAAATTGCACTCAGAATCTATTCTCACTGAATATATTTTCTGCTATTACAGGTGGACCTTAATCAGGCTATTTCTATGGTTTCATATTACGCCTCTTCATCAGAACCTGCACAGGTCCGTGGTAAAACCGTATACATTCAATATTCTAATAGACAAGAAATTGTGAACAATAAAAGCACTGGCGATGTTGCTGGGAATGTCTTGCTTGTGACCATTGAAGGTGTTGAGGCTGGCGATGTCAGCATAGATGTTATTCACTTGGTGAGTTCTTATTGATAATTGTTCTTTACACCTTCATATAAATACCAGATTTAAAAGTTACCTTTTGCCTGGTTGACACGATGTAGGAAAATATGGGCTATATGGGTGTTTCTTTGGTCTACATAAGCTTTGTAGGATACAAATGGTTTTACGCAATACCTTGACATCTGGTTGACATACTCTGCATGGATCAGCAGGTCCATGTTAACACAGCGAAATCCTCATTGTCAGCCTACTGCATTGGGAGACATATCACGTTTGTTTTGCCTATCTCTCTCTTTTGAACGTTCTGTTCTAATCCATGTGCACATAGTATTACATTAATGGTATTTCTTCTAACTGTTCTTGATGCGTCATGCTCAATTCAAGTTGTAGGATGCTCCAACCTGTATGGAAGCTGTATTTTTGAGGTTAAACTCCATAACCTTTTGTTTGCTTAAATAGGTCTTTTCTTTTGTTGTTGATTTCGATGGTTGTTGCTTCAATCAATAGGGGCTTGTGCATTCTTCTGTAGCTTTCTGTTGGATATTTCCCAGAGTATTATTAATATTATCAAGAAATTTGTGTCTAGCTTTGCTTCCTTGTTAGATTCTGTCACATCATGTATGTGATGTTTTTCTCATTGAATCTGTTTTTGCTTGGATGACAATAAGAATCTGTTTTGCTTGGAGACAGTGTGTAAAGAAGATCATATGCATCATTTCCTTTTTTAACTCTTATCTCGCACCACATATCAATCCTCCGGTGTTTATATGAATGCCACGCTTTTACCTACAGGTGCCTTTCTGCACTTAAATGAGATTTATTGGTACCGTCTCCTGGCAGTCATTATGTCAGCATCTGCAATGCTCCCTGATGATGTATTTCATTCTTAACTGGGGTGCAAATATCTAATTCACATTATGTTTCAGGTGTTCTCTGCCTTTGGGTTCGTACACAAAATTGCTACCTTTGAGAAAGCTGCTGGTTTTCAGGTGTGCATTTATTGTTGCATTCAAAATCTTTTTGTTTCCAGTATCTACACAATGGCTTGTGTAGGCTTCGTTCTCTGTGCTATATTCATTTCCTGTGGGAAAACATATTTCCACAGGCATTAATCCAGTTCAGTGATTCGGTGACTGCCTCGGCAGCAAGAGATGCATTGGATGGAAGAAGTATTCCTAGGTAAGTGGTTTTTCTTTCTGTGGAAATTTAAATTGAGGATGCTTCTGATTCCAAGTTTGGAAGTTGCTTGACTCTTAAATTTGGAAAATGCCAGGTACTTGCTTCCAGAGCATGTTAGCACATGCCACTTACGTATTTCATTCTCTGCGCACACTGATTTGAATATCAAGTTTCAATCACATCGTAGCAGGTATCAACAAGCTTTTGGAGCCATTTCATTTGTGTTTCTTTTGTTAGTATTAGATAATGCCCATTCTTGAATCAATCACTCTCATATAATTTTGTACTTCACAGATTTTTACAATTGAAGGGCTGCTAATTTTCATGTGAATTTTGTTATCTGGGATTATTGAATCCTGCTATCCAAATGTTTTATTCAGTTATTTGCTTTAATTTGGCACTCACTGTAGCAGTACTTTTCAGAGCTCATATTCTTAGTACTCAGCAATAATAGCCATCTTTGTCTTGACACTTATGATTTTATCATTTCTTGGTGCCTGAAATTTAACTTGTTAGCCGGAGTATGAAAAGTTGAAAACTTTTCCTGCCACGATATCAGATTTATACACCCTACATCACAAATTGTCTATATATTGGATGTATAATTATATATGTATGTATCTTGAAATTGATGTGATATTAGAAGGTTTCAAAGGAGGAAACTACAATTATTGGGTATTGGTCCTTCAGAACATTAAATGCACATAGAATCAGGTGGTGATTTCAAGAAACAAAAGATATGGGAACTTGTGATTATTTTGAACATGAAACAGATACATCGGGCATAAAAATAATTGTCCACTAAAGACGACCCCAGAAATGAAGGTTTACTAATGACCAAGGTATGCCAAAATGGTTACATAACAATGGTGGTGACTTCCGTGTTAACGGTGGTAACCATTATGCGTTACGGGGCTGACATGGCAGCACCGTTGTTACAGAAAAAATTGCCTGTAACGGTCCCATGATGGGGCCTAAACAGATTTCCCATCCCCCCCACCAGAAGCCTTTAAAATGGTTGCTACAGTCCATATTGTAATGGTAACGACGGTGGTCATTACAACCACTGTTACTGTCATGGAATAACTTGCTAATGATATGACCTTGAATCAGTGTTTCAAATAGCGCCCATAGCGTATGCTACGTAGCGTAGTGTCCCAAATAGCATAAATCCCTTGTAGAGTACGCTATGGGGGTCGTAGTGTACACTACAGCTATGTAGCGTACGCTACAGGGTCGTAGCATATGCTACAACTATGTAGCGTGTAGTGTCCGTAGCATAAGCTACAATGTATTTTTTTACTGTTTTATTTTTTTAATTTTTTTTTATTCTTTTTTTTTTTTTTTTTCACGTTTTCTTTGTTTCTAATGTTGAGGAATGTAACACTTGTATTGTACTTGATACTTTTAACCTATAAGTTTTTTAATTCTTTTCATGATTGTGACTCGTGGTTTCAATTAGACATTATTAATTAAAGTGGTTTGCTTAGAAAGTTGTTGATGTGATAATTATTTAATTTGGCTTATATATGTGGATTGACTTTTGATAAATGATAACTAATAACTTTTTGGAACATGCTTATAATTTATAAAATGAATCATCTTTTAGGCATTTTTATATTTTTATATATTTTTTTTCACTATTTATTATATTTGTCTTATTTTTAAATTAAAAGATAGAAGTATCGTGTGGCTTACGCTTCACGCTACGTATTTACACTACACGCTATAGAGGGCTAAGCGCTACGCATCATGCTACCGCTATTTTAAACATTGCCTTCAATAAAATAATTACGCATGCTCCTACTTAAGTTTATAGAAGGAAGTGGTTCTTGTGCATGATTTTGATACCTGGATCCTCCAAAAATACCCACAGTACCTTTATCAACATTATACGAACTGGGTACAGATGGGATACGGCTCAGTAGCATCTGATGTTATGCCACTTCGTTTGGAGGAGTGCCATAGATCCCATGTTGGAGGAGTAAGCCCCTTTTATGTAAAGGATTTACTTGATACATTGGTAGCGCATACCTATTCATGCACCTACAATTGCATCGTACATGTGGGCTCGTATATACTATAATCTAAACTATTCAAATCGTGAACTCTACCAAAGATGATATCATGGGGCTATTCTGAGAATGATAGCCAACACATGCGGCCTAAGATCAGTCCTTAGTACCACTGAATTAACATGAATAGAGCCTAAGGGAACAAAGGAACATCAATCAATCGTACACAGGGACTTAAGAGTTCTATAGCACCAACCTGGCCTTATTATTTTCACCAAGGAAATAGTACATACACAGTACACTGGCCTATGGCTTCTCTACAATGCCAATGGGGTCATAAAAACAGATGAATATGGTTACAAGCATTTATGGCCAGTTGTAATTGCCGCTATGTGTCTGAGGTCCTCAACCTTGCAATAACTACCATAACTGTGCCCCTTTAATCCCACGTGACTGTTTTCTCAGTAGGTTGAGCATGTGCTCCAACTGCTAGCTTTGGTCTTGTTGTTGCATTGGTCCTGCCATGCAACTCTAACCATGCGCAACACTTGGTCTGTCAAGAGTCAGGAACGTGCCAATGAGTGGCTACTGAACACGGGTGTTATAGGCGGACACATGATATCACATTTTATTGGACGGCCCGTGATGTTATTTCTGTTGATATCACGAACACATCGTACTCTTGGATTAAACTTGCAACAAGTCCCTGAACAACGCTGCATCGTATTCTTGCGGCACCCATGTCCTGAGTTTTTATTTTTTATTTTTATTTTTTTGGGGTTCTATTTTGATGCTTGTAGGGTTGTAATACTCGATCGTTCACCATCTCAACCAATCCTTCCTGTATCTATGTAACATAGGCCTACATATAGAGCTGCCCTTGGTGAACCTAACACCTATGGCATAGAAAATTTTCCAAGAAGCGGAAATGGTAGAATCATGATCTAAGCATTAGCATTGGGCTACAACTATCAGCAATCCACTCAAGCAGCCTGGAGTTTTCATTCCCATCTATATACCTCTATTGTTTTCTAACAACAATAGGGTTTTGAGGACTAGACAACTTTTTTTGAAAAACTTGTGCAACCGCTTGTAATGCTTTGGCCATGTGATGCAGGACAACTAACCACTTGCTCTAAAAGCTCGAACTGATAGAGCATGGCAAATCAATCCCTTTTATCTTATAGCCCAAGCCCCACATCTCATGTGTTAGGTCCTCGGCTGAACCCCCCTCGTGGGCCCCACATCACATGGGTGAGTTCCGCCTCACACGAGCTGCCCACCTTGAGTGTCCCTCCATCTCACAGGCCACCCCACTCAAGCCCAGTGTGAAAATGCCCCTGCATTGGTGAGAAGTCTCAAACACGAGAGATCTCACTCTGATACCACTTTGACGCAGGACAACTAACATAGCCTAGGCCCCCCACATCCTTGGGTTAGGTCCTTGGTCGAACCCCTCTCATGGGCCCCACATCATATGGGTTCTACCTCACATGAGCCACCCACCTCACATGGGCCGCCCACCCCGAGTGTGCCCCTACATCCCACAAGCCACCCCACTTGAGCCTAGTGTGAAAATGCCCTTGCATTACCCTGCGCACGTAGCTTGCCATGCTTAATTGTGGCTGGAATAGAGTTGAAATCAGTAGTTGTCATCTGCAGTAGGAAATGCTGTTGATAGTTGCTGTCTAAAGGTGTCAATATTTATAGATGATGAAAGCTTCTATATTTTGGAATGCTTCTGTTTTTTTTAATGTCAATAGCTATGTTTAACCCTTTTCCACTGCAAGTAGAAAGGTTTTTGAATCCCTATACTTATGTCTTGTTGTTCAAAATTTTAATTCTATGTATACATTTATCTATTCATAACTTATGTTTGCAATTTAACAATAATCTTGTGGGAGTATTTCTACTATTTTATTTTATTATTCTTCTATGGTGGAACATTCTGTAAAACACTCTGGGTAGACTCTTTTGCGCTGCAATTTGAGAGATTTCTTATATATCTTTTAATCTGGTGTTCTTATCTTCATATAACCTTTATCTATCCATATCACATTTTTGTGATGTGCTAATAACAATATAGGAGCTCCACTATAATGTCTGTACTGATGCACTGATATTGTGGGCTTCACAGTGCTTCAATGGCATGCATTTACAATAAGAATTATGACATCTGTGTTGCAGTGTTCAAAATATCATCCAATACGACTTGGTATCACTTAAGTTGTACCGGCATCGTTGGGAACTGGCCCAATTCAGACCACATGTATAGGAAAAACACCTGAATTGGCCCCAACCCAGTTCGACTTGTCTAGAACTGGGAAGAGTCAGTGGTTACGACTTGACTTAGTCAAGCCGAGTCGTGCCAATCGATTAGCCGTAGTTTTCAATCATCGTCTTTTCTTTTTTCCTTCGTTGTTTGTGTGTGTGTGACAGTGACACACACACCCCCACCCACCTTCATTGGGGCGCTAGCAACGTCCCCGACACTTCTAAATGGCGCATGGGGGATTATCTAGTGCAAACATTTTCACCACAATTGGGGCAAAAGATTGTTGTGGGCCCCACTGAGATGTGTTGATGACTTCCACTCCGACCGTCATGCACGCCTTCCCTCGTTTGGCCATGGGCCCAAAAATCAGCACAATCAATTAATCAAAAGTGGCCAATAAGTAGGAATAGGCGGGCGGGCGGGCGGGCGGGCCCAACCTAAGTCTCAGAATGGCCTGATCTTTTAGTTGTGCCATGCCATCATTTGGGGTAGATGGCCATATCAGTGGATTGGATGGCGTATGCACAACATGGTGGGGTTCTCTATGAGAATCAAGGGTGTGGCCCATCTGAGTGATGGATTGATCAGATTTTTGGATGCCTGGCCATATGAGGGAGGGCGTGTGTGATGTTCAATATGGATTTAATCAACACATGATGGTGGGACCCACAACAAACTTTTAGAGTTATACCAAGAAGATGCGCGAGGATGAAATGGTGGTGAACTGTATTAGAATTCTCACCATGCTTCTCCATAAAGCAAGCCAATGACAGTTTTTTGATATATCAAATGCTTTGATACTTCGCGGAGTATGGTGGTTGCTGCACTAGGAACTTGCACACATGTAACTCTAGATAAACTGTCCAAATTTTGGGTCCCATAAATAAAAGTAAACACTGATTTATGTCTTAAAAGTCTGATTGGTGCATGTTCAACGAATGGTAAAAATGGGAAGTAGTTGCTCTGAATTAAAACAAGTTCCTATCAATCAAAGGTTAGGGTGCTTCACTGAATCTGTCTTTTAAATTATGATCTACCCACCATGGGCCACACAATTAGATTGGATTGGACAAGTCGTATGGGTGTGTCTGATATTCGTACGAGTTGCTATCCGAAACTGAGTCTTTAATCTAATGCTTGATATGCGTGGTACTTGATTCTACTTTCTATTGATTTCTTCTCTAGAATACAAATAATGTAGGATGATGAATCACAACAAATAAAATAACACTGTTTATGCACGAAAAACTCAGACTTATCATTCATACCTTCATGAGGTTGGCATCACACCTGATACTAAAGATCAAATCTTGTGTGAGCATAGGATCACATGATGCTTCTATTGAGTGTCACACATTCACACCTAATAGGACAAGGAGTTACTTCTCGAAGCAAGAGAATCTCGCTCTACATAAAAGCTTTGTTTTTAAACTCCCAATGCATAAGAAGCTTTTAACATACATTTGTGTGTGCGCGCGCGTGCGCGTGTGCGTGTGCGTGTGCGTGCAACACACTATATCTATGCTTAAGGGTTTGCGTGTGTATACACACGTGTATAAGTGCATATATATGTATACATGTATCATCATGATCATCTAAGCCTTATCCTAGTCAATTGGGATCCGCTACATTAATCCTATTTTGCCATTCCGCTTTATCAAGGGCCAGACCTTCAGGTAGAGCATAAGTCATCAAGTCTTTTTTTACCACCTTCTTCCACATCCTTTTAGGGTTAGCCATTACCCTTTTAAGAGTCTACTTCCCTCATCTTATTACCTATTGGTGTTATTCCTAAGTTCCCTTGAATGCATTCATTTGCAATCCTATCGTTCCTCGTCTTCCCACACATCAATCTCAACATCCTCATTTCACCTACACATCCTGTGAACATGTTGTTCCTTTACCGCCCAACACTCTGTCACATAAAGCATTGCTGGCCTTGTAGCTGTCCTATAAAATTTCCCTTTCAGTTTGAGTGATACATGTATGCGTATGTATATGTCAACGCACACACATACCTCTTGCAGTGGTTCCAGGCAGATGTGGGGCCCAGTGATGTGTTCATAAAATCTAACCCATTCATAAGATGTGTAACCTCCAAAAGCTCCAAAGCACAAAACAAGCCTGATCCAGAACAGGAACATGTTGAGACGGAGTGCCTGCAGCGTGGGGCCCAACCATACTGTGGGATCCATTCATCCAGTCAAGATGAAGGTTTAGGCCTGTGGTATTAATAAACGGTTAATGGTTGTTACATAATGGTAACTGTGGGATCCATTATGCGATACGGGGCTATAACGCCTGTTCTGATAAAAACAGCCCATTATGGACTGATAAATTTTCTTCCCTTAATTTTTTTTTATTCCTTATTTTTTTACCATGGGATGTGGCAGATTTTTGCACTAGGGGTAATGCCATGATAGGGCCAACCAACTGGACGGGTCGAATGTCACACACATAAAGGTTGGAAGTTATCTGCTGGGTGGACTCTGACTTATAGTCCAATCAGTTGGACTTGATAGACCGTCTCTATATCAAATATCTACTTTAATAAATTATGCTTCATGTTATTAAAAAAAACCCGAAGTCCTGTCACAGTGATACTATCCTTTTGTTGATCAGCTATAACTCAAATGATGTTAAAATCACTTGTTATTGGGCTTGTTTAAAAGCTAGCTAGCTCAATAGGCTTTCAAATGGGACCAATTTGTATTATTGGCGTGGCCGAAAAGTGGGCTGCAAAACAATTGATGAAAATATCTACCCTATGGCCTAGTGTAACTAAATAGGGTAGAACTAGGACCCTTGTTGATTAAGGCTGCTAACTAATAGGCTACTAACTCAATTGAGAAACCCAAATTTAAGCCTATGTTGAAGAGGAACACAAGTCTCCAGGATCAAGTCAGTCGCATGTGTGGACCATATGAACCCGTCATATGATCTGTGTGATTGGGCCCCTCAATTGAGTGAACATATCATGGGATGACCTGGCCTATTGAACAGACAGATGACATGACCTTCTCATTGATCGTTTGAATCGTGTGGTCAACCTGTGGATCTGCATCATGGACCTTATTTTGAACCCTTTTTTTTTTTTTTCCATTGGAAGTTTCTTGTTCTGCTGTTATAAGATGCTCTGATACAATTAATGTCATTCTCGTGGCAAATTTTAATTCGCATTGTACAAACTCTTTGCGCAATTGTGCAGGGATTACACAAATCCTTACCTTCCTGTGAATCCTTCTGCAATTGAAGGAACTGTGCAGGTAGGATGCTATATATGTCAGAAATTTCCAACTCGTCTGTCATATTTATGTTGTTCTAATAAATAGTTCTATCCAGCCTACTTTAGGCCCTGATGGAAAGAAAAAGGAACCTGAGAGTAATGTGCTTCTTGCTTCCATTGAGAATATGCAATATGCTGTGACGGTGGATGTTCTTCATACGGTAAAACATTCCTTTCATATTTAATTCTTGTTGCTGGCTACATGTTTGGTAGGCATTCAAATATGTTCATTGATGTTCGTTCTTTAATTTTCAGGTTTTCTCAGCATTTGGCACTGTCCAGAAGATTGCTATCTTTGAGAAAAATGGGGGCATGCAGGCACTAATTCAGTATCCCGGTAGGGCTAGAGATTTGCATTGAAGTGAACATCTCTGTTATTTGAGTGATGTCTATTCATTACATCAATTTTAACTAGAAAATGCACATGCTCTTACCTTTCATAACTAAACAAGCAGACACTTTAGGACGAATGTTTTAAAAATGGAACGGGACCCAAATCTTCTCGTTTTTTTTTCTGGGGTGGTTCACTGCCCACTAGTCCAATGATTCTGACCCATGATATCAGCCTGGCATCATAATTGAGTAAAGAAAACGAAATAAATGTCCGACCCAGATGAGCTACCTGACCATGACAATTGGATGGGTTGATACAGACATTTCGTGTGGTTTTCTTTCCCAAATGGGTATTTAATGATCCAACTGGACCTGGTCTAAACTAGTCCAACCATCCAGCTTGGTCCGGCTTTTATAGACTGTTTTCTGTAACTCATTGAATTGAATGAGCACACTGTTAAAACTGATACTTGTATTGGTTTATCCTTACAGATATCACAACTGCTGCAGTTGCTAAAGAAGCATTAGAGGGACACTGCATCTATGATGGTGGCTATTGTAAGCTTCATCTGTCATACTCTCGTCATACTGATCTCAATGTAAAGGTATAAATACAAGTTTTTAAGTTATGTCCATGAAAAAATGGGAAAAAATAAACGGCTTTAGGAGAAATCAGTGGGTCCTTATTGATCGAGATAAAGATAAACAGTTGGTCCATCAATGTATGCTTCTTGACACCTTTTTTTTTTTCTGTTAATGAGTGAACTGTTTCTCCGTTTGGTTTGATTAGTTGTTTTGTCTTTGCATTTCAGGCCCATACTGACAGAAGCAGAGACTACACAATCCCTGATTCGGGTTTACTGGCAATGACACAAGCTCCTGGTCTGCCAACTACTGCCACTAGTTGGCAAAGTCCTCAGGCAGTAACTTCAGCTCCAATGTTTGGTGGAACTGGTGCACCTGCACAACTTCACAATGGGCAAATGCCAGCATGGGATTCAAGCATGCAAGCAGGACGCCCCAGTTTTGTCTCAGTACCAAGTTCATTTCCTGGCCAAACATATGGACCTTCCTCTGCTCCATATTCTACTCCAGGAGTTCTCACTGGCCCGTCAGCTGAGTCTCTTGCAGGATATGCAAAATCAAGCAGTTTTCAGCAACACGAGCAACCGTCTGGCATGGGTGCTCAGCGGATGCCTCAGTATGGTCTTGAACCAAATGCTCGACCTGGTGGTCCTCCACCCTCAGGTCAGCCTCCTCTGCATTATGCTTAGCAAGCTGTATCATCTTGCAGATTTCCTTAGACTGGGCATCTTCTTGGAATATACTGCTTCCTCCATTCTCCAATGTCTTTGGCAATGATTTGTGGTGGCTCATCATTATGAATATCTCTGGTTGTGTTTTTGTGGATGCCACATGGAATCCTTTGAATTCAAGTTGCCATTAATGACCTTTATGCATCATTGCATTCATATTTTTCTCATTGGCTTTGAATGATATAAATACAATGGTAGCTTGGTTGGTTGGTGCATGCCTTCGTCTCATTCTGTCAATTATGGTGGTTAATCCGTGTGAAGGTTTCAGGCTACGCTAGGATTTATTTATTATTATTTATTTTTTATATTGCATATGCACTAAGCATTTAATTCACTGTTGATGGTGTGGTTTTCAACTTCTCATGCTTCATACTATTTGTAATCTTCAACAACTAATTTGATCAATATGTTGAAATATCAATAATCATGAATCACGTCCTTGCGTGTGAAAATCCATGTCTTTTGTCGTTCCCAACCTTTAGAAATGGTTCCTTGAAGCCCCCCCCCCCCCCCCCCATGGTAGTTTGTTTAAACCATTAGGACTGCTGTTCAGACATTGATCTGCATAACGTTTACAGATTGTTTGATTCTTCTTCTTCTTCTTCCCCCCCCCCCCCCCCAATGAATGGTAGTTTGTTTAAACCATTAGGACTGCTGTTCAAACATTGATTAAATTTTAAGGCTACCAGACATGAGATTTTCTTTTTCTATTTAGCTTGATCACATGTGCATGTGTGACATTGTAGATATGCTTTGATGATTTATTGTTGAGTTCAAATTTTGTTACCTGGCATGGCCTGTATTCTCTTTGCTAAAGCATGTGATGAGGTTAGGAATTATTTTTAAAGCTGCTGACAGTATATAAAAATTGGCATAAAACATAGATTTAGCAGGAGAAGGTTTTTTTTTTTTTTTTTTTTCTTTTTTCGGGGTGGTTTGGACTTCTGAATGGGCCTTTTTTTTCCCCTTCTTGTTAGCTTGTTAGTACACACCACACTGTTAGCGACCACCCCCACTAGGGAATCCATTCCAAGACCCCTCAGTGTTGAAACGAGGTTTTCTTCACTCAAGTTTACCACTTGAGCTATGGATCAGACTTCTGAATCGACTTGAATGTTGTGGAACCTCTTGGATCGATGTCCTTTACCCTGCCCTACTGATTGTTCAGTTCAGACACAGAAGGTTAATCCTGTGTGAAGAGTTGAGAGTCTTCCAACTCAAAAGGTGTTTTTTGCATGCTTTCTTTTCTTCCCTGTGTGATGCATTGGATGGTCTCACGAAGAAAATGGCGATGCCAGAGGTTGCGAGATAATGCCCTGGGTTGACATTGTTGTCGATGGCTGCTACCATCCAATTTTTGTCAATGCTGCTTATCTTTTCTTATTAAGGGTGGACAATGAAGAAAAGATGAGAATGAATGTTTGCACAGGCACCCCAATTCAAGGACGTTGATTTTTTAGGATTATTCCACTGCGAGAGATTTTCTTCCTAAACGTGCACGTACTTTGTATTCTTTTTTATTTTATTAATTCACTTCACAGCCACATGTCATCTACAAATGTCATATGTATATCAGTGTTTACCATATTGGTATCGCGTTATGTATCCCAGCCATGAGATATGGATATGTATTGGTTATTGCAGCCGGATTTTTCAATGCAAATTCAGAGATTGTTAAAAATACATTAATACACTTTCGAATCAAAACATCACAAAAAGAAAAAAGAAAAAAGAAAAATAAAAAGTGCACATCATAAGTTTCCTTTGTACAGGTCCTAAGCTGTGCGCTTTCTGGCTGAACTGATGCAATTATATTTAAAGTGAATTCATAATATTTATAAACGTAAGAAGGCATTTATGGAAATACATAAAATCTACTCTTTAGATTAGAGAAGAATAAAGGAAAATGACGATTGGAGACGTTTTTCATAAGAGCAGAGTTACTCTTGGTGTCGATAGATATTGTTGATACTAGAATTTTTCAAAATAAAAATTGATGATATTTTGTGATAATCGATAATGCAAGCATTAATGTATGTTACCACAATGCAGTACATGTGTAAAACTTTGGCCATTTCTATTGCCAAGAAACGTGGAAACATTAGTTGCATGCTCTGTTATAGCAACACATGGTCAGGTTCCAAGCGTCAAAATGGACCGTGACTGGTTACTGGGCCACGACCCCAGAGCCAGAGTGTGACCCCGAACGTGGTGCATACTTCATGTATGTATTGTATATGCGTTTTTCCAGCTCATTTTCAGGAATGGGCCCCAAAATGAAAAAGATGCAATTTCGGGTGGACCACACAACAGGAAACACTGGTTATTGACCATTAAAAACCTCGTGGGCCATAAAAGTTTTGGATCAAGATGATATTTGTTTTTTCCTTTCATCCACGTGGGACTTCAATGACCATCGTTTACTGTGTTATGTTCCACCTGAAACTTGTATCTGCATAATTTTTGGGATCATGCCCTAAAATGACCTAAAATGATATGGAAAAACGGATGGGCAGTGTGGATATACAATACTTTCATAACGGTGGACCCTACGCTCAGGGTTGCGCTCACATCGTGGTTCCGGGGTTGCAGCAAGTCGCCCTCGTCAAGAAGTGTTCCAAAGTTGCCAACTCAGCAAACTCCACAAATTCAAGCACGTGGGTATTTTATCTGCATGAACACATTCTTCTACTGATAAATAAATAAATTGAGAAGAGGGAAATAAAAGGAAACACCGGAAGCTAATAAATTGATAAGAGATAGGAAATAAAAGAAAACACCCGAAGACATTAATTTAAGCTAATGGATAACTAATTGGCAAAATATAGCAAGTCATGTAGGAATCAACTCAGGAATATGTATAAATTTCAAGGCCTCTCTTGAAAAATTAAAGCTGCCAAAGAGAGATCAGAACAATCAAAAGAACCAAGCTTGTGATTTTTGTCATACAGGTCATGGTACTCGCAATGAAAAAAATTATATTTTTGCCGTTTTTTTCTTTTAAAGGATATAATGGTGGCAAGGTTGATGTCTAGGAGTGAGGAATCTTTGGCTTGACAAAATAAATTTGCATGATAAAAAAGAGCAATGCTCACACACAACTAGTTGGACCGTGAGTTTTGGTCCAACTAGCTAGGCATTTAATGAAAAACTTCCTCACTGTATAAATGCATGCACCTATATTGAGGGATTTTAGAATGCATGTCATAGATATGTAAAGTGGCATATTTGTTAAGATCGAAGCCATTCATCAATTAGGATCCACTAAGGAGAACTTGTATAGGGATAAAATTCAGTCCATTCATGTTTCAAGTAGCCTACGCCACCAACGTAAATAGTTTGGAAGGTGAACTTTTCTTTATCAACTATTTCTTGTTTTGTGGTCCACCCGAAGCATGGATGAGCCTGAAATTTGAGCCCTATGTGTAAAGTGAAGATCCTACGCAAGGATGCTGGGTGAGCCCTACCGATATGTTTGTGTGAAATCTATTCCATCCATACTTTTTGAAAGATAATTTTAGGTTGTGCGACGAAAAAATAAATGTATCAAGCACTCAACTGGGCCACACGAGAGGAAATAGTTGTTATTCAGTAAGCACCGTTGAAACATTTTTATGGCCATAAAATTTCTGTATCAGATTATATTTTTAGTGTTTTTACTTCATCCAATTTGGGATGACCTTATAAAGGGTTTGGATTGCTTATAAACATCAAGGTGGGGTCAAGGAAGGTTTCAACGGTGGGAATTTCTTTCCCCAATTTCTCCTCTCGTGTGACCCCTTTGAGTCTTGTATCCACCTCGATGGAATAAATTTCTTACATACATTGCACCGGGCCCCACTCGGCATCCTTGCGCAGGAACTCCCTGCAAAAGGCTTTCGCAGGAAATCCTCATCCACAACTGCACCTCTATGCCAGCATTGCTAGCATTAATTACGCCAAATGGTAATATTTTGGGAATAGGTACCCCATGCACTCTCACCTCATATTTTTTTACGAGCCCACTCTTAAATGTATGTAAAATCCACTCCAACCATTAAACATGTAATCTAGTGATAGGCTCAATGCAAAGAAATTAGGCTAATCAGTGGTTCAGATGGGCTACACCAATAGAAACAATTTGGAGAGAGACATCCGCTCTTGATTTTTTTCAAGGCCCACCGTAAAGAAACTATAAAATCCGTTCCAGCTATTAGATATCACACCAAAATTAAGCCTAAGCCCCAAAAATGAAGTCCATATATGATTCATGTGAGCCACACTGATAGAAATAGTTTAGAGGGTGAACCTTTCCATATACACTGTTTCTAATCATGTGATTCACCTGAACTAAGGATGAGAATTAAATTGGAGACGGGTGACATACCTAATGGACGGGATTGATTTTACATTAACGCAATGATGGGCCCACTCAAGCTGTGGGCCCTTTTCCATGCCAAAATGTAATTAGTCTACTATGGAAGCATTTACTACATTAATTACTAGAGTTTTTTTTTTTTTTTTTTTTTCCATTAAATGTAGAATGGACTACACACTTATTATAGATTTGGACCATCCAATTAAAAATCAGATTTATAGATTAGATAAATTACATTATCAACTTGTTAGGGGCAAAAAAAGAATAATGATCTTATGATCAAACATGTCAAATACTTATGAAAATAATGGGTTGTTAAGAAAATAGTCCAATGATCTAGATTTAACATGCACACTTGTACTTTTCTCAAAAGTGTAGTTTTCTAGTTTTTAGTATTTAAGTTCTCCTTAGGGATCCTAACTGATGAATGACTTAGATCTTAACATATATGTCACTTTAGATAACTATGACATGCATTCTAAAATTCCTCAATATAGGTTTATTGCATAGAAGGAAAATTTTTTCATTAAATGCCCGGATAGTTGGACCAAAACTCACGTTCCACCTAGTTATGTGTGAGCATTTCTCAATAAACAAAAAGGTTTACGCAAACGCATTCACATGTACGTTGGGACTACAGCCGCTGGAGTTTCCTTCTTTTCAATGACCCGGAGGATAGAAGGGTTTGTTTATTAGAAGATGAAGCACATTCAAAAAAGGTTAAAAAGTTCCAACGTATCATACTGCAATACGAAAGATGTATTCAAGTAAACCGAAGATGCATGTTTGCGCACCTCACACGTGTCCAACACACTACCTTTCAGTGACATGATGAAGACGCTCTGTACATATTTTGGTGTGTTACATCACCTCCACGAACGTCTAGGTGTCGGCATGGGTATTATCCAGACAGTACAAGTGTCTGGATACACTGATAGCAAGTTCCATTTCCCCCCAAAAAAAAAAGCAAAGAAAATTGGAAAATGGAGAAGGAAAGAAAGAAAAACTATAGATCAGCTCCCGTTTGAGGTACTTCTATACGCATGTCAGCTCCCTATTAAGGAGATTCCGTACCCATGTCAGACATGGGGCGTATATTTCGCCTCGTCACTTTCTCGACCTACGATGGATTTGGCTGAGGATATGTTGAATATTATTGGATTGTCTGGCAACTTGTCTATAGAAAGCTGGAGGTAATGGGAGTAGTCCCAGAAAGTAGACAATAAGCTATTTTACAAACTAGCATTTAGTCCATGACAAGGCATCTTGGGACCCAGCCACCTTCTCATTTGTGGCTAAGAGCCTCGTGACACATGTTGGAGTTCCACCCAAGTATGTCATTGATGCATAAGGAGGTTTTGTTTTCTCTTTTCTTTTGCTTTCATTTTCTTTTTTGTTTTGTATTGTTTTTTTGTGTACTTAATATGTAGGAAGTACTCACCCCAACAAAAAGAATAAGATGGACCTAAGCAAAAGAGAAAACGATGTTCCAAAGCGTCTCACAGGATTGAATAAAATGCAAACAAAATAAAAAATAAAAAATACAAGCCTTAAAGAAATATTAGTAGCCGTTGCCATAAACAAAAATTATTTTGGTGAGTTTTATTTTATTTTGATGCCTTTATTGGAACAATTTGGGGTTGGCTTTCTTTTTATGACATGTTCAATTCATGTTTAAATATAAAGCTGTAGGATAGTGGAGGAGAAGATGATTGGTGTGCATGACTTGTGAATGACAACACCTGTTCATTGGGCATTGGTGTTTAGCAGTGCACTGCACAACATTTTATGGTAGATTACATTTTCAGATCAGCAATGCCTTAAGTGTAATTTTAAAGCTGCACCAGTCGAACCATTATCACTTAAATGTTTTTCTGCACTTGTTTAAAGTTAGATACTGAAACTGAACGTCGTGGTTTCATACATATCGGTGGGTTCCTACAGGCCAGCTGGGATAATGAGATATGGCATAGAATTTGAGTCATAACGACACACAGTACTACAGAATGAACCCATTAAAAAAAGTGATGTTTGGATATCATTGAACTTTTTAAAATGCTGCTGCATGCATGTCATCGCCCACTAAAATGCCGCCTTCTTATAATCGTCATCTCAGCCAAGTGCTTACACCTAAAAAGTATTCATAAGACAACTCTAGGGATGATGGGCTAATAGCTAAAGCCCAACAATGCACCAACCTAATTTTTAACATTTCTAGTTCTGGGCCATCCTTCCTCTTCCTGACCTTTGGTTGTCCGTTCTAGCTTTAGTTTGGACAATCCACTAAATTGTTGGGTGTCCGGAAAGAAACATCGTTGACCCATTATCTGATGGATGGTCCATACCAATTAAGGGCCGAGTTTGTTGTGCGGAGATCTGGATAATTTTGGCCCATCCTGCATCCATGGTCAGGACACTGAATCATCAGCTTCGTGTGGTGCATGCATGTAAATGTTTTAGGGGTGCAAGTCATGAGTCAGGTTGGGTTGAGAGGGCCCCAGAACCCATCCGTTTAAGAATCACATTGCAATATTGGACCCAAGCCTAACTCATTCAAATGTGGGTCTGGGTCTGCATTGTCCCCAATTTTTTACATTGACAATCAATTTTGTTGGTAAAATGGAGATTGTCAGTGGCTAAAATTCAACAGGTACAATCAATTACTTAGGGTAGTCTAATTAATGTGATTTTTAGTATATACTCTCCACCTTGCACAATCCAGATTGTCAAAAGTAGTAGATTGGGTATCAACCTTTTAGAAAAAAAAAAGAAAAAAGAAGGGTCGTGTACTCTAGGCCGAATGGGTGCGTCTCTTGGGTCTCAAGCTATATATGAGTAGGGTTTAAGCCTGTAATAAAGATCCAGAGTCAGGCTTTGACTTAAGGTTAAGGCCTATGACAAACGGGTTCAACTTGAATAACCCCATTTAGGATGTTAACGGCCCACTTGGATCGGAAGTCAAAGGTTCTGTTATAAAATGGCTAGGGCTCAGCTAGGGTTTGTCGATAGGTTGGGGTAGGGCCTAGTAAAATTATTGTTTTACATTCCCAGCCCAAACAGTTCAAAATCCAGTCTGAAGGTAACACTAAGCCTAGCCGAGCGGAGCCAGTTGATGGCCCTAGGCTCGGCCTGACCCTAACCAACCTATAAGAATAACCCACCAAGCGACTCAAAATCCCGTGGTCAGTGGTGTTTGCGTGTCTTGTTCCTCACCATGAATCCAGGATCCCCACTTGTAGCAATTTAACTATTCCTTTACAATGTTGGCATTCTAAAAGATAGACGAGTCTCCACCCTTCATTTCTGGCTTTTGCACCCATATCCATCTTCTTGGGCTTATAAGAATCCGGTAGATGTGTATGAGATACGGTTGCTTATGAGGAAGGCCATCCTAACATCAATGCTTGCCCCATAATTGGGTTTGGGTAACTCATCAGGTGGATCATTCTTGTACAAAATGTTTGACCAGCCAACACATGTGGGGTCTGCTAGATGAGTTGGATTACCTAATTTTATAGTGTAGCCCACCGGATGAGTCGCTTGGATGTGGCACACATATGCAACATTGACACATGGGAATGGAACTCGCTAGGCGGTGTCCAGTGCCATTTATGGGGCACAACTTGTTTTAAGTTGTTGGTGATCTATTTTCGGCTGTATGTGTGTGGGCGTGCCAGAATTGAAATTGCGATAAAATTCAAATCAAACAACTATGACCCTAACCATCAATATAGACAAATTGCTCATTAGCAACTCATTCAAGTTATGATGTGGAAAGTATATTTTTTCATAAATGTTTTTTAATCATATTATTTGGAAAAAGAATATATGATTATGTATTATTGAAATTTAGTTTTTGAAAATAAAAAATTATATATTTTCATTTTTGCCACCAAAATATTTTTTGGAGAATTTTATATGAAAAGTGTAGTGTGTGCTTTTGTCTCACATCGAAAATAAGAGAGAAAACTTATGGTTTATATGAGGAGGTATATAATATTTTTAGTTGGAGTTTTAGAGATTGAGGTGCGCGCTCTCGGGTACAAGCGAGGGCGTGGGCAATGTACCTGTAGTGGTGTTAATTGGTGCACTTTGCACTTTGCATGGGTCGCAGAGTAATCACTCCCTTGTAACCTTATGTAAGACGGTGCGATCGAGGTGCGAGTAGTCTGATATGAACCTAGGTGTGAGAGGTCTAAAATGAGCCAAGGTTTTATAAGCTACTGAGAATGGTTAAATTATTAATCCGAAACAGTCAGCTATTTTTTAAAACGGGTAGCAACCTTGAAAGCCACAACGATTCGAAAATCGATTTGACGACCAAAAACAACTTAAATCAATGATCAGCAGTCAGAAACATTTTGAACCATTGATGGCCACCTAGTAACGGTCCACTCTCTGATGCTTAATAAAACTTGACCATCCGATCCAAATCCCAATCAACTCCAATAGATCTCTCTTCATCCATCAGATCTTTCAGAAAATATTTTCATTATAAAATACTGCAAACATGTCTACTATTTAGGTCATTAGTAATTCGTCTGCAGGCCATTGGTAATTTTTAAGAAAAATAATTAACTTTATTTTATTTTTATTTTTGGTGTTTCTAACACATTTTTCCCAACATGTATGGATTTATATTATTATTCATAATCTTATCTAAGATAGTATACATTAATTTGTTTTTACATTGTAGGAAGCATCCAACACATTTGGAGGATCATTTGCATGAAAACGCTACTATATTTTTTTAAGACTCATTCCGAACAGAATCCTTTTGATAGAATCTCAACCATACATTCTAATACCAAAAATTAGATGATTAACATTGTCTATTTGGGCCATTGCCATCCAGTGGGTCCACTGACTGGGATAGCATGTGCCAGAAGTGTGCGTAGAGGAGTTTGCACGGTTTTATTCGTGTATTCCTTTTTAATAAATCCCTATCTTGGTACATTACGTTTACGACGTTTGGCGACAGGTAGCCTTTTCACATGTTGGGGTTATTGACCCCACTCTTTAACATTATTCTCTGAATTTTCAGCTCTATCAAAGAATAAGGAGTAGCAATGAGTCATTATTCGCTGGCCATGTAAGGAAAGAGAGTTAATGATAACGGTCGTTTGAAATTATTCTAATTAAAGATTTATTTATTTATTTTTGGAGGGGTCATTCATCTACAACAAGTTCCTAAATATAAGCCGATTGAATCATTGCAACGAGTGTCGCATTGCTCGTAGGTGATTTTAATCCGCCCATTCTTACCGTACGATGGTAGTAAACCTGATGAGTTGGACGAGACATTTATCCTTACCCATGTCCCAGACACCAAGCCCAGGCTCATCCAAACCCTTGGTTGCTTTACCATGGGCCCCGCTTCTCAGACGAAACTTAAAACTGAGTTTGTTGAGGAAAGAGTGGGATCGACAATGAAACCTGGATATTTTCGAGGTTGAATTCGTTATTGTCAGAAAAGGTGGGGACCCTATAATGATAAAAGTATATATATTCTTATGGCCAATCCCATATGAAGCTTTTATATTTATATATATATGGAAAAGGTACTATATGCTCGACCATATTATACCTTCCATAAGGTCGAGTGCTGGTGGCACATTATTGGTCAGATGGTAAAAGCTTTGAGATTTTATAAAAACCTAATAAACACGGCTTAAATTTTATAGGAAAACTGGAGAAATAAAATAGATGTTATGTAAACCCCACCATGATGTATATGTTCTATTCATGCCGTCCATCCATTTTGAAATATAATTTAAGGAATTTACATAAAAAATAAGTTATATTTAAATCTCAGATGGACCACACCATGGGAAAACAGTTGTTATTGAATTTGTACCGTTACAAACTCCTAGGGCACACTGTAATGGCTATGTAGGGAAAAATAAGTTGTTATTAAACTTTTACCATCCAACCTATACATAAGGTCATGTAGACGTTGATGAAGTGAAAACACAAATATCAACTTTTGTAAGAAGTTTTTAATGGTGGACATTCAATCCCCACCTTGTGGTCCACTTGAGCCTTGGACCTGCCCCATTTTTTTGGGTCATATATTAAAATGATCTGAGAAAATTGTTGAACGACGTGGATATAAAATACTTACATCACATTGGGACCCACAGAGCCCTGCCCGGACGGATTACCGTCCGGGAGGTGGTAGGATGCAATCCGCATTGGGATTGGCTGACGCTCCTCTAGCTCCGAGTTGTACAAACGGTTTAAAGGAGATCAAAGTTACATGGCCCACATTGATGTATTTATTATATTTACAAAGTTCATCTATTTTTAGAGATCATTTTAGAGCATGGTTTTAAAAATGAATCATATCCAAAGATCATCTCGACCACACCACAAATAGCAGTGGAATAATGATTTTCACCGTTGAAAAAATTGTAGGGCCTACCATAACGTTTATTTTCTATCCAATCTGTTCATAAGGTCAACAGGACCTGAATGAATAGGGAAAAAAAAATTCATACTAATCCAAAACATCTGTGACCCAAAAAGGGTTTTAATGGTAGACGTTCAATCTCACACTGCTTTTTGCAGTGTGGTCCAATTGATAGTTAGATCTGTCTTATTTTTTGTCCAAAGCCTTAAAACGAGCTCACCAAATGGATGGACAGTTTGGATATATATAACACATACCTTATGATTAGATTAAAAAAACTTTGCTAACGTCAATACAGGTGAGGTACCGAAGCTACTGAAGTACGCAGAGTTGAGTAGCCGAGTCGGCTACTGAAGCTATGTAACCAAGTTTTGTGAGCCCTATTATGATGTATGTGTTGTATCCACACTGTCCATCTATTTTGAAATATCATTTTAGGGCATGAGTCAAAGAATAAGGCAGATGAAAATCTATAGTGGACTTACCATATAAAACAGTGGGGAGAGTGATTCCCACCATTGAAACTATCCCAAGGCCCACCATAATGTTTATTTGAAATCCAACATGTTCAAAAGTTAAAAAAGACATGAAATAAGAGAAAACACAAATATCAGCTTGATCTAAAACTTTCTTTGCCTTTAGAAGTTTTCAAAGGTAGGCCTCACTATCCCCACTGTTTTCTATGTTGGGTCCACTGGAACTTTGGATTTAACTCATTCTTTGCATATTGCCCTAAAATGATCTTGGCAGATGGATGGAAGGTGTGGATATAAAACATACATCATGGTGGGGCCCACGAAACTTGGTGACGTCACTTCTACAACGGTTTTAGCTATTTTACTATATAATCCGCAGTGTTTCTTCAATTTCCTATCAAAGCTCCCCGTTGTTTAAAGCTTTTACTATCTGACCAATAATGTGCCACCAGCACTCGACCTTATGGAAGGTATAATACGGTCGAGTCGTATAGTACCTTTTCCCATATTATATATATATATATATATATATAGAGAGAGAGAGAGAGAGAGAGAGAGAGAGAGAGAGAGAGAGAGAGAGAAGGTACTATACACTTGACCTCACGATAAGCTTATGGTGAGGTTGAGCTGTGTGGGCCCCACCGTGATGCATGTCGACCATCAACACCGTGCAATTGACGAGTCCCCTTTAAATTATGGGATATCCCAAAAATCAGTCGTATACGGAACTCAGGTGGATCATACCATCTAAAATCATGTGAAGACAACGTTAAAACATATAAAAGCACTTGGTGGGGCCCACCTGAGTTTTTAATGCTGCTGAAACTTGGTTTGACCCCTAATCCTAGTGGGACACACATAATGGATGGGCTGGATTTGCAAACCACATCTTGGTGGGACCCAAAAAATGATTATGAATGTTTTAATGGTGCACAGCCCCTCTCCACTTCTGTATGTGGTGTGGCCCACACAACTCACTGATTGACTTGATTTTTTAGACGTCGGCCCACGATGGAATGGTGCATCTGACTGATGGGATAGATGTTCGAAACGCATCATGGTGGGGCTCACACAGCTTGACCTCATGGGACGGACCCGTGAAGTGGAGCGCATAGTACCTTTTCATATATATATATATATATATATATATATATATATATATATATATATATATATATATATATATATATGTGGTCGGGGTTATGGGAACTTACCATCAGGTCAAGCTGTGTGTGCCCCACCATGATGCGTGTTGAACATCTACCCCATCAGTCAGTCAAATGCACCATTCCATGGTGGGCCTTGAGCTTAAAATTCACGTCAATACGTGCCTTGTATGGGCCACACCACATACAAAAGTTGAGAGGGATTACCCTTCCATTAAAACATTCATAATCATTTGTAGGACCCACCGAGATGTGGTTCACAAATCCAGACCACCCATTATGTGTGTCCCACTTGGATGAGTGGTCGGACCAAGTTTTAGACATCAAAATTTCAAGTGGGCCCCACCAAGTGCTTTATATGTTTTAGGCATGTCTTCACATGATTTTAGATGGTATGGCCCACCTGAGTTCCGTATACGGTTGATTTTTGAACTATCCTATAATTTTAAAGGGACCCATCAAATGCATGGTGTTGATATTCAACATACATCATGGTGGGGCCTACACAGCTGGACCTCATGGGAAGTTCCCATGAGCTCCCCTACATAAAACCTTCCCTACTTCCCATGAGCTCCTCTGCATAAAATCTCTCTCTCCCTCTCTCTCCCCCCCCCCTCCTTATATATACATATATATAGAAGAATGCTTTCCTATGCACATTCTTATATGAGCACCACGGGTACAAATTTTGAATAGTCCACATGATATGACACCCCTTGAAAGCTCACTAGCCTAACTTTCAACTTGATACAAAACTCTAGTGGGCCATGAAAAAGGAAATTGTTTTCTTTATTAATTTGTATTTCTCTTTACCATGGTTCATTATAGTTTTGTACTGGGCTGAAATTTGAACTCGCAAGGTTTCAACGGGTGCCGAATCACATGGATATTCAGATTATGTTCGTATGACATGTGTGCAAAGGTGCTCACTTATGGAAATGCCCACATGCACACCTTCTTATGTGAGCATCGATGTGCACATTTACACACATGTCATGGGCACAAAATCTATCCAGTCCAAGTGATGTGACACTCCTTGAAACTCTTTAGGCTTAAATTTCAGCCTGATCTAAAACTCTAGTGAGTTTATTAGGTTTACTTTTTGTCATGGCCCACCAGAGTTTTATATCTATTTGACAGTTGGGTTTATTAGGTTTTAAGGGGTGACGCATCCCTTAGACCATTGAGATTCTATGCCTATGACATGTGTGCAAAGGTATGCATGGATGCTCACATAAGAAGGTGCATAGGTAAGCATTCTTATATATATATATATATATATATATATGGGAAAAGGTACTATGCACTCCACCTCACGAGTCCGTCCCATGAGTTTGAGCTGTGTGGACCCCACCATGACGCGTTTTGAACATTTACCCTATCAGTCAGATGCACCGTTCCATCGTGGGCGTAGGTCTCAAAAATCAAGTCAATCTGTGACTTGTGTGGGCCACACCACATACAGAAGTGGAGAGGGGCCATGCAACATTAAAACACTCATAATCATTTTAATGGCCCACCGAGATGTGGTTTGCAAATCCAGCCCATCCATTATGTGTGTCCCACTAGGATGAGGGGTCATACCAAGTTTCAGCAGCATTCAAAACTCAGGTGGGCCCCACCAAGTGCTTTTATATGTTTTAATGGTGTCTTCGGATGATTTTAGATGGTATGGCCCACCTGAGTTCCGTATACGGCTGATTTTTGGGATATTCCATAATTTAAAGGGTACCCATCAAATGCACGGTGTTAATGGTCGACACGCATCACGATGGGGGCCACACAGCTCGACCTCATGGGAGCTCATTGTGAGGTCGAGCGCATAGTACCTTTTCCATATATATATATATATATATATATATATATATATATATATATATATATATATAGAGAGAGAGAGAGAGAGAGAGAGAGAGAGAGAGAGAGAGAGAGAGAGAGAGAGAGAGAGAGAGAGAAGGTACTATGCGCTCGACCTCATGAGTCCGTCCCATGAGGTTGAGCTGTGTGGGCCCCCCATGATACGTTTCAAACATCTACCCCATCAGTCAGATGCACCATTCCATTGTGGGCCTAGGTCTCAAAAATCAAGTCAATCCGTGAGTTGTGTGGGCCACACCACATACAAAAGTGGAGAGGGGCGTGCACCATTAAAACATTTATAATCATTTTAATGGTCCATCGGGATGTGGTTTGCAAATCCAGCCCATCCATTATGTGTGTCCCACTAGGATGAGGGGTCATACCAAGTTTCAGCAGCATTTAAAACTCAAGTGGGCCCCACCAAGTGATTTTATATGTTTTAATGGTGTCTTCACATGATTTTAGATGGTATGGCTCACCTGAGTCCCATATAAAGCTGATTTTTGGGATATCCCATAATTTAAAGGGGACCCATTAAATGCACGATGTTGATGGTCGACACGCATCACAGTGGCACCCACACAGCTCGACCTCACGGGGAGCTTATCGTGAGGTCGAGCGCATAGTAACTTTTCCCATATATATATATATGTGTGTGTGTGTGTGTGTGTGTGTGTGTGTGTGTGTGTAGGGAAAAGGTACTTTGCGCTCGACCTCACGAGTCCGTCCCATGAGGTCGAGCTGTGTGGGCCCCACCGTGATGCGTTTCGAACATCTATCCCATCAATCAGATGCATCATTCCATTGTGGGCCTAGATCTCAAAAATCAAGTCAATCCGTGACTTGTGTGGGCCACACCACATACAGAAGTGGAGAGGGGCCGTGCACCATTAAAACATTCATAATAATTTTTTGGGCCCACCGAGATGTGGTTTGCAAATCCATCCCATCCATTATGTGTGTCCCACTTGGGTGAGGGGTCATACCAAGTTTCAGCAGCATTTAAAACTCAGGTGGGCCCCACCAAGTGATTTTATATGTTTTAACGGTGTCTTTACATGATTTTAGATGGTATGGTCCACCTGAGTTCCGTATATGGCTGATTTTTGGGATATCCCATAATTTAAAGGGGACCCATCAAATGCACGGTGTTAATGGTCGACACGCATCACGGTGGGGCCCACATAGCTCGACCTCACGGGAGCTTATCATGAGGTCGAGCACATAGTACCTTTTCCATATATATATATATATATATATATATATATATATATATATATATACACACACACACACACACACACACACACACACACACACGCACAAAGGGTACGAAGCCCTCGTCGACCGTTGAATATTAATTGGGCGGCTCGTGGCTCACACATTTAAGAGGGGCAATTAGGGTGTTGTAAATTGTTGTTGCGGTTGCCTCACTCGCTATCTAGTGCATGTAGATCGCACCACCGTGAAAGTCCTGGAGTGGAGTTTCGGGCACTAAAAAATTATGTGGGGCCACCTTGATTGCCGTTTGTGAAATCCATCCCGTCCATCATTTAATCCAAATAATATTAACACTTCATCCTTAATGAGGCATGTAGAAAGATAATGTCGGCTATATCAAGGGGAAAAGTGAGGATATGAAGCATACAATCCAAATGTTCTTGGAGCCGCTAGAGTTTTGGATAAGGCTGGTGCTTGGATATTCTATTCATCTTAGTGGGATTCACATTCTGAACTGGTTGGATAGCATATAGACAACCGGGTGGCCCCAGGAATGTTCCAATGTCGGGCATCCCCAAGACCCCTCTTCCTTCTCGTGTGGCCTACCGGAGATTCTAATATGCCTGATTTGTTGATTTAAATACTATAATGCGTTGGCCCAAATGATGGACGGAGTGGATTTTACACCTTGATCATAGAAGGGGCAACATACCATTTAGTTGTTAGAGGCGCTCTACCGTAGTGCTCCTACAGAAGTTTTTGTAGTTATTTTCCAAAAGTGAGTTTCGTATGATGAGATTGCTTTAGATACATCCCGGCGCATTATAATGAAGTACATGTGGGCTCTAGCCATTAGGCTTGAGCATTTTGCAATGACATCAATGGTTTATTTGACAGATCTCTCATTGAATGGAGAGCCGATTAAGTGAGACCCCGGCCTCACCCAAGATAGTGCGGCCCTTATGGTGGGGTTACTTTGGGGCCCACCTTGATGTATGTATTATGTATCCACTTCTTCCATCCATATTCCCATATTATTTTAGGGTATTATCCCAAAAAATGAAGCAGATCCAAGTATCAAGTGGACAATACCATAAGAAACAATGGTGATTGGCTGTCCAACCATTAAAAACTTTGTATTGCGGACCTTAATGTTTCCTTGGTGTTTATTCACAATCCAATCGGTTGATAAGGTCACATAAGCCTTGATGAAGGGTAAAAAAACACATATCAGCTTGATCCAAAACTTTTGTGACCCATTAATGGTCAATCAAAACTGTTTCCTAAGGTACAGTCCACCTGATAATTGTATCAGTTTCATTTTTTGAATAATGTCATAAAATGGGAAAAACAGATGAAAAGCGTGGATACGTGATACATTCATCAAGGTGGGTGCTCACAGTAACCTCGGGATAAAGGCAACACTGTCTTGGGTGAGGCATGAGGTCTCACTTAATCTACTCTGCATTAGATGAGGGATGTCGAGAAAAAAAAGAAAGAGTCGGAATCCTCTGTTATCGAGTCAACAGGGATCTCCTGTTACCCTAATGGTTTGGCGTCCGAAGCTTTCTTTCATTTTTATTTTTATTTTTTCAGTGAGGTGTGACGTGGACCAATGAGGAATAGGGTATTAGGAATTCTCGGTTGACCCGATAACAGAGGATCCGGACTAAAAAAAAAACTATTTAATATTTCGACCCCTAATCTAACAGTTCTTGTTCAAAGCAAAATAATCAAATTATCAAAAAGTGGAATAATCTAATTGAGTAGCTTTTATTTATTGGTCATATAAATGGCCTGGATCATTGCCATATGACCTCTACCTTGTAATAATCATTGAGCCCAAAAATCACGATGGAATGCGTTTTGGTTTTGCATAGGGCCACCGTGATATCAATTGGTTGACGTGCGTCGTCGGGAAGAAAGAATTCCCAAAAATTCACACCATTCCAAAACCGAGATAAACTATAGCACGTGAATTGACAGGCAGTAGGTTGTTTGGGTTTTTTTTTTTAAATCCTTTTTAAATCCAATTTGAGTGTTGAATCACCCATATTTTCAGGGCAAGGTCAATCAACCAATGGTGTACTTGATTGATGGCTTAGGTTTCCTTCACATTAAAAGTCATGTATGCGCAATGCATACACCCATTTTTTTTTTCGATAAATATTCTCCCAAACTCTTATCTCCATCTATCCATCCCCTTTTCCTCACTCATGTTTCAATAACCTTGACAGGTGCATTGTGATCTAGTTGGTTCACCCAATAAGCATGATTGTAGGTTGGCAGTCGCTAGAGTTGAATGAGTGTTGTCAATTAATTTTTCTATTAAACATTTTACAATTAAATGCAGTGAATAATTAAAGTCATTTTCTCAATGTTCCTCGTGGCATTGTCCTTGTGGTATTAAACTTATATATTTACGACCGTGCCGTCGCTGCGGTTCTGACGCTGCATTTCCCGCACTGATGCGATACCTGGGCCAAGAGATGTTCGAGGAAAATGCCGCGCATTTGTAAAATCTCAGAGAACATCACATCAATCTCATTAATCAAGTATACATCACTCACACTCATCCCCAAGTACAACCACCCTCTCCAAAGTCATCTTTCTCTTACAATAAGGCACATCCATCACTCAGTATCCCTCTCTCCCATCATCTCTCTCTCATTCTCTCTCTCCATTTTTCAAGCAATTCCATGTGAGCAACGTCCAAGCTCCTCAAAGAAGCTAGTGTGGCCCACCTTCCTACCTCCCATCTCCACCATCCAAAGATCATCTCGACCGTTGAAATTGGTCTCTTAAAGCTCTAGAGGCTATAGGCGGAAGAAGGAAGAGGAGATCAAAGGTGAGTGATCTACCATTGATTTGATGATTTGAGGGCACACTTGTAGTGGGACCCATCTTAATGTATTCATCGTATAGGGAGGGCCCATAGTGGTCGGGTCCCTCCCCTTCTCACGTCTCTCTCTCTCTATCTCTCTCTCTCCTCATCTTGATTTTTTTTTTATGGCCCATTTGATGTGTATTAATTCGGGCCGTCCAGACGGTGCTGGACGCACCTTGCTGAGGTGCTGGATGCACCTTACTAGAGTGTGGCATTCACACTGTCCAACATCATGGGATGGTGGGACCCACTAGATATCTCTAGACCGTCCGTCCAGCATGGGACCCACCTTAATGTATTTGTTCCATCTAAACCATCCAGATCCAGAGTCCTGGTGGACCGCACCATAGTAGAAGCAGAAGCAATGACTGTGCTTTTAAAAAGTCTAGGCCCATCATGTTGTACATGCATTCCATTCACATGGCCCAACAAATGGGTGGGACCCACTATGATGTACGTGTTTAACATCCACACCGTCTAGTGGTCTGGACGGTGGGGATCACCTCGATGTATGCATTTGCATCCAGATCGTCCAGGGCCTGGACGCTGGATTATATTATAATAATAATAATATATAATATATAGTATGATATATATACATATATGTATATTATGGTGGGCCCCACGTGGGAACCCACCTGTTGTGTGAAATGGATTGGTTGGAGCATCTCCCACCAGCAGTTGTAGCTGCTTAACGTCAACAATTTCTGTGGCCACCATGATGGATGTGGTGTATCCACATGTGTGGAGCCCACGTGTGATGTAAGTGTTTCATCCCAGCCGTCCATCTATTCAAATCAATGGACACCATCATGATATATGTGTTTCAACCATGCTGCCGTCCATTTTTGGGCATGGACCCACCCCATACATGTTGCACATGTGAGGGTGGAGCCCACCTTGAGATGTGTGTAGATCCACACCGTTCACACGGGACCCACCTTGATGTATTTATTCTATATCCACTCCGTCCATCTGGACGTGAGACGATGGGACACCACCGTGATGTACATATTTCTCTCACATCGTCCAGTGGTGCCGTGGGCCGCACCTTGATGTATTTATTGTATTCACACCATCCAGCGGATTTGGATGGTGGGCCACGCCTTGATGTATTTATTATATCCACATTGTCCATCCATGGACGTGGGGCCCACTTTGGTGATGTATCTGTCGCACCGTCCAACATGGGATGGTGGGCCTGCTATGATGAAAGTGTTTCATTTCATACTGTCCATCTGTTTGATAGGTGGGAACCACCTTGATGGTTGTGTTTCATTCCATGCCGTCTGTAGGACGTGGGCCCCACGTGATGTATATGTTTGATCCAAACAGCCCAATCTAATTTATATAAGGCCCATTTGGCAAGGCCCATTGTAATGTACTTGAAGCCCAGTCAATGAGGCCCATTGTGTTATATTTGCGGCCTGTGTATGAGGTCCATTGGTGTGACTCATTGATGTGGCCGACTTGATGTATATGAGGCCCATTGTGCGGCCTATTAACGTGGTCCATTGTGATGTATTTTTGGCCCATATAATGAGGCCCATTGTGATGTATTTTCGACCCATATGATGAGGCCCGATGGGATGTATTTTTGACCCATATAATAGGCCCATTATGATATATTTTCGGCCCATAAGCTGCGGCCTACTTGATGTATATGAGATTCATTGGTGCGGCCCACCTGTTTTGCATTTATGACCCTTTTTAGTGTGACCCATCGAGTTGTATTTGACGCTATGTGTGAGACCTGCATCCTAGCCCGTACCGTTCCGTAGGCTTTCGCGGTCCTCCTGATCGAATTCTAGCGACCCGCGATCTGCATTAGCGTTTGCGCGTAATTTTGAGTCGTGTCTTGTATATTAGAGTCGGCTCGACTCGAAACTTGTATATTTGCGACCGCACCATTATCGCGGTTCCGACGCCACGTATTAGGCACCGAGGCGATACCCGAGCTAGGAGATGAGGGCTTGCGTTCAGTTCGAGGAAAACGCCGTGCATTATAAATATTGAAAAAATCTTTACGACACATCACATCAATTACATTAATCAAGTACACATCACTCTCATCACTCATACCCCATCCCCAAGTATAACCACCATCCCCAAAGTCAACTTCCTCTTATAACAAAGTACATCCATCCATCACTCACCATCCCTCTCTCCTATCATTTCTCTCCCATCACGTCTTTCTCTCATTCTCTCTTTCCATATTCAAACAACACCCATGAGAGCAATCGTCCAAGCTTCCATGAGAGAAGCTAGTGTGGCCCACCTTCCTACATCCATCTCCATCACCCAAAGTCTATCTCGACCGTTGAATCGCACCCCTTGGAGCTCTAGGTCGCATTGGCGAAAGAAGGAATAGAAGATCAAAGGTGGGTGATATTAGGGTTTTACCATTGATTGTATGTGAGGGCCCACTTGTGGTGGGGCCCATCTTGATGTATGTTAAGAGGGGCCCATAGTGGCGGGGCCCCTACCATAACCGATCTCTCTCTCTCTCTCTCTCTCTCTCTCTCTCTCTCTCTCTCTCTCTTTCTTTCTTTTTTTTGGTGATGATGTGGCCCACCTGATCAGTAAATCCTGACCGTTCAATCATAAGGCCCACCATGTTGTTGCCTTTTTCACAAGCCCTGGATGAAGGGAATCGCAATATTAGCTTGATTCGTGGACTCCACGTGTGTACGTGTGAAATCCACATCCTCCATGTGCATGGGACGGTGAGCCCTGATGTATGTGGGCCACACTATGATGTATATGTTTACATCTAGGCTGTCCATGTGGACCCCACCATATGTGTTGTATGCACATCATCCGGAAGCAGGCGCTGCTAGACGTTGGCATAACACAAACATCGGCTGATTCAAATCTCTGGTGAGACTCACCATGTGGACCCACCCTACGGTATGTGAAATCCTAGTCGTCCAACACTCTGGACGGTGGGCCAGCAGCTATTGCTGCTGGAGGATGACAACATGTTCTGTGGTTTATTGATGAACGTGTTCCATCCGTCCATCCATCTGAACACTGGACCTTAGTATTTTTTTAAGTTATATATATAATGTATTATATTATATGGGGTTGGCCACACGTGGGGCCCACCTGATATGGAAGTGGATTGGCTGGAATATCTCCCACCAGCCACCATGATGCATGTGAAGTATATCCACACCGTCCACCTAACGGTGGTCCCCATCCATGTGGGTCTGTACATGAGGTATGTATTATATCTATATAGTCCATCCGTTTGGAGATGGGGCCCACCCCACACGTGTGGCATGTGTGAGGGTGGGACCCACCTTGATGTATTTATTTTATATCCTCACCACCAACTGGATTGGGACGGTAGGACCCCACTGCCATGATGTATTTGTTTCAAACATACCATCCTGCCTTTTTTTTCGTGATGGTGGGACCCACTTCACACACGCTACACGTGTGGAGGTGGGGCCCACATTAATATATATATATATATATATATATATATATATATATATATATATATATATATATATATATATATATATATTATATATATTCACGCCATCCACCGTCCAACACTCTGGACAGTGGGTACCCACCGGTGATGTATGTATTTTATCTCCACGCCATCCATCTGCCGGGCCCACCTTGATGTATGTATCAGTATTACATCCAAACCATCCATCCAATTGGCAAGCTCGCCTGAGACTAAAAATGAAACAGATCTATCAGGTGGACCATTGCAGAAAAACAGTGGAGGTTGAACGCTTACCATTGATACCCTTTTTGGGTCACATAAGTTTTGGATATATATGAAATTTGTTTTCCCTTTTAAATCCAGGTCTTTGTGACCTTATAACCCAATTGTATGGAGAATATGGTAGGCCGTATCTTGATGTATTTGTGGCCCATCCATAGGGCCCACCCGGATGTATTTGTGGCTTATCGATGCAACCCACTTGTAGATGGTGCGGTCCGTAAATGCGGCCTGCCTTGATGTATTTATGGCCCATCCGTGAGACCACCTTGATGTATTGGTGGCCCATTCATTAAGGCCCACCTTGATGTAGTTGTGGCCCATTTGATGAGGCACATTGTGATGTATTTTCGGTCCATTTGGTAAGGCCCATTGTGATGTACTTCCGACCCATATGTCGTAGCCCGTTGTGATATATTTCCGACCCATTTGGTAAGGTCCATTGTGATGTATTTCTAGCTCATTTGATAAGGCCCATTGTGATGTGTTTTCGGCCCATTTGGTAAGGCCCAATGAGATGTATTTGCGGCCCATATGGCATAGCCATTGTGATGTTTTTGTAGCGCATTTAATGAGGCCCATAGTGATGTATATTAGGCCCATGTATTGTGGTCCATTTGATGTATATGAGGTCCGTTGGTGCGGACCATTGATACGACCCATGGTCATTGTATGAGGCCATGGGCCCATGATGCTTTTAACTCTATGTGGACCACTGCCTGGGAGCGATTGTAAGACCCGTATCCTAATCCGCACTGTTCCGTTGATTCCCGCGACCCTTCTCGTCAGATTCCGGCAATCCGCGACTTATGGTTGTCGTTGCGCACGACCGTAAGTCGTATCCTATTCATTTGAGCCGGCTTAATCCAAGACTTGTATCGTTGCGACCGCACCGTCGCCGCGGTTCCAACGCCGCAACTCACGCACCGATCCGATACCCAGACGATGAGATACGGACCCACGTTCAGTTCGAGCAAAAACACCGCGCATTGCAAATCCCAAGGAATCTCTACAATATGTCCCATCAATCCCATCAATCACCCATCAATCACCTCTCATGTCAAGTACACACACACCCATGCTTCCTTTCTCCACAAGTCAAGCAACCACCCAAGTCAACTAACACATCACTTCACCCATCACTCACTTCACCCATCACTCACCTCACATCACTCCATCCCTCATTAATCACACCCCTCTCTCTCATTTCTCAACACTCCAACCTAAGCAAGGGAGAGCATCCAACGTCCAAACCTCCCCATGGAGAGAAGTGCATATGTGAGGCCCACTTTCCACTCCCAAATCTCCCATCCTAGCCATCTAATTCCCATCTCCACCATCTAAGTAAAGCTCTAGGAGACCGGCTATCCAACGGACCAAGAAGATCTAGAGGTGGGTGCTTCTAAAGGGTAGATTTATGTGTTTTTATGGTGGACCAAGTGAGGCCCACCGATCAATGGTGTGGATCTCACTTGGGACCCTTATTTGTGGCCGATGGACCACTTGGATCATCATGATCGTTCCATGATGGGGCCATTCTCCATGGACCCCATCATGATGTTTATTTCATTCCAAAAAGGTCATCTAGACCGTCCATGACGGTGGAGAATGGATCTCCACCGTTGATTTATATTTTGATGGTCCTTCGTTCAAAGGGGTCCGTTGTTGTATGATTTCATGTAAGGGAGGGCCCATAATGACGGGGACCCTCCATCATAAGCCGTGACCCACTCTCCATGTCTCTCTCTCTCTATTTTATTTTTTTTTTATTTTTAATTTATTTTATTTTGTTTATTACAAAAGGATGGGGTGGCCCACTTGAATAGATCCCATCTTGATGCATTTATTTTATCCAAGTGGGGCCCACCTTTCATGCCATTCCCATGCCGCCCATCATGTGGTGGCCCACTTCATCAGGGCCTACCATTTGAGAAGAAAGGAAAAAAAATATATATATAATAAATTAAATTATATAACCGTCCAGCGTCCCAGACGCTGGACGTTGTGAAGGAATAAGAAAGAAAAAAAAAAGGGAATGGAAGAAGAAATTTTGGGTGGCCTCCTTGCATAGGCCCCACCCCGATGTTTATATCCGATCCGAGCCGTCCATTCCCTTTCCCGACTCATTTTAGGCGTTGAGCCGAAAAATGAGGATGATCAGAGCATCCAGTGGGCCATATCGTCGAAAATAGTACTATTACCATTGAAAGACGCCTTGGTCATCTTATACACCAATAAAAAGGCGGATATGGGTCTCATTCTAACTGTTTCGAGGCATAGAATACGGTGGATGGAGTGGATCTACTAGATATGGGCCCCACACCTGAAAAACCCCAAAAAAATGGGTTTCCATTTTTTTTTAAAAAATTTCACACAGCAGCATTGCTGCTGTGTCAGGACGCTGGCCGCACGCCAGCGGGCGGGCGGACGTGGGTAGGGTCCCACGGCCTTGAGCTTGGGCCCCACCATGATGCATATTTTGTATCTGCACCGTCCATAAGGTGGCCCACCCTCTGAGGTGGGCCGTCCCCAAAAATGAGACACATCCAAATTTCAGGTGGCCCACACCATGAGAAACAGTGTGAAATGAACCCTTCCATTGAAGCTTTCTTTCAGGCCCACCAGAGTTCAGGATCAAGCTGAAAATTGTTTTTACCCTTCATTCGGGTCTCTGTGACCTAATGGATGGGTCGGATGTCATATAAACATTATGGTGGGCCCCCCCCATGGGACCCACAGTGGTGAACGTGCCTGACTCCACCGTCCGCCCGGACGGTGGAGCCCACTGCATGTGTGAGTGTGTGTGAGTGTGTGTGAGTGTGTATGAGTGTGTGTGAGTGTGTATGAGTGCGTGTGAGTGCACGTGTGTGTTTGCATGTGTGTGGGTGCGTGCGTGTGCATGTGTGTGCATGCATGTGTGAGTATACATGTGCGTGGGCATGTGTATGTGTATATATATATATATACTGTATATAATTATATAGTATATTATAATGATGGTGGCCCTCCCTGTGATCCCCGCCATGATGCATGAGTTGCATCCTAACCGTCCATGCATTTATCAATCAAAATGAAGTAGATCCATGGTTCAAATGGGCCTAGTTTTGGCACGCATATAAGGCCCATGTTGATCCATTTATGGCCATTCATTCAGGCCCACCTTGGTGCACATCTAAGGCCATGGGAGTAAGCCCATTTGGCATGTGCAATGGTCATGGGATTAAGCCCATTTGGCATGTGCAATGTCCATGGGATTAAGCCCATTTGGCATGCGCAATGGTCATGGGATTAAGCCCATTTGGCATGTGCAACGGCCATGGGATTAAGCCCATTTGGCATTTGTAATGACCATGGGTTTCGGCCCATTTGACATATGCAATGCCCACGGGATCCGGCTCATTTATACATAAAGGGCCCACGGGATTCAAGCCCATTGGATGCACATGGGGCGCAAATGGAGTGGCCCATTTAGTAGGTTTAAAACTCATGAGTGTAGGCCAATCTGACATATTTAAGGCCCAAGTTGTGAGGCCATTTTGATGTGTTTCAAGACCCATGGATCATGGACCATTGCAATGTACATAAGGCTCATTGGTGAGGCCCATTAATGCAACCCATTTGGTGAATGTGAGTCCCATGTAATACAACCCATTTTGATATATCCAAGGCCCAGGGATCAAGGCCCAACGAAAGTCCTTAGAGTCCATTGCAATGAACGTTTCTCATGGTTCATGAAATGATATTTATGGCAAGCAGTGCCTAGGAAACAATGTTGGTTTGACGTCCACATTGTGTGTACAATGTTGGTTAAATGTCCGCATTGTAACTTTCTTTAGGGTCCATTGATAGGTCCATACCTGTTGCTATTCATTGCCTTACAACATGCTTAGAATAATCTCATGACTCATGCCCATACGCATCATATGTATGCTTGATATGAGTAATGACTGATCATAACATACGCCATTGGGCAGACCATTTACGGGACTCGTTATGTGACTGAGTGCCCCACATGATCGCGCAGTACGCGCTGGATTGCTGCATGTTTTGACAGCGTGATTCATGCATCTCGCATACGTATGACTTGATCACTGCACGCCCTAGCGACATCAGGGCCGTGGCTCCACAGGTACATCGTGGATGGCCATATTGGATACCGGAAATGCATATTCTAGCACTGTGGGCACTTAGGATGTCCTTGGGTGAGAGTCCCAGAACCTTTTTGGTACCAGGAGATGCTCCAACGTCTAGACCGAGTGGATACATGAGCGCCCGAGTGCCGAATACCAGTAGGCCGCGTCTCCCACTGTGTCGTGGTCGGTTGGAAGGGGGTGTGGCCTTATCCGCCTGAGTGAGAGGGCTATAAGCTAGGCTGAGTTTGACTAGCTCGCAAATGAGTCCGCTATCGACGAGCCGGGTAGGTATTGGCATACTACTGGTCAGGCGGATAGTGAGGTCTTATCCGCTTGCTTGACTGTGCAGCTAGGGAGGTGGCAGTCTCTGCATGTGTATTGGACCCCGGTGATATCCAGAGAGGAACTGTACTGATATACGCATTTGAGGAGTACCGACTTGCTTGGATTGCATTTCGCATATGACATTTGGCTATGTAGGCCTTGCATTGCATCGGTGTGGCCGATGGCATTCATATCTCGCATCATGCCTTGCATTACACAGCCTTGGTATATTCATGGACTTACCGCATACTTCCGCATTGTTCTGTTACTGTACACTTGGCGTTTGCCTTACGCACACACTTACACCACCCTCTAAGCTTTTGTAAGCTTATGCACGATAGTTGCATGCAGGTAGCGTTGGACGACAGCAGCGCTGAGACAGGAGTGCACATCAGGACCTTTTGGAGCTTTTGATCACCTTGTATTTCCCTTTCTGCATTGTACTTAAAATTGTTGTTATAGTGGATACGTGGTGATGTTGTTTTGTGACTTGGTTATGTCTGTGGTTATGCTCCTTTACAAAAAAAAATTCATTCTGAAAATCCTCCTTGTAGGATCCCAGGGTCGGAATCTGGCATTAGATTATCAGGAGCCGAGAATGGGGCACTACGGAGGCTGTCGACACCGGATTCGGCAATCGGGATTCATGTGAATCCGATTTTCGGGTTTGGGGCGTGACAGAAGTTGGTATCAGAGCATAACTTGGGAATACCTGAGTAATACATCACATATCTACTATAAATAGGTTCCAAGTCTGAATGGTTTAACGATTTTTCGACGCAACGCTTAATGTATGTGCCTTCGAGGATTCTCAAGACTGATAGGCCATTGTTCCTTCCTGTAGGAGACATTATGGCTAGAAGAACGACTCGAGCGAATCCCGCTCCACCACCCGCAGCTCCTGCTTTACCAGCCGCTACTCCTACTCCACCACCAGATAGTCCTGCCTTTGAGCCTGAGGATGCCACTCATTTTCCTGAGACAGGTGCGGATCCTACCGTACCTGTGAGTGCTACTCAGCTGCAGCAGATGTTGCAGGCGATGACCGCCATTCTTCAGGGGCAGAGCAGGCGTCCCACAGTGTCACCGGCCGAGGCTGAGCAGGAGCGTGCGAGCGCTCTTCTTAGGGATTTCCGACGGCACGATCCCCCACGTTTTCGGGGTGAGCCGGACCCTACTGCTGCAGAGTTATGGTGCTCCGAGGTGGAGAAGATATTCGACACCATGAGATGTACCACTCAGCAGCGAGTTCCATTGGCTGTATTCCTTCTGCAGGGCGAGGCTCAGTATTGGTGGGCATCTGTGGCCCGATCAGTAGCCACCGATTTTGAGTGGACCTGGGAGGACTTTATAGACCGGTTTGACCGGAAGTTCTTCCCCGAGCATGTGCGACAGCAGCGCGCACTTGAGTTTGAGACGTTGGTCCAGGGGGACATGTCTGTGTCCCAGTATGAGGCTCGGTTCGTCGCACTATCCAGATTCGCGACATATCTTGTTGATGATGAGGGGCGGAAGGCCCGCCGTTTTGAGAACGGCTTACGTCCTGCCCTCCGGAGCCGTGTGATCGGACATATGCTTCCGACATTTGAGGAGATAGTAGAGCGAGCCTTGATATATGAGACAGATTGGGCCAGTGTGCAGAGAGCCCGTGATCAGAGGGGAGATCAGAAGAGGAAGGCACCCTCTAGTAGCTCCCATCAGCAGCATCGTTCGCAGCAGCGGCGCACGACCCGCCCAGCATTCCGAGCACCAGCAGTACCCCCAGCACCATCTTCGGGATCGTTTTCAGGTACTTGCTTTGGGTGTGGTCGTACAGGGCATCGTAGGCACGAGTGTCCCCATCCGCAGCAGCAGCAACAGCCGAGAGCACCACATCCACCTCCACGACAGCCACCACAGCAGCAGCGACCGCAGCACCAGCCTCCTGTACCTCCTCCACAGCAGCTGAGGCAGCAGACTAGGCCCCCACAGCGACCACAGCAGCAGCAGAGACCTCAGAGGGGACCTGCACCTCCTCAGCAGGCTCAGGGCAGATTTTATGCCGCCCAGCAGGACCCTCAGTCATCAGGAGGGGTCGTCGAGGGTACTCTTCCTGTCTCTGCATGCATTGCATGTGTACTATTTGATTCTGGTGCATCGCATTCATTTGTCGCCGATGATTTCTGCCGATCGACCGGTTTGCCGTTGGAGTCTGCCCGTGAGGATTTGGTAGTATCGACGCCATTAGGGAAGACCGCCGTGTTGAGCCGATTTTGCGCGTCTTGCCCTATTTTGATTGGGGATATCTTCTTGCCTGCCGACCTATTTGTATTGCCGATGTCCGGTTTTGATGTTATCCTGGGCATGGACTGGCTTGCCGAGTACTACGCCATATTAGACTGCTCTGCGAGGACAGTCACGTTCTGCATACCCGGCGTACCAGAGTTTCAGTTTGTTGCCGAGCCCAGAGGAGGGCAGCTTTCTTGCTTATTATCGTGTGCCGTTGAGGAGCCAGCTGCTTTGAGTATCGACCAGCTGCCGGTTGTCTGTGGTTTTCCTGATGTGTTTCAGGAGATTCCGAGATTACCACCTCGTCGGCATACCGAGTTTCAGATTGATCTTGTGCCTGGTACTGCGCCTATTTCGAAGGCCCCGTATCGTATGGCACCACTAGGAGTTGCGGGAACTGCAGAAGCAGTTGGACGAGTTGCGCGAGCTAGGCTTTATTCGTCCGAGCAGTTCGCCGTGGGGAGCGCCGGTACTCTTCGTAAAGAAGAAGGATGGCTCGTTGAGGCTTTGCGTAGACTACCGCGAGCTCAACAAGGTCACGATCAAGAACAAGTACCCGCTTCCGAGGATCGATGACTTGTTTGATCAGCTGCAGGAGGCGCAGTTCTTTTCAAAGATAGACTTGCGGTCCGGTTATCATCAGGTTCGAGTTCGAGATGAGGATATCCCGAAGACAGCCTTTAGGACGCGATACGGTCATTTTGAGTTCCAGGTCATGTCCTTCGGACTGACCAATGCGCCCGCAGTATTCATGCAGTTAATGAACGAGGTCTTCCGTCCGTATCTTGATCAGTTTGTCGTGGTGTTTATTGACGACATCCTGATATATTCGAGGACTCGTGAGGAGCATGAGCGACATCTTGAGATTACATTGCAGACCCTCCGTGCACACCAGCTTTACGCGAAGCTGGAAAAGTGTGAGTTCTGGCAGGAGGAGGTGAAGTTCCTCGGCCATGTAGTGACGAGGCAGGGTGTCGCTGTAGACCCCTCGAAGATAGATGCCGTGCGTCAGTGGGATCAGCCCACGAACGCATCCGAGATCCGCAGTTTTCTTGGTTTGGCGGGCTACTACCGACGTTTTATTGAGGGATTTTCTCGCATTGCAGCCCCGTTGACCGGATTGACCCGGAAGGGTGCCGAGTTCATTTGGGGCGACACTTGTGAGCAGGCGTTTATGGAGTTGAAGGATCGCCTCACGTCCGCTCCTGTCCTCACTCTTCCCTCTGGGAGTGATGGATTTGTTGTATTTACTGATGCCTCACGAGTTGGCTTAGGTGCTGTCCTGATGCAGCACGGGAAGCCGGTGGCTTATGCGTCCCGACAGCTCAAGGTCCACGAGCTGAACTACCCTACGCACGATCTAGAGTTGGCAGCGGTTGTCTTTGCACTGAAAGTGTGGAGACACTATCTTTACGGGGTGAGATTCGAGCTCTTTTCCGATCACAAGAGTTTGAAGTATTTGTTCTCTCAGTCCGAGCTGAACATGAGGCAGAGGCGTTGGATGGAACTCCTGAAGGACTACGATTTTGATCTTCAGTACCACCCGGGCAAGGCGAACGTGGTGGCAGATGCCCTCAGTCGTCAGCCACGAGGCCTGGTGGCGCATATGATGATTCAGGAGTGGAGGATGCTCGAGGATATAGCAGAGTACGACTTTGAGTTTGGTCTGCAGTCATCTATCGTTCAGCTATCGAGCTTGTCGATTCAACCCTCTCTTGTCGCAAGGGTGATCGAGGCTCAACAGACAGAAGAGTCGTTACAGGATTACCGAGCAGAGGCAGCATCTGAGAGTCAGACAGATTGGCAGGTCGGTTCTGACGGTGGACTTCGCTTCAGAGGCCGATTGTGTGTCCCGGATATTCCTGATTTACGCCGAGATCTTATGACCGAGGCACATCGATCGCGCTTCTCTATTCACCCTGGCTCGACGAAGATGTATCGCGATATGAGACGCCAGTATTTTTGGTCAGGGATGAAGCGCCAGATAGCCAGTTTTGTGGCCGAGTGTGACACCTGCCAGCGTGTCAAGGCCGATCACCAGAGACCCCCTGGCCTATTGCAGCCGCTGTGCGTTCCGATGTGGAAGTGGGAGCATATATCTACCGATTTTGTCTTGGGTTTGCCGAGGACTCAGCGCGGTCATGACGCCATCTGGGTTGTTGTGGACCGTCTGACGAAGTCGTCACATTTTCTTGCGATTCGTGAGACTTGGCATACAGATCGGCTCGCTAGGATGTTCATTGATGAGATCGTGAGATTGCATGGTGTTCCCGTCTCGATTGTTTCAGACCGAGATCCGAGGTTCACGTCTCAGTTTTGGAGGAGCTTTCAGAGAGCGATGGGCACTGATTTGCAGCTCAGCACCGCGTATCATCCGCAGACCGATGGCCAGACCGAGAGGGTCAACCAGATCCTTGAGGATATGCTTCGGGCCTGCGCGATTGATTTCACGGGTAGTTGGGACGAGCACCTGCGATTGGCCGAGTTCGCGTACAACAACAGCTATCAGGCGACCATTGGCATGGCTCCTTTTGAGGCATTATATGGCAGACCGTGCAGATCTCCGAGTTGTTGGACTGAGGTTGGAGAGCGACGTCTCCTAGGTCCCGAGCTTGTGCTGCAGACGTCAGAGGCTATCGACATCATCAGACAGAGGATGCGCACAGCTCAGAGCCGGCAGAAGAGTTTTGCTGATCGTCGGCGTCGTCCCTTGGAGTTTGCCGTTGGGGACTATGTGTATCTCAAGGTCTCACCCATGAAGGGTGTAGTTCGTTTTGGGACGAAGGGCAAGCTTGCCCCGAGATTCATAGGACCTTTCGAGATCACTGGGCGCATTGGCGCTGTAGCTTACCAGCTTGCCTTGCCATCGCAGTTGTCTGGCGTCCACAACGTCTTCCATGTCTCTATGTTGAGGAAGTGTGGGTCAGACATCGTCCCTGTTATCGATTGGCAGCCGTTGGAGGTTCGTGAGGACGCTTCTTATATTGAGCAGCCAGTTCGTATCCTCGATCGAAAGGAGCAGGTCCTCAGAACCAAGGTCATTCCCTTGGTGAAAGTACAGTGGGGCCACCATAGTGTGGATGAGGCGTCTTGGGAGCGCGAGGCAGAGATCCGTGAGCGTTATCCCCATCTCTTTGACGATTGATTGTATGATGTATCATGGTGCTTGATTATATATATGATGTTATATTCCCTATTTTCTCTTTGAGTTATAGTCAGTTGCCATGGTAGTGTAAATTTCGAGGACGAAATTTTTATTAGGTGGGGAGAGCTGTAAGACCCGTATCCTAATCCGCACTGTTCCGTTGATTCCCGCGACCCTTCTCGTCAGATTCCGGCAATCCGCGACTTATGGTTGTCGTTGCGCACGACCGTAAGTCGTATCCTATTCATTTGAGCCGGCTTAATCCAAGACTTGTATCGTTGCGACCGCACCGTCGCCGCGGTTCCAACGATGCAACTCACGCACCGATCCGATACCCAGACGATGAGATACGGACCCACGTTCAGTTCGAGCAAAAACACCGCGCATTGCAAATCCCAAGGAATCTCTACAATATGTCCCATCAATCCCATCAATCACCCATCAATCACCTCTCATGTCAAGTACACACACACCCATGCTTCCTTTCTCCACAAGTCAAGCAACCACCCAAGTCAACTAACACATCACTTCACCCATCACTCACTTCACCCATCACTCACCTCACATCACTCCATCCCTCATTAATCACACCCCTCTCTCTCATTTCTCAACACTCCAACCTAAGCAAGGGAGAGCATCCAACGTCCAAACCTCTCCATGGAGAGAAGTGCATATGTGAGGCCCACTTTCCACTCCCAAATCTCCCATCCTAGCCATCTAATTCCCATCTCCACCATCTAAGTAAAGCTCTAGGAGACCGGCTATCCAACGGACCAAGAAGATCTAGAGGTGGGTGCTTCTAAAGGGTAGATTTATGTGTTTTTATGGTGGACCAAGTGAGGCCCACCGATCAATGGTGTGGATCTCACTTGGGACCCTTATTTGTGGCCGATGGACCACTTGGATCATCATGATCGTTCCATGATGGGGCCATTCTCCATGGACCCCATCATGATGTTTATTTCATTCCAAAAAGGTCATCTAGACCGTCCATGACGGTGGAGAATGGATCTCCACCGTTGATTTATATTTTGATGGTCCTTCGTTCAAAGGGGTCCGTTGTTGTATGATTTCATATAAGGGAGGGCCCATAATGACGGGGACCCTCCATCATAAGCCGTGACCCACTCTCCATGTCTCTCTCTCTCTATTTTATTTTTTTTTTATTTTTAATTTAATTTATTTTGTTTATTACAAAAGGATGGGGTGGCCCACTTGAATAGATCCCATCTTGATGCATTTATTTTATCCAAGTGGGGCCCACCTTTCACGCCATTCCCATGCCGCCCATCATGTGGTGGCCCACTTCATCAGGGCCTACCATTTGAGAAGAAAGGAAAAAAAATATATATATAATAAATTAAATTATATAACCGTCCAGCGTCCCAGACGCTGGACGTTGTGAAGGAATAAGAAAGAAAAAAAAAAGGGAATGGAAGAAGAAATTTTGGGTGGCCTCCTTGCATAGGCCCCACCCCGATGTTTATATCCGATCCGAGCCGTCCATTCCCTTTCCCGACTCATTTTAGGCGTTGAGCCGAAAAATGAGGATGATCAGAGCATCCAGTGGGCCATATCGTCGAAAATAGTACTATTACCATTGAAAGACGCCTTGGTCATCTTATACACCAATAAAAAGGCGGATATGGGTCTCATTCTAACTGTTTCGAGGCATAGAATACGGTGGATGGAGTGGATCTACTAGATATGGGCCCCACACCTGAAAAACCCCAAAAAAATGGGTTTCCATTTTTTTTTAAAAAATTTCACACAGCAGCATTGCTGCTGTGTCAGGACGCTGGCCGCACGCCAGCGGGCGGGCGGACGTGGGTAGGGTCCCACGGCCTTGAGCTTGGGCCCCACCATGATGCATATTTTGTATCTGCACCGTCCATAAGGTGGCCCACCCTCTGAGGTGGGCCGTCCCCAAAAATGAGACACATCCAAATTTCAGGTGGCCCACACCATGAGAAACAGTGTGAAATGAACCCTTCCATTGAAGCTTTCTTTCAGGCCCACCAGAGTTCAGGATCAAGCTGAAAATTGTTTTTACCCTTCATTCGGGTCTCTGTGACCTAATGGATGGGTCGGATGTCATATAAACATTATGGTGGGCCCCCCCCATGGGACCCACAGTGGTGAACGTGCCTGACTCCACCGTCCGCCCGGACGGTGGAGCCCACTGCATGTGTGAGTGTGTGTGAGTGTGTGTGAGTGTGTATGAGTGTGTGTGAGTGTGTATGAGTGCGTGTGAGTGCACGTGTGTGTTTGCATGTGTGTGGGTGCGTGCGTGTGCATGTGTGTGCATGCATGTGTGAGTATACATGTGCGTGGGCATGTGTATGTGTATATATATATATATACTGTATATAATTATATAGTATATTATAATGATGGTGGCCCTCCCTGTGATCCCCGCCATGATGCATGAGTTGCATCCTAACCGTCCATGCATTTATCAATCAAAATGAAGTAGATCCATGGTTCAAATGGGCCTAGTTTTGGCACGCATATAAGGCCCATGTTGATCCATTTATGGCCATTCATTCAGGCCCACCTTGGTGCACATCTAAGGCCATGGGAGTAAGCCCATTTGGCATGTGCAATGGTCATGGGATTAAGCCCATTTGGCATGTGCAATGTCCATGGGATTAAGCCCATTTGGCATGCGCAATGGTCATGGGATTAAGCCCATTTGGCATGTGCAACGGCCATGGGATTAAGCCCATTTGGCATTTGTAATGACCATGGGTTTCGGCCCATTTGACATATGCAATGCCCACGGGATCCGGCTCATTTATACATAAAGGGCCCACGGGATTCAAGCCCATTGGATGCACATGGGGCGCAAATGGAGTGGCCCATTTAGTAGGTTTAAAACTCATGAGTGTAGGCCAATCTGACATATTTAAGGCCCAAGTTGTGAGGCCATTTTGATGTGTTTCAAGACCCATGGATCATGGACCATTGCAATGTACATAAGGCTCATTGGTGAGGCCCATTAATGCAACCCATTTGGTGAATGTGAGTCCCATGTAATACAACCCATTTTGATATATCCAAGGCCCAGGGATCAAGGCCCAACGGAAGTCCTTAGAGTCCATTGCAATGAACGTTTCTCATGGTTCATGAAATGATATTTATGGCAAGCAGTGCCTAGGAAACAATGTTGGTTTGACGTCCACATTGTGTGTACAATGTTGGTTAAATGTCCGCATTGTAACTTTCTTTAGGGTCCATTGATAGGTCCATACCTGTTGCTATTCATTGCCTTACAACATGCTTAGAATAATCTCATGACTCATGCCCATACGCATCATATGTATGCTTGATATGAGTAATGACTGATCATAACATACGCCATTGGGCAGACCATTTACGGGACTCGTTATGTGACTGAGTGCCCCACATGATCGCGCAGTACGCGCTGGATTGCTGCATGTTTTGACAGCGTGATTCATGCATCTCGCATACGTATGACTTGATCACTGCACGCCCTAGCGACATCAGGGCCGTGGCTCCACAGGTACATCGTGGAGGGCCATATTGGATACCGGAAATGCATATTCTAGCACTGTGGGCACTTAGGATGTCCTTGGGTGAGAGTCCCAGAACCTTTTTGGTACCAGGAGATGCTCCAACGTCTAGACCGAGTGGATACATGAGCGCCCGAGTGCCGAATACCAGTAGGCCGCGTCTCCCACTGTGTCGTGGTCGGTTGGAAGGGGGTGTGGCCTTATCCGCCTGAGTGAGAGGGCTATAAGCTAGGCTGAGTTTGACTAGCTCGCAAATGAGTCCGCTATCGACGAGCCGGGTAGGTATTGGCATACTACTGGTCAGGCGGATAGTGAGGTCTTATCCGCTTGCTTGACTGTGCAGCTAGGGAGGTGGCAGTCTCTGCATGTGTATTGGACCCCGGTGATATCCAGAGAGGAACTGTACTGATATACGCATTTGAGGAGTACCGACTTGCTTGGATTGCATTTCCCATATGACATTTGGCTATGTAGGCCTTGCATTGCATCGGTGTGGCCGATGGCATTCATATCTCGCATCATGCCTTGCATTACACAGCCTTGGTATATTCATGGACTTACCGCATACTTCCGCATTGTTCTGTTACTGTACACTTGGCGTTTGCCTTACGCACACACTTACACCACCCTCTAAGCTTTTGTAAGCTTATGCACGATAGTTGCGTGCAGGTAGCGTTGGACGACAGCAGCGCTGAGACAGGAGTGCACATCAGGACCTTTTGGAGCTTTTGATCACCTTGTATTTCCCTTTCTGCATTGTACTTAAAATTGTTGTTATAGTGGATACGTGGTGATGTTGTTTTGTGACTTGGTTATGTCTGTGGTTATGCTCCTTTACAAAAAAAAATTCATTCTGAAAATCCTCCTTGTAGGATCCCAGGGTCGGAATCTGGCATTAGATTATCAGGAGCCGAGAATGGGGCACTACGGAGGCTGTCGACACCGGATTCGGCAATCGGGATTCATGTGAATCCGATTTTCGGATTTGGGGCGTGACAGCGATGTTGGTTAAATGTCCACATTAATAGGTAATGATAGTTAGACGTCCACATTGTGACCTTCCCTTAGGCCTTGTTAGGCCCATTCTCACCGTTTCCAATTGTCGAGGCCAATTATAGAGGTCAATTTCGATTGTTAATACCGATTCCGATTATCGAAGTTCATTCTGATTGTCGATATTAATTTCAATTATCAAGGTCGATTTCGATTTCGATTGTCAAGGCCGGTTGTCGAGGCCAATTCTGATTGTCTAGGCCGATTCCGATTGTCGATACCGATTCCGATTGTTGAGACCAATTATTGAGATTGATTCTGATTGTCGATGTCGATTCTGATTGTTAAAGCCGATTAACGAAGCCTAATGTGATGTATATGTGGCTCGTATTTGAGGCCCATTGTGATGTGCATTTGGCCCGTGTTTGAGGCCCAATGCGATGTATATGCGGCCCATATTTGAGACCCGTTGTGATGCGTATTCAGCCCGTGTTTAAGGCATAATGTGATGAATATGAGGTCAATGTGATGAGGCCCATTGCGATGCACTTGAGGGTCAGGTGATGGAGCCCATTGTGATGTATGTTAAGCCCATGTGAAAGGCCCATTGTGATGTATATTAAGCTCTTAAGTGAGGCCCATGGTGTTGTATATTTGGCCCTTGTGTGAGGCTATGGGTCCACTATGTGTTAGGCTTTATGCGGGTCATTCCTTGGAGACAATGTTGGTTAAATGTCCACATTATAGAGATCGATTATCAATGTTGGTTATTGATATCGATTATGAGTATGTGATAACATAGCATCATAATACATGCCCATACGCATCACCTGCATGTTTGTTATAAGATGTGGTTGACCATTGCATATGTCATTAGACAAGTTGTTATGAGACTCCCTGATATGCAGAGATTATCTCACATGATTAAATGTCCACATTGTGACCTTCTCTTAGGCCATTTGTTAGGTCGATTTCGATTGTCAAGGTCAATTATCGAGGCCAATTCCCATTGTTGAGGCCGATTTCGATTGTCGAGGCTGATTCTGATTTTCGAGTCCGATTCCAATTGTCGAGGTTGATTGTTGAGGTCGATTCTGATTCCAATTGTCGAGGCTGATTGTTGAAGCTGATTTCAATTCTAATTATCGAAGTTGATTCCGATTATCGAGACCGATTCTGATTGTCGAGGTCGATTTCGATTATCGATGTTGATTCCGATTGTCGAGGCCGATTCCGATTGTCAAGGCTGCTTATTGATGCCGATTCCGATTGTCAAGGTCGATTGTTGAAGCCAATTCTGATTATAGAGGCCGATTTCGATTGTTGAGGTCGATTTTGATTATCGAGGCCGAATATCGATGCTGATTATCAGTGTTGGTTATCGATATCGATTATGAGTATATGAGAGCATAGTATCATGATACATTCGCATACGCATCATCTGAATATTCGTTATGAGATGTAGTTGACCATTGCACATGTCATCGGGCAATAAGACTCCATGATAGGCGGATATTATCTCACATGAGTGCATAGTATGCGCAGGATTGATGCATGACTGGATTGTATGACTCATGCATCTTACATTGTGTGTTGTGATTACTGTACGCTCTAGCGACATCAGGGCCATAGCCTCCACAGGCATGTCGTGGATGGTCAGGTGGGATACCGAAAATCTGTTACTAACATTGGGTCACCATAGATGATCCTGGATGAAAATTTCTAAACCCTCTTTGTACTAGAGGATGCCCCAACGTCTAGACCAAGTGGATATATATGAGCGCATGAGAGCCGTATATCAGTAGGTCGCGTCTCCCACTGTGTCGTGGTCAGTTGGAAGGGGCTGTGGCCTTACTCGTTTGAGGGAGTAGGCAATGCTAGGTCGAGTCTGACCAGCTTGAGGAATGGGTCCGCTATCGACAAGCCAGACCCGATATTAGCAGGAGGATAGTGAGGTCTCTTCCACTTATCCAGTTGTGCGCTTGATGGGGCGGCAGGTGGTGTAGAGTGTACTGGACCCCGGTAATGATCTCAGAAATGTACAGTATTGATTTGTGGAGCAGAAGTTGCATACTCAGTATTATATTCATTCATTCACTATCAACTTGGGCTGGTGGTGCGTAACTAATTATTATGTGTACTTTCGTAATGACTAGGATTTTGATTTGAGCGCATGACTAACCTGAGATCAGGAGCTTACCACATTGAGTCTATCTATCTAAATTTAGGTATGTGACTACTTTAGATAAAAGTCCTTTGCGACAGGCCCCATAGCCTGTGATACCACGTATTATCATCCCGACTTCACACTGCAGCTTGGTCATTTCATTCGCAGCACATATTGCATATTGCATTACATCCTCGACATATGGCTTTTTAGGTTGTTATGTTTCTGCATTTATATGACCTAGATGAGGTTGATGATATTTATAGATCTTTCGAATTGCATATTGTATTGCATCCTTGATATTTAATATCTGTTTCATTTTATTTCCACATTACATAACCGATTTATATTATTTTCTCAGTATATGACATTGGCATGCTGTGTCTTTTCATCACATATTTTGGATGAGGTTGATGATATTTTTATGGACTTGTCAGTATTTCTGCTTACTCTGATATTGTATGGTTCATGTACTTATTAGTATTTCCGTTTACTTTGATATTACATTCTGAGCATGCATACACTGCTCACACACTTACACTACCCTCTAAGCTTTTTATAAGCTTATGCATGATAGATGCGTGCAGGTAGTGCTAGGTTGTAGCAGCGTTAAGCATGGAGGTGCAGCCATCTTCTTGAGCTTTGATTTTTGATATATGTATTTCCCTTTCAGCACTGTATTCAAATGTTTATATTAGTGGATATGTGATGATGATGTTGTTCTTGTGATTTGAGTATACTTGTGGTTATACTTCTTGTGAGATAAATTCGTGTTGAAAATTCTCCTTGTAGGATTTCAGGATTGACATCTGACGTATGAGCATTGAGAACCGAGAATGGGATACTACGGAGGCTGTTGGCATCGGATTTAGCGGTCGAGAATTTTTTGAGCCCGATTTTCAAATTTGGTGCATGACACTAAAGGTAATTTACTTCAACTTGACCAGCTTACTCAGCTCAACCTGATTCAAGCTTGACTTGGCTCAAACCATTAGACTAAGGTGAGCTAGTGTGTTAAGTTCAAAGGCTGAGCTAACCAAGCTTGAGCTGATGTTAGAGTGGGGTCGAGCCGAGTTGAGCTTGGAACAACTCAGCTCCACTTGGCTCAATACATCTCTAATTCTGGCATGCACAAGCCCTCCCACAGTTCTAACCTTTCCTATTTTTTATTTTCTTTTTCTTTTTCTTTCCTCATCTACTTATATTAATGGACTTATCTCTCACATTATATGTAGGGCTCATTGTTGTCTGTACATGTAATTATAACCATTCGTCTAACATGCCCTAAGAAGACTAGGTCATTTAAAAAAAGTTCATCTCGATATTAAGTGGATCATAACATATTAATCTAGACCTTTTAACATACTTGGGTCACATGCGAATTGTGAAAGACCTTTAGTTTTGGATTATGTCTTGAAAATGACCGGTGTGGTGGATTTAATAATGGACCCTGCTTAGTTTTTTTATCTAATTAAATGAAGAGATGGACATTGGAGAAGACCAGTAAACATAAAATGACAAAGCCATCAACCTAAAATACAGGCTATGAGATGAAGAACCATTCTTGAGTGACCCTCTATTTGTTCATTCGGTTGATGGTAGACTATTTGAAATGCACTTGCACAAACTTCTTAGCCCTTGAACACACTTAGATTTGTTAAGATTTACTTAAATTAGTTTAATCATTGGCTAAAAGCACTTAAACTCAGTTAAATATACTTATATGGACTCGATCTTTTTTATTTTTTTTATTTTTACCTAAGTGGATTTTATATATCTTCAATATCAACTACATCATACCGTTACTCTTTAATATCCGTCAAATTCGACCATTTTTCTTTAAAATAAATCTATATGGAATTATATTGTTAATCTTCAATATTTGCCTAGTTCAACCATTTTTCATCCATATCATCTTAATTGAACCATTCATCTTTAATATTGACCCAATTAGTTGGACTTAAATAAGCTTCAACAAACTTAAACAAACTCCAACAAACATCAACATGGTTAAATGGCATTTAAATGCAATTTGGTAGACTTTGATGGACTTCGACATCTCAACAAACCATGAAACACTTCAGTGGACTTCTGTGCGCTTCGACAAACTTCGATGAACCAAAGTATGCTGGAATCTATTGAAGTTTATTGAATCATAGCAAAGTTTGCCAAACTCTGCTAAAGTTGATTAAGGTTTGCCAAAGTTCATTAATGTTTGTTAAGGTCCATTAATGTTTTCTATAGTTCATTGAAATCAATTGGAATGCTATTTAAATGTGCCAAAGCCCATCAAAATTCATTTATATATGTATAAGTGTGTGGTAGTGTCTATTTACATTCATCCAGTTAAACTGTTGTTGAAGGAGACGACCTAAGTAGTTCAATATTGAACATAAAAAGGTTCATTTAGGTTGATGTTAAGACAAAAGGTTGGGCTTATATTGAAGATGAATAGTCTAAATCCACGTACATTTAAGATGGAATGATCCAAGATATTTGATATCTAGACGACCTCATTATTGAAGATACAAAGTCCCTTCATTAAGCCTTTAAATTAAAACCCTTTATTAATCATTTGAATGAGTAAACAAGAATATGTTATGGGAGCAACTTAGCATGCGTATGCATGTGAAATGATGCATTGTAGTGTATTTCACCGAACACCTTTGACTTTCAGTGCATATGTTTTATGCTTATGCACATGAAAATAAAGAACGGTTGTGTACCTACCAAAAATTAATAAGTTAGAATGTAGCGACGTACATTTATTATGTCGCTTACATACACATCCAGCTTTAACTCCTATTTATTTATTTTTTAATAAAGACATTTTTTCTCTATTGAAAATAATCTGAAAAATCTCTTTTCCCTAGAGTTTTCTTCCGTGTTCTTTCTTGAGGAATCAATTTAAGTATTCTCATGCCCGTGGCTATGATCGAGAGTACATTAAATCCAAGTCTTTTATCTTACAAGAGAGCTGTGATGTTCCAATAACAAGCTTGCTAACAATTCGGTGCATCAAAGAATCATTTTTCCTTTTTTTTTTTTTTTTTTTTTTTGTTGTTATTTTTAACATTTTAAAACGGCCAATGGAAGCCAAAAGCCAAAGTACGGCTAGTGTAATGGTTGCATCGTGCAGACATCAGCTATTACACTACACAGGCTAATCGTGTACGCATCAGCTACGTACCAAGCCTTTTCCTTTCCAAGATATTCAATGTTATTTCGGACTGTATCAGCTGCCGAACTCGACAGTAGCTTGTCTCTCTACTGAAGTGACGTCAGTACGAAAAATATGCAAATCCGAAGTTTAAATGGACCCATCGTAGAAAACAATAGGTACGGTAATGCCAAGTGTCGAAAACTTCCCAAGGGTCAACATATAATTTTTTTGAGATCCAAACTGTTTATAAGTTAGCACAGAAATGGGATAAGGGCAAACACATACATCAGCTTGATCGAAACTTCTGTGGCCCAACGAACTTTTTAATGGTAGATGTTCAATCCCTACTGTTTTCTGTAGTGGGTCCACTTGAGCTTGGTTCTACCTCATTTTTTGACTCAAGCCCTAAAAATGATCTCTCAAAATGAATGGACGGTGTGGATACAACACATAAATCATAGTGGGGTCCACAAAACGTGGTGACGTCACTTCAGCAGCGAACCGCCGTCCCGCTAATTCTATGTTCCTGGGACCGGACAGAAATGCCCCTATCTGTACGTACAAAGCATTGTATTGCATCCAACACCCCCGTATTCTTTTCCTCCGTCTTAAAGCAACACCCTTTGTTATCAAACCCCACCCACGAAAAAGTGGAATTTTTTATTTTAAAGTTTCAATTAAAGGCATCTCCAAAAAGCACTCGTCTCCCTATCTCCCTCTCCCTCTCCCTCTCCCTCTCTCGAACGATTTAGGGCTTTTCTCTATTTCTCTCTTCGATTCCCACAGCATCACTCCGCTCTGCAGGCGTTCCTTCTCACATGCTATTTATAGTAAGTTCTCTCTCTCTCTCTCTCTCTCTCATACCTATTCAGTTACATACATGCTACGATTTTAGGGTTTCCGTGTTGATTCTTTTTTATTTTTTATTCTTGGATCTCAGTCTGATATCTCTGTTCATGTATTACTTCTGATGCCGATTTCGTGATTGTATCGAACATAGAATTTATAGCCACTTGTATTTTCTTTTCAGTGCTGAATCGGAATTCCATCGTTGGATCAATGACTTATTCAAGTGTCAGCCAGCGATTTATACCCTATTTTCTGGATTGAATTCGCGGATTGTTCTTGTGTTCCTCACCTTGTCAATTCACAGATTCAGCTGTATGCAAAAGCTAATAATAGCAGGGTATATTGTTTTCTCCATGTTTTCGCGACATTAAGTATGAGAGATTATGTAAAAATAGTTTAAAAATCCAGCGCTGCTTTCTTTGGCCACGGTTCATAAGAAATAGCTAAGACGGGGTCGCTTTGCTGCGTGGCTGCAAGGCCACATGGATCAACTGCTGCCAGTAGAGAGTGGTCCATGGGCCCCTCCGAGCCCTACTGGCGAACCAACACCAGCTTCTCGCCTCCCCTCTCTAGAAGATGGGACCATAGGTTTCAATCTGAAGGCCCACCATTTGGATCACATGGTGGTCCTCAACTCTATGACTCTTCTCTCTCTTCAAATAGTAATAAAGATAGCCGGAGTTGGGTGCGAAGCGACGAGTTCCCTAATCAGTATTCTGCATCTGAAGGGGTTGTCTCGTATTTGAGCAGCCCGTCTGATAGTTTCGAGACCCAGCAGTGGATGCCGCCACCGATGCAAGGAGTCAGTATCGATGAGTATGTTTCTGCTACAATGAGAGGTACACCTACAAGACGATACTCTCATGCAATGGCTACACGTGCATTCAGTTGTATTTTTTTTTTTTTTTTTTCCCTTCTTTCAATTTTATTCACGCTGATTCAACTGTCTTTTTTATTGTCTGGCCATGCCTTTTGTTTTATGTATTGTAGTTTTCTCTTCTTTTAGAACACAATGTTGGATGGTTGTTGAGAAGGAGATATTCATGTATTTGTCCTCAGTTGCAGTTTTCTCACAGTTCTTCTTGACGCTGTGCATGACCGTTGTTTTTTTATCTAGCCTCTTTCATCACGGCACTTAAAATTGACAGCATAGGATGTGTTGGCTTGGAGTCTTATGATTCCCTGGTCACTTTTTCTTTTTCAATATAGTGGAAAAGCATACAAATTGTTGGAGCTGGTTGGAAAGCGATATGAACATTGAATCATACAAAACAGCTTTCTGCTGGGACTAAAAGAATAGAGAAAAGGAGTGCAGGATAAATGTAGAAAGGGGGATATCAGAAGAAAAATGGAGACTGTAGATTGTGGAAACTTGTCTTCTTTGTTACTAAAAAGGGACGTGGATGCATACACAGCATAAGAGAGCGTGGTAGAACCCAGTTGCTTTGATTGTTCTAGTGTTGCTAATTTCGATCACATAAGAGAGCATGTTTCATTGTAAAGAGTTTGTCAAATTTACTCTTTATATGGTCAAGATATTGCTTTAACAGATATTGCATAAATAACAGCATCAAAAGGGGAAGATTTAAAAGCCTTGCCCCAATACCATAAACTACATTCTACTCATATATGAGATACAATAAATGAACGAAAGTTATTTTTTGACGGATAAAGCAAAAAAAACACCTTGAGGTGGGTGTTAGGGTTTCTTTCCCCACTTTTAGAGTTATATTCCAACCTTCTTTGGCCTGACTAAGTTGGGCTTTGTCTGTGGTTGATCGTATGTTCCATACATGATGTTCATATGATTTTGACCTGACAATATTTGTTGTATCTGTAACATCAATCCCCCTCCCCCCCCCCTTTTTTTTTTGATTTCTTATTTTCTCTTGAAGAGGAAAAAGATAAATCATTAGGTCCTTTATTGGGTAATTTAAGCCACTTGAAACCTATTCATACCACTTGGCTGAAAACTGAAAATAGAGTGAAGTTGGTTTAAACTTTTTTTAGAACCTTATTTGTTATTTGATTGGCTTCTCTACCATGAGTGCACAAATTTGAGTCAAACAAACATTTTGGAATAATGGGATAATGCGGATGAAGTTTTTCAATGTATGGGCGACTCAACTTACTGTTTTTGTGAGCCTAATCTACCAGCTCTATATATACTCTTCTTCTTGTTTTTAACTACAAATTTGGGTATGCACATGACATCAGACCTCGAATGTTTGCCTTAAGAGTTAAGATACTAGTGGCATGGGCCCAGAAAGTTGCTAGAGTGGGTGTTCTTAGTTTTTTTAGGTTAGAAATAGGATATTGAATTGCCTTGCTTTCTAATTTCCAAAAAAAAAAAAAACAAAAAATGCCTGGATTTAATGCTTATTATATCTGGAAGATGAGATCCTATTCTAAAGGCACAATTTTTTTTTTTTATTTTTTGAAGTATGAAGCAATTTATCAGGTAGGGCCAAAGCAAAAAAAAACTAGACAGGAAAAAGAAAAAGAAGGAAAAAATACAACTCGAAAAAAAAAGAAAGAAAAGAAAAACAAAACTAGAATACAACAAGAGCAACATCCCGCAGGCTTGATTGGTTTGGTTAGTCAGAGTATTAATACACGGTTTAAGAAATGGAGGTACAAGTCCGCCCAACTCCATGAGGATTTTATTGCATAATATATATAATTATTTATTGCCATCCCCCATGTAGGAAGGAAAGATTGGAAAACTATAGCCCATTGTTTCACTTAGTTGATCAATTAAGTTGGTGCTATTACACATAAATAAAAAATGATGCTGTTACATTCTTGGATGTGGTCCTGGATAACCTAACACAAACAGATACATTTTCTATTGGTAGTGCATGCACACGTTTACAGAGTTAAGGAAGACATGCACTAAATTACACTGGTCACTACGTTGATATTTGATGCATTCAATAGCTTATCTGTGACTTCTTATTCACAAGAGTGCTAGTTCATCCTTCGCTAGTAAATGATGATGAGTAAACATTGTTTTGGTTTCTCACCCAGTTGCATGTTATTATCATATTACCTTGGTGATCTGTGATCCAATGGTTGCACAGGATCGGGTTCATTTTCCTTTATGATGATAGGCACATGGAAATTTTAAGTGACTTGTTTCTTATCCTAGAGAGAGAAGACTCCAAAATTCATCCTGTTGATGGTAACCAGTCCATCTTGTTGACGATAGCCAGTCCTCATGTAGGTATTCCATAACCGTAATGGTCACCACTGTTACCAATAAGAAACGGGCCGTAACGTCCGTTTCAGCCTTTTGTTCAAAAAAGGTTTTGGCCCTGTTACGGGCATTACAGGCCTTTAAAAAAAAAAACTTTTTCTGTAACTGCTGTTATGTAACCGTTTTGGCTTGGCCAATTCAATAAAATCCCTTAAGCTTTTTTTTTTTTTTTTTTTTTTTTTGTAGAGATAACAACTGACTTTCATTGCATGGGGCACTGAGATAGCACTAAAAGGAAGGACAAAAAAGAGGAAAACAAAAGCGAAAAGAGAATTTACAGCATGACTGCCCATCCCCTAGCCCCTGCCCATTCTAAAACAAGAAGCCAAATGCGGCTAGAGACCCACCCTACACTTTTACTTTCATCCTGGAAGCATCTCTCATTCCTTTCCCCCCAAATTGACCATAAACCGGCTAGCAAGCAAAGTCTCCATAACTTCCGATTCTTCATACCAAAGGCTACCCCATGCTAAGCGGAGAAGAGGTCTTCCATCTTGAGAGGCATGACCCAATACAAGTTGAATCTCCCCTAAATAGATGACCAAACTGTAAAAGTAAATGGGCAATGGACAAAAAGATGGGTAACCGATTTTGTGTCGGACATGCACATTGGACAATAGTTTGGAATAACCATGGATTGTTTTTTGGAGGTTGTCAATTGTGATGACTCTTTTCCTACCCACTAGCCAACCAAAAGTACCAATCTTTGGAGGGGCCCCATAATGCCAAACATGGACTGGCTTCAACAGTCTTGACCCAACACTAGAAAGAGAGTGATAAAAAGACTTGACAAAGAAAAGCCCAGATTTTCCCGTACGCCACACTAGATTGTCGCCTACATCTTCCAAAGGCGAACAATGGTGCAAGCAAAGAAGGAGCTCATCATATTCTCCAATCTCGTCATCCTTGAGATGCCAACGACAAGGTGGCGTCCAAATCACCAACCCATCACATAGATCGAAACACTTGTCAACCATTATGTTGCAATCTGGGGTAAGGCTAGCAATCTTTGGGAACCTACAAGAAGGGGCATCTCCAAAGCTGTACGCAAATCGAACTGAGTCGAGCTTGGCCTAGCTCGACTCGGCTCGGCTAGTGGCTGACCCTAGCTCAAATTCGGCTCGGCTCGGTCCTCAAGCCTGACTAGCCAACTCGACTCAGTTCGGTTAGCAGCTCAGGCCAATTCAAGCCGAGTTCGAGCCTTTGCGACATTTTTTCAAACACATGGAATGTACCTTCAATTTCTCACAGTATGCAAAACGGCAGCAGCAGCTTGTAGGCATTTCATCAAACACTCGATAGGCAGCTTCAAAATCAAAATACAAGGGTAGTTTTATCATGTAAATTTTTTTTTTTTTTTGTTGTGATTTGTTTCTTATCATACCTTCTTCACCACTAGCTAATCCTGCAGAGAATGCATGCACCCAAACACCACTTCGTTGAGTCATTTCATCAAACACTTGGTAAGCAACGTCAATATCAAAATAACCGAGTCACTGAACTGATTCGATCTGAGTTTGATTCGAGTAGAGGTTCGAGTCGATTCGAGCTCGGACAAGCTTGAACTCGGCTCAAAATTTTTTCTAGCTCCAAAAATCAGCTCGACTTATCTCGAACTCAGTTTCGAACCGAGTTGAATTGAGCAAGTTAACTGAGCTAACTCGGTTCATGTACAGCTCTAGGCATATCTGCCCACCAAATATCTTCCCAAAACCGAATTTTGGTCCTATCTCCCAAGGATAAACCCACCCCCTTCTTTGAAATCAGCCCTCATTAAAAATGCCCTTCCAAACCACCGATACCTTGTATAAAGAAGACTCCCTTGTCCACCAGCCTCTGTCTGTGCAAAAGTACTTACCAACGATGACCCTTCTCCAAAGAGCCTCGCTTTCCATCCCAAATCTCCACCACCATTTACTGAGGAGAGCCAAATTCATACTATTCAATGATCGGATATTAGCACGACATTCGTCATATGGCTTACAAACCTTCCCGTCCACTCCAAAAGATGAAACCGTCTCTTGTCAGGGCAATCACCCCATAAGAAATTTCGTCTGAGCTTCTCTAAGTGAGAAAGTCTCATTTACACTCTAAGAAAATAGAAGAAGTGGAATCCATGTTTGAAGTTTGAACCAGTGGGGAGGCTCAAAAGTCTTCCAGAAACTGGTCGTTCATCTTCATTCCTAAGAAATGAGAGGTAAATCCCATACACCACCTGCAATTGGGCTCTTTGGTCAAACAAAACTACCACATGCAGTTTGCACTGGCGTCTAGTGACATAAGCAATGATGTCAATTTCTTTTTAGGCCTCCAAACATGAATCTCATGAGTCCTCTCCGCTCTGCAGCTCGAACTCCTGAATGTGTATCTCTAAGAGCCAAATCTGGTCCTGTATTGTTGCTGCCATGACACTGACTGTTGGGTGTCCTTTTGACACTGTTTTGCTCCTAATTTGGATCCTAGTTCACTCTTGTATTGAGGCTTGGGCCTGCTCCTACATCTCCTCTTTTCTTCTCATTTTCATCTGCATGAGAATTTTTGAATTTCAAAATCATCATCATCATTGATCTAAGCCTTATCCTAACTAGTTGGGGTTTGCTACATGAATCTTGTTCCACCATTCCAACCCATCAAGGTCCAGACCTTCAGTTAGACCATGGGTCATCAAAGTCTTTTCTTACTACCTTCATCCACGTCCTTTTGTTTCTACCCCTTTTCCTTTTAGAGCCTTCAACTTGTACCAACTCATTCCTTCTAACCAGTGCAGTTCTTGGTCTCCGTTGCACATGACCAAACCATGCAAGTCTTTTCCTTATCTTATCACCTATTGGTGCTACTCCTTAAGTTCCCGAGAATGCATTCATTTATAATTCTATCCTTCCTCATCTTGCCACTCATCCATCTCAACATCCTTATTTTTGCTACACTTCTATGAACATGTTGGTCCTTATCTGCCCAACATTCTGTTGCATAAAGCATGGCTGCTCTTATAAAATTTCCCTTTGAGTGGTACACGGCGATCGCATAAAACTCCAAAGGTAGATCTCCATATCTTCTACCTAGCTTGAATTCTATGGGCGATATCTTCCTCAATCTCACCACTATCATGAATTATCGACCCAAGATACCGAAAGTGGTCATTTTGGGAAACTCCTGGCCGGCATTCTTAACTAGTTCTTTTGTTTCACTCTTTATTATTATTATTATTATTAGTATTATTATTATTATTTTTTATTACTTACATTGCAATACTCTGTTTTAGCCAACTAGTTTTAAATCCTTTAGATTTTAAAGCATACCTTCATAAATTTAGCATTATTTTTATGCCCTTCCTCGTCTTGTTAATCAATACCATCATCTGCAAACAACATACGCCATTGGATCTCTTTCCGCAAATGCCTTGAGATTCGAAATCTGCTGACATATATTTTTCTGATTAACCTTTCACTGCCTCCTATTTACCAGTAGAGCACAAGAAATTGGGAAAACTGCTGGTGTTCAATTTTATTTCTCAGTAGAACTCATTGTATTTATTATTGTGGTGAAAGTTCATGAGTTAAATTATTTAAACCTTAATGATGCAGTGATATTTTTTATATTCTCATACTTCTTTATTTTGCAAAACTTCAGATCCTTTTCCATAATAATGGTTTTAGTTATCTTTGCAAATCTAACCATGGTCTATTGATTTTCCTGTCAAATTTTCTGTACCTGATGTAGTAGACATTATCTTGCAGTTCTGAATTATTCATATATTGTATGGCAATTGTTAGGCATGTTTGCCAACTAGAGTATCAACTAGTTATACATTAATATAATACATCATTCCCTAAATTTAAATACCACCCTTCTCTTATAAGATTTAATGCATAATTTGTTGGAGTCTTTCAATTGTGGTTACATTTCCTTCATGTATTTAAGGCTAGTGCTGCATCATATGAAAGGCTGGCTGAGATGGCTAGAGCTGTGACTAAGTAGCTCTAAATGCCTACAAGATCTCTGTAGGATGCCTGACACTTTGAGCCCGAAATTAATGCTTTGCGGGTGTCATAGTATGGGCTTGTGTAGTGGATTGTGGTTGCTGATTTATTCTCAATCTCCGCATATCCTCTCATAAACTTATCTCCAAATCAAGGTGTTCTGTATCCGTTACGATATGACCGTAGAGACCGATTCGTGCAGCTAACGGCTGTGACCGCTACACAATACGGGAGTGAAACGAGGCAGTTGGTTTTTTTTTGAACCGTATTGGTCGTTATGGGGTATAACGATCGCTACCCTCGTAACGGTCGAAAAACAATCACATTTTTTTTTTCCCTATTTAAATCCATTTTCTCCCCATTTACACTTTTCTCATTTCAAAATCTCTCCTAGATCATTCCACAATAGATTTGACTACTCTTACGATAGTTTTTAGGAATAAAATCGTAGATTGAAGCGATTTGATTGAATAAAAGCTCCAAGGGCCTTAAAAAATAATTGAAAAAGTACTATTTATGTCTTTTTTTTTTTTCCTGATTTCTAGTTCTAAATTCTAATGCTTGATTGTGATATGCAAACATTAGAGACATATAAACATGTTCATAAATTCATTAGACTGCCCGATACAACATTCTCACCAAAGAGTGGACTGTATGCTACCATAAATATGTTCAAAACAAAAATTGAATACATATTTAGAATATTTACATTATTTTGGATTTTCTACATATTTTTCAATTTTTTTTTGGGAAAAAAAAGTCAACCGTTGCTGGGGTCGTAACGGTTGTTATGCCCCTGTATCAGCCGGTACGCACATCGATAATGGTGGTGACCGTTATAGCCACCGTTACCAATACAAACCTTGCTCCAAATGCCATCACATCACTGGTTTTCTTGTTCCTTTAATAATATTCATATATCATAGATCAGAAGCAAACTACTGATTATTTAACCATAGTTGGTACGATAAATCTTAATAGATCCAAAATTTACCCTCCGCCAATCTATCATTTTTTTAAAGATAAAAAATAAAATAAAATAGTAGAGCACTCCTCCTCCAGCAGCATACGCACACCAGAGTAGGCCCCATACAGAAAAATGTTGTAGAACAATCCTATCCTAAAACTTTGCATGGGAACCAGCCTCCTAAGAAGGGGACATTAAGAGATATTAGGGGGCATGAACACACCTATATTAAGCTCTAGAATATATTCAATCAGTTGACTGAATTTTTGAGCTTTGTAGCCGTATGGATGTGAAAATGGGGAATTTTTTTTTTTCTTCATTTGGGCTTCAATGCTCTTGAAAATACAACAAATGGACCTTATTGTTGGTCAATTGATTGGCCAAAAGCTCATCTTCAGCAGCTTTGTGGATTGAGAGTCGAAAAATTGGATTTGGAAGCCCAAAGGGTGCTTGTGTCATGTATTAGGGTTTGAAAGAGGGCAAATGGGAGTTCTGCACATTTACAATATGTCATTAGTAGTCAGCCGTACACATCAAGGTCCATTTGCAGGTGGTTAAGATTGTCTGAAATGGTACATGTACAGATATTTTCCATCTACAATAGGACCCACTATTTGGATGGCTTGGATAGCTCTACATCATTGCTACTTTTGAGAACGATGGGTCACCACCATTTCACAACAACAATTTTAACTGAATAACATATAAAACCTTTCAAAAAACATATAAAATCTTTTAAAAAATAAAATAAAAACATAAGTATGGTGTAGCGTATGTTACATATGCTACAGGGGAAATACACTTTTTTGCATGCTTAATAGCATGTAGGCTGGCATACGCTACACGCTAGGTAGCGAGCTATTTAAAACGCTGGTATGAATTGACATGTGAAGAATGGTCATATACAGCCCATAGAATGGTAGCTTGCTGCACCCTTTTCTTTCCCACCAACATGTAATATTTATAGGACATCTGTGCCATGCAAAAACTGGGCCCCAGCATGAAGATCACCTGGCTTGAAAATCAGGCCTGTCCGCCCTCCCGTTGCATCTTTTCTCTTGCAAAAGGTGGGGCCCAGCATGAAGATTACCGGGCTCGAATATCAGGCTGATCCATTCACCAGGTCTGCCACACTGTTGAAATCAGTGGACAACCAATGTTCTAACTGAAAATGCAGATGCAGCCTGTGGCTGCTTTTCATGTGTCATTGAGCAGCCTTTTGGATTGAAATCACTATCATCATAGCCTTGAATTGATATATTTCAGGAAATGGTTTATATGCTCCAATTACGTATGAATTAAGGTGTGAGGAATTATCATAGAATGCTGCATTTTTCTGCCAACACGTAGCATGCATAAAGCATCTGGGCCATGCAAAAGGTTGGCCCCACCATAAAGATCACCAGGGTAAAACCAGGCAGGTCACTTGCCAGGTGGGCCACAGTCAAAATCAATGGAAAAGCTGATGATCTGACCACAATGTAGATCTGACCTGCCTGATGTTTTTTAGCCTTTTGCACAGCTCAGGCTATTCCCACATGGTTCACATTTGGGATAAAGGTGCAGCATATTAACTCAAGCATGCTATGGGCTGTATATGAAAATTCCATGTCAACATGTGTACTGATTTCCAAATATAGAGCTAATGAACTTGAGAAAAGAGATATATGTAAATCTTTGAATTATTTTTGTTGAGAGATTTTTTGTGAATCGATCTGGGAATGGTGGTCGACTACTAGAAACAATATTGTTGACACTTATGTTGCCCTCCTGAGCTACTGAGCATATGGACTATTTGCTAAACCATATCAATTCAACAGAGTACTCAAAGAGACATGATGAGTAACAAATATCAACTCATGTTCCATATCAATGTCCAAAATGGTCGAGTGCTATAAAAAAAAGAAATGAAGGAAGACAGCAGCCGCTTTGCTATAGATTCTTTAAATCAAAACTAATTTAGTGATGAAGAATAAAGTTGAGTATCTGTTACAGATTAATGGTTCCAGCTTTGGTTAGATAATCATTGAGTTTTGGTTACCAAATAATCAAGGGGTTGCTTGTTCATAGTTGTGGATATTTGGCAGACCTCAATGCTCACTTTAGCATTTGAGGATTTGTGGCTTACCTACCAAAAGAAAAGAAAAAAATAAAAATAAAACAGGTTTGCAGTGTTTTGATGTGTACGAACTGCCAGGACCAGCCTATTCGCATCACTGGTTTTCTCATTGTTCCTCTATTGAGATGCTGCTGTCGAGTTGTGATAACTGATAACATGACAACATTGTTGCAGTGACAGATGCTAGGAATCTAACAGAGTCCCCCACAATCCCAATTCCCAATCTGTCAATACATTTCATACAACAATTTGAAATAATATTTAATGATAAATTATTATTTTGACATTGTAGTCAGTACAACATAAAATGTAGAGAGAAGGGTGCTAAATCAAATATACACATCTTACATATAATATTAAATAAATAAATAGTAACATAAAAAGAACTGAAATTTGCCATTTAGGGCCTGTTTGGATTCAAGGTAAACTAGGGGAATGCAAGGGAAAGCAAAAACATGACATAAGTGGGAGGTAAAATGACATCATTGCTGGGGGAAGCAAACCCTTTGCACCTGTTTGTTTTGCTAAAAGTAGTCCTGGAAGATACTTTTACTTTGCATTTGCAACTGTTTGGATTGCAAATCCCACAAAGGGAAGCCTTTTCTCCCCTCCAAATTGCCATCTAAAACATCGCGTCAGAGGTGAACTCTTTTCCCTCCATTTGACTTCTGAGAAAAAAAAGATTGCACTTTCTTGTTGAGTTACGGAGATTGGAGAACAAATGCAAACGCTTTGCTGCAGCATTCGCGACTTCCCAAACAGGTGAAAATATCTTGTTGATGCAAACTGGTTGCAGTCCCCAGTTTACATTCCATCCAAGCATGCCCTTATAACTATCTTTGGTGATGTGTATCCCGTATGTGCCACTGATATTTGTATTTTAGAAAAGTGGAGTGCTTAGTTATATAAGCTTTTACTGTAATGAACATGCAATTTACTTGGGAAGCTTTAGTGATAGTATTTATTGGACATTCTGAAGAAAAGAACACGAGCCATGGATGGCTCCTTCGGTACCCTTGTATTTTTGTGGTTGCCATGCTAATTCTCAGGACAAATATAAATTGAAAGAAAAGCAGATGATGTTGTTATTGTTTGAAGAAGGTTGAAGGATGCTTGTGTATGCTTGTGAAAATTTGAAGCATGGTTTTGGTACACTTTAATTTGTGGGACTGCAACTTGCCCCACATGGTTAAAGTCTGGTTAGTTAATAGATAGAAATTAGAAATGTGGGATCTTTTTGGATTTTGGAATTGCCACATTAGTAATGGATGAACAAATAAACAAATAAATAAAAGAATAGAAATAGTCTGTTATTTCGTTTCTCAGAGGGTGGAAAAAAGGTTGACATCATTTGTTCCTGTGAAGATCTGGAATGCTGTATGGTTTGGCGCGTTTGAACTGGTGGGGATGGAAACTGTTTAATATGATTTAAGCTGGTAGTTTTCATAATGGAATCATAATATTTCATTTTCAACCAAAATCTCACTGATGCTACATGCTTTATAATAATAATAATTATTTTTGATGAGAACATCTTCTCTATAATTATAACGAGGATATGGCTACATAAACAGAGAACTGAAGTTGCAGTTGGATGGATAAATTAAAAGTGAATGGGGATAGCTGAACTGTAGAGAGCTTTGCTCTCCTGTTCTTTGTATTTATTTATTTTTTTAATCGCTCTCAACCTTCTTCCCTTTCAGTACTCTTGCCCGGTAGCATTACCTACAGCATTTTCTGTTAACAGAAAGGCATATTTATTCAAGAAATGTTCACACACAGCCCAACTTCCTAAGCTTAGGTGCTGCATGATTTTTCCTGACAACATCATGTGTAGGACGTTCAAGCTGTGCAAAAGGTGGGCCCATCATTAAGATCACCAAATGCAAAAATCAGGCTGATCTGATGAGTGGATCAGCCTGATTTTGGAGCCAGGGCATCTCCTGATGGTTCCCACCTTCTTCACAGTTCTGATATCTGACATGTGGCATGGTGGCGGAAAATGGTGCAGCTTGGCAGTCTTCGCTATGTGGGTGCTGTATGGGATCATTCTTCTCTTCATTCTGCGGAAACTGAGTACTGTTCTTTTCTTGTGCTAGAACCAGCATCTGGGCCTCTAGTCTCCACCCGCTCGGCAGAGGTATTCTCATATGCCTGCTTGATGTCGCGAACAACACAACACAAAAAGAAATGTCTTCTGATATGATACAGCTGCTTAAACTGGTCTGCATGTTTTGCAGGGAACTTCTGCTATCCCATTCAGTACTGGTTCCACTTCATCTCATTCAGATGCGAGTGAATATGAGACCATGTCTAAGACGCATGTTTCCTCGCACCGCAACTTCTCAAGTCGCTGTTCTTTCATGTCAAAGCCCGTTCACCCTCTCTCATTTCCGAACCAGAATCCAGAGGAAGAAGCTAATGGGTTGGTTTCCAGCATCAACTCAGACCAGCCAAATGAGAATGCTACTCAAATTTCTCATCCAAAGTCAATCCGAATGCTCACTGAACTCCAATCTATGTCTGGGTTTCCCGAGACAACTATTACTCAAAGAGAAGGCCTTCGGTGGAGTAGTGCCAGCAGTGTTGATTTTACTGACTTTTCCGAACATTTGGAGCCCGAAAACTTGGGATTTTCACATAATCCGTCTGAAGGTTCCAAATGTGGATTATGCGAGAGGTTCTTGTCACATAGATCACCATGGAGTTCTCGGCGGATTGTAAGGAGCGGAGATATGCCAGTAGCTGGAGTTCTTTCATGCCGCCATGTTTATCATGCGGAGTGCTTAGAGCAGACGACACCCAAGACACAAAGACATGACCCGCCTTGCCCATTGTGCATGAAATCAGTGGAGGAGAATGTTCCTGAGCAGCGGGTGGTTTGCAGGCTAAGGAATGGACTCCCAAGGCTCAGGTCGTTTGGTGAGGATGGACCATCAAGAGCTTGGGGCTGTGGGCAGGTGGGAGATTGCGTAGAAGGGGCGCTACATACACAGGCACGCAGTAGCATGATGTTGCTGAACAGGAACCGTCTCAAGAAACATCTGTCCTTGAAGGGGAGTTCTAGCAAGGTCCTACCTGATACATTGAAGAAAAGTGGGACATTTTCTCCGCAGCTTCTCCATGGGCGAAGATCTGTCGATCAAGCAGTAGGGTGCTCAAGGATGCCAGCCGGTCATCTTTGAAGAGATGGTGAAACCTCATAGGTTAGCTAGAATTACAGATTGCAGCTGTGTTCAGATAATTGCAGCCTTTTTTCTATATTTAAAATTTCCATTTTCCCATTAGGTTTAGGACCAGTTTGGTTCTACCGGAAAATGCAGACAGGAGTAGAAACATGCCCAGCGCAGAATGAGATTGGGATGATAACAGGTGACCCAGGTTCTACTTGTTATTATTTGCTTCTCAAATTAGGGCACATTTTGTGGATGGAAGGGTTTCATGCATCCCATTCCTACCATCCACATTTTGTTGGGATGCACCAAATGGCTTGAATTCCTCGCGGATTGGCCAATTTGCATATGGTCATATTATCATCCAGATTCGAGCAACAACAGGTCCCATCTGCATTCTGGGGTACACCCAAACAGGCCCTTTGGCCCCAGATTGATTATAGGCCTCAACCCAAATCTGATTTTACAGACTGGATGATTGATTAGGAGATGTCTGGCGTGTTTAGAGCAGTTTGTGCATATGCCTTTTTCGTTTTTTTGGGGTTGTGTAAGCTGAAAAGCTAGTCCCATGGCTCGATATTTGCATAGGTAGTGTTTCTCAGTGAGTGGTGCTATCCAGGTTCTGGTTGGGGTGGAAACCAGAAAATGAATGTATCTCCATCTATTTGTTGTGTGAGTCAGTTTAGCAGGCCGTCAGTGTACGTTTGCAGGCATGATTATGTTACAGAAGTGTGGACAGATCATCCTCACATATGGCTTCTGGGTTATTTTAATTTATTTTATTGATAGGGAAGAGCTAAAGCCAACACCATATATATATATATATATATATAACTGGAACCGGAGAATGGAAAAGTTCATTTTTAATATGGTTTGGACTAAAAATTAAAAAAAGTGTTGAAAAATGGCTATGTATGCCTGTATTATATATAGATAAGATTAAAATAGAAAACCTTAATTCAAGTACTTGGAATTGTCTATTCACACATATAATTGTATACATATAGTCAAATGGTGTTCTTTGCTTCTCTCAATTCCTTTTCAAGTAATTTTGATATAAATTAATCCATCACTATTACAAATTTTAATATTTCACTCAATTTTATCAATTGGTGGCAACCATCAATTGATCTTTTACATTGTCCTTCAAAGGTTTTTATATATATATATATATAGAGAGAGAGAGAGAGAGAGAGAGAGAGAGGGCGCTCGAGCTCACGATAAGCTTATCGTGAGGTTGAGCTGTGTGGGTCCGAGGGCGCTCGAGCTCACGATAAGCTTATCGTGAGGTTGAGCTGTGTGGGTCCCACCGTGATGCGTGTTGACCATCAATACTGTGCATTTGATGGGTCCCCTTCAAATTATGGGATATCTCAAAAATCAGCTATAAACGGAACTCAGGTGGGCCATACCATCTAAAATCATGCCATACCATCTAAAATAATGTGAAGACACTGTTAAAATATATAAAAGCACTTGGTGGGGCCCACCTAAGTTTTGAATGCTGCTGAAACTTGGTATGACCCCTAATCCTAGTGGGACACACATAATGGATGGGCTGGATTTGCAAACCACATCTTGGTGGCACCCAAAAAATAATTATGAATGTTTTAATGGTGTACGGCCCCTCTCCAGTTTTGTATATGGTGTGGCCCACACAAGTCACGGATTGACTTGATTTTGAGACCTAGGTCCATGATGGAATGGTGCATCTGACTGATGGAGTAAATGTTTGAAACCCATCACAGTAGGGCCACACAGCTGGACTGCATGGGACGGAGCCGTTGGCTCGAGCTCACAGGACCTTTTCCCATATATATATATATATATATATATATATATATATATATATATATATAATGGGGTAGATGTTCGAAACGCATCATGGTGGGGCTCACACAGCTCGACCGCATGGGCGGAGTCGTGAGCTCGAGCGCATAGTACCTTTTCCTAAATATATATATATATATATATATATATATATATATATATATATATATATATATATATATATATACTATACTATACTATACTATGCGCTCGAGCTCAAGGCGCTCGGTCCATGCGGTCGAGCTGTGTGGGCCCCACCGTGATGCGTTTCGAACATCTACCCCATCAGTCAGATGCACCATTCTATTGTGGACCTAGGTCTCAAAAATCAAGTCAATCTGTGACTTGTGTGGGCCACACCACATACAGAAGTGGAGAGGGGCCGTGCACCATTAAAACATTCATAATCATTTTTTGGGCCCACTGAGATGTGGTTTGAAAATCTAGCCCATCCATTATGTGTGTCCCACTTGGATGAGGGTTCAGACCAAGTTTCAGCAGCATTCAAAACTTAGGTGGGCCCCACCAAATGCTTATATATGTTTTAACGGTGTCTTCATATAATTTTAGATGGTATGGCCCACCTGAGTTCTGTATACGGCTGATTTTTTAAAGGGTACCCATCAAATGCATGGTGTTGATGGGTGATATGCATCATGGTGGGGCCCACACAGCTCGACCTCACGGGATCTTATCGTGAGGTCGAGCACATGGTACCTTTTCCCAATATATATATATATATATATATATATATATATATATATATATATATATACACAACTGTTTACAACGGAGTTTTGATTACTTGGGTGCGTGCCGTGTTTGCGATAAATACCGCTTGCAAAATTTTTCCCCCATAGCGCAACCGTTGGAAGTGTGCTAGTTTGCAGCTTAATCTGAGGTGGTCCTTCAGGCTCCCTTGGGTGCGTTTGGTGAAAATGCGTGCTGGGCATTGCCCCATCTGCAATTTTTGGCCTCCAGCCTTATCACACACTGGCCTACCAGATCAACAGCCTCTCCGATCCCATGCATGTTTGCCGCATGCGCCCTGAGGGGAGCTGCATAAATATCGGAGGACCCGGGCAGCATACTAGCATTTCTCTGCAACAACAATCAGAAAACATGAGAGTTTCACTTGCAGTTAAAACATGCCTGTCTCAACGTTTCAATAACTCCGCTGACTCTTATACTATGGCTGGCAATGGGCATCCGTTTACATAATTTCCAAGTATCCTAACGAAGAAAATATGCAGTCAGATATGGGAGGATCTGGAAATTTTTTAACTGATTTTTAAATTTTATCCATTTACCTGACTTATAGGTAGGATACCTAACCTGATTACCTGAGGGCATTTTCATAATTTACGTAATTACTACTATTTTAACTAAATCATTAAATAATAATAGCAATAAGATTGGATGGGTAGAATCACCTGAACCCAGAAAGCCTTTGGCCCATAATAGTATATTGAGCCCATCTGGAATCTTGGGACAAATGTTGCTATCATTCATGTATTGGGACCATCAGTCACTTGGTTCCCACCTTTGATTTTCCAATTTCTCTTAAAGAATCACTTTGATCACACGTCGGTAACCATCCAATCTAGCCTTCATGGAAATGGACAACCCATACTGAGTTATATTACAAAGACCATCCATCATGTTGCACGATCCTCCAAAAAATAAATAAATTGAAAGCTAGAGAAATACAGTCCATTATGATTTTACTACTTAATAGTTTAGATCATTGATCTTTATATGGCTCCTAATTTCAATTACTCCTTCCTCTAAAAAATTACTTTGGTCAGGTGATCCTAACCATCTGATAGATGGCTAGGGTGACGGACAATGGCCGGATCCACATGTTGAACATTGTGAACAATAGATAAAGAAATTGGCAATTGTGAATACGGATATTCTACATTCAGTAGTCAATGACACTGTTCTTATCAAGTGCCTAGATGAAATAATGGTAGGGAATTAGTAGACTTTGGAGATGGTACAAAAGGAGCATTCCTCTAAATTTTGGAATCAAATAATGTTGGTATTGTATTAATGGGAGAGGGTTTGATGACACGAGGAATATTTTTATAAGAAATCGGATCAAGTGCTTAGATGCTAGTCCATTATGTGGGTCACACCTCTGAGTTTTCATTAGATGATCCTAAGGGTCCAATTGATGGTTCAGGGAAATGGATGATCCTAGTTTATTATACGAGTAACAGCTATATGACCGATTTAGATTATCCATCACACGTTTTCAACATTTGATAGCCCCTCTTAAAAAAAATCAATTTGGCCGGAAAAATCTTAACCATTGCTCAATGGCTAGGGAGGAAATGGATACCCCCACTTAAAAAAATCAATTTGGCCGGATGATCCTAACCATCTGGTCAATGGCTAGGGAGGAAATGGATTATCCATTTCGATTGTGACACGAATGGCCTGAACCTTGATCTGGAACATCCATCATGTGGATCCCATCTTTGATTACCCAACCCTCTAAAAAAATAAAATTCACTTTTTGGATAATCTTAGCCAACCAATCAATGGCTAGAAAAATGGATGGTTCATATTGTTGAGATGCAAATGGTCTCATCCTTGATCTTGACTATACATCATGTGGGTTTCACATATGATCAATCTCAAAAGATCACTCTGGTCGGATGATATTACCAGTCCATTCAATAGGTAAGAAAATTCATGATTTATCTTGATTATACAAGAACAGTATTATCAGTGATCTAGATCATCCATCATGTGTTTCCCAAGTTTGATTATGTATCCCTCCCAAAAATCAGTTTTGTTGGATTATAACAAGTCCAACGAATGGACGGTCCGCATTTATTGTACTAAAAATGGCCTAATAATTGGTCTAGATTACAGTTACGCGTCTCTCGCATTTGGTCGGTTTTGAAAGGGGAAAAAACTTGGACAGGCGCATTTAAGGATTTTGAAAAGAACACACACCTTCCTTGATTTTGAGGAAATTTTTTTTTTTTTTTTTGGTGGAAAATATTTTGTCAGGTGATATTTTCCATGCATCAGATGTTGCGACCGGTTTAACTTACACAAGTATTTTTTTAAACAGGAATTATAACTGATCTGATGGGCCCACCTGTTACAACAACAGATCACTTTGAAATAAACCACCATATATAGAACTAGTTGGAAATCATTCCACTGGTAAAGATTGAAAAAATCATTTTCCATGTATGGTGTATGGTGGAGAAGAGTAGCCACTCTAATCCACTACCATATCCTAACATCTATACCAAGTAATTTCCCTCCCAAATCCCAATAGATATGAAAAGCAGCTTAGAACCCAATTGAGACCTTTCCTTATAGATATGGTAGAACTGAATCTTTTTCATTTCCTTGTGCCATTTAGTGGGTATTGGGAGGAGAGAAGAGACGTGCAGCTTTTAATGAAAAAGAGCCCTTTGAAGATAAATAGTATATACGGTCAATTCAAGGGGTCCATCTCTTCCCCATTCATGTGCTCTGTTGGTGTTACACCGAACACAAGTACATTCGGTGTGCTATGCGACACAGCTCAGATGCTTCACGGAACTTAATGTGTGCTTGTCCTTTGTACCAGACACTTGAAGCTCAAATGGGTCCAAGCAGATTGTAGTGGGACCCACCACCATTTCAAATCCGGTCCTTTTGTCATCTTCCTACAATTTGATACACTGAAATGGACCTGTAATGGAAGATACAATTTCGAGGGTGATAGCGCATCAAAGAAAGATCCCTCAGAGTTGATACATTTGTCTGCCTTGTCGTCTATTTATTTCTATTACTTAATTACAAATTGTAACAAATATTGTAACACGGAAGGACTTGTTGACCCTTGCACCCACCTGGACCATAGGTCTTATAATGGACTGAGCTGGCCCGTAGGTTACTGAGCCTTGTTGACACTAGTTGTAACACTACACAAGTAGAGTAGTGGCAAACACCCTTCTATATATTTTAACTTATTCAAGCTCATCCCATCTTCTTCTCAGTGTGAGTGACTATTTCAAGTGGGGCCCATTTTTTCTTGACTGGGTCTTTTATTATAGATATCTCATTACAACCCCTTAACAAAATATGAAAACAATAATAACAACTTTTAAGCCATGGTGAACATGGGCATAATTTTTCATTTGTATCAAAGCATTACAGCCCCATAACGGCTAAGTCTTAAAAACCTTTTTCAGCCTCATTTATGGCTCTTACAGGAAGGGTGGTCAGCTCCCATGTTCAGTCTTTATCATAGTTACCAGAACTTTATAATTTCCACCTATTTATGAAACTAATAATAATAATTATTATTATTATAAAAAGAAAGCTTGTATAATTGGTTAGATGTTTAATCCTCTTTATCTTTTAACTCATTTTCTTTGGATAAATTGAATTAAATATTTAAAAAACCTTTTTAGGGTGATTTGAAAGAGAAAGATTTGCCTATCACCATCTATTGCTAGAATTGGGTAGAAGTGAAAATTTTCAGTTGAGAGGAATTGTTTACCTAACAATTACTAGAAAAAAAAAGATTTAAAAAATGAAAAGAATAATATTAACTCACCGTTTGATTATATATTATTATTATTATTATTATTATTCATGCACATAGAGAAATCTAACCATTTGATGTGAAGCAATGTATTTTAATCATTTTTTTTTTAAAATTAGAATATATCCATACACATATGCCATATATAACTGTTGTCAGAAAAGATGTTTTAAATCTTCTGAGTTGCTTGACCGGTCGAGTGGACTACTCAACCGGTCAAGCGGGTCGCTAGGCTAGTCGATGCCATATCGACTCGAAGTCTAGCGAGCATAGGTTTTGGGTGTCCAAGCTGCTCGACCAATCGAGGGTTAGGTTCAACCGGTCGAGGTTACACAGATCCTACGCGGATTGCGTAAATTTGAGGCGGTTTCCAAACTTTTACAGACTAGGTGCGTAAGTAGAGTTTCATAAACTATAAATAGGGGTTCCTAGGGCTTTCTAATGTATTATAAGGCTTCCTAAAGGTATTCTAAAGAGTTCTACGGTTATCAAAGGGTGTAGCAAGGGTGAGATTCAAGGTTGTTCGAATCGGGTAAGTCCTCTCTCTTTGTAATTGATGCTTTCATAGTGAAATTCTTTCGCTTTGTGCCATGATTTTTTTCCCGCAAGGGTTTTCCACGTTAAATTAGTGTGTTCTCTTGTGTATGTTCTTGGTGCTATTGTATTGCTATCATAGATTTAGATCTGTGTGATTCCGCAGGCCAAAATTCCAACAATTGGTATCAGAGCAATCGTTGGGGCACAGATCTAAATCTGAGGGATTAGTAATAATAAGAAGTACTAGGTACGAAATTGAGAAGTATTCAGGGAAAAATAATTTTGAGTTATGGAAGATCAAGATGATGAGTTTCTTAATCAAGCAAGGCGAAGATGGTGCTCTTGAGGAACGAAAGTATATTTTGACCGATGATGAATGAAATACTCTTGATAAGAAGGCTTTATCATCGATCCTTTTATGTCTCACGAATGAGGTTCTCTACAACGTCATGAGGGAGAAAACTACAGTTAAGTTATGGGCGAAGTTAGAGGATGTCTATGCGAAAAAATTCTCTAAAAATTGCCTACACTTAAAGTGACAGTGGTATAACTTCAAGATGACAGAGGGTTGAGAACTGGAGGCTCACATCAGTAACTTTAATAAATTGGTTTACAAATTGTTGGATATGGAGGAAGTGATGAAAGAAGAAGAACAAACATATATGTTGCTGAATTATCTTTTGGGGTCTTATGAGTCATTCAAGGACACAACGTGCTCAACGAATAAGACCCTACGTGTTGAGGGTCAAAAATTGCATATTAGACCCCGACTATTATCAGATTTTACCAACATAATAATGCTTAATGCCATAGTTTAATTGTGTTTTGTTGCAGGATGAAATAAAGAGCGTTGATTGAAAAAGTGTATTAAAAGTATGAATTTGACGCTCCGAAGTCATTAGAGCAAAGAACAGACTCTAAAGGACCGATATCAATGAATTTACACACCAGGGATCTGAGGAAGTCAAGCCGTTCTAATTAAAGACGCCCGAAACTGGTCTAGAATATGAGATCACATGTTTCTGGCGATCCGATTGACACGAGACTTCATACATGGAATGAGGACAATAAATTAACTGTACACGTAAAATTTCAGCCATTGAAGATCTCAAAAAGTTAGCCAATGGACAGATCAGCCCCTTAATTCCTTAAGTGGGGCCCACATGCTATCTGGATATACTTTAAAAATTGTCTCTACGGTTTAAATATTATGAGAAAAAGGATGGACGGTGGAGATTTCTCAAAAACATCGCAGTGGACCCCACATGAACAGAGTGCGTGTACACCATGTGCATGCATGTGCCGTTTATAAGGTCCCATGACCAACTTCCAAAACCAGCGCCCGCGTCTCCAGCACGAAAACGGTAGTTGCCGTTTTCAGCCGCGCGCAAGCCCGTTCGCTGGCCGATTTTGCGATCGACTGTGGGCCCCACCTATGGACCGTATGATTCATCCGAGCTGACCATCTTGTAGAGGGCTGCAAACACTACCAACCTATGTTGATACTTTTCATCCATGAATGCACGTGTGTATGATACAGGGGCCACAAGTGGACCTCCCTACAACGTTCAAATCTGATCTTGTTGTAATTTCTTTTCTGGGCCGCGTTAATAGACATTCAAAATCACCCATTCTTGACTGAAATTTCGTTCTGAATGCAATGGACGGGGTGGATTTTTCTAAATGTACCTCTGTGGGGCCCACCGATCACGACAGCGAGGGAGTACGAAAGCTTTCGCAGGTCCGCAAAAACTAACTTTTCCAGGCGGTTGTGGCCCACCATCTTTCATCATATGACAGATCTGAACCATCTATCATGTAGAGGACCCAAAAACGTCCTAAGAGATGGTGTTTCTTTAAAAATTAAGCGAGGAAAGTGATGTGTTTCGAGACACTGAACTTGACTGCGAAAAGGCTTTCACTGCGCATGCGATAGCTTTTCAAACCCGATTCAAGTCCGATTTTCACCACTCCAGCAGCTATATAAGGAGGTTTTGGACGTGGGGAGTAATTATTCAGACCTTAGGAGGAAGATCCAGAGCTTAAAGAGAGGAGAATGAGACAAGGAGAGAGAGAAGAGTTTGGATTTATTATTATTTTTTTCTATTTTCTTTCTATGAATTAGATGGAGATCAGTCCATCCATGTCAGGCTAAACCTCTTAGCTAGGGATAAGAGGTGAAGCTTGTAATGAAATGGGTGATTCTATGCTTTTAATTTAATTTTAATGTATGAATTGACGTTGATTTTAGTTTGATTAGTATAAAAATATTTTTAGTCTTTAATGGTCCGTTGTGACTGAAATTACAATGGGTCTGCAATGGCTTTGAGTATTCCTTCTTCTTCTTTATGTTTATGACGTCAGGAAGCCCTGTTGTTCACCATAGTCTCCTGGGCATGGTCGGATGACGGTACCCTTCCTAACTTTCATAGCATGTTGATTGGTTGGTAATTAGTTTAATTCTGTTGTTTGCTATAGTCTCCTGGGCATGGTTTGGTGATGGAATCCATTCTAATTCATATACCTTTCATCTCTTGAAAACTATATCAATGACAGTTTAGTTAAATGATTCTTAAAGCAGGCGTAAGATCTCCCTGATCTCTACAAGTGGATTCTCTGAATCCCTAGTTTCCTTTCCTCTGAAGTTCTTAAGTTTTAGATTCATTATTTCATAATTATTCCTCAAATTACATTTGATTTAGATTCCATCTTATTCTAGTTCTAGTTCTAGTTAATTTTAGATTACGAACAGGTTTCAGTCCCTTGGGATTCGACCTCGGTCTTATCGAGTTATTACTACATCACAACCCTGCACTTGGGGAGTGAATAAGTTTTTGGCGCCGTTGCCGGGGACTGACGGCTACGATTTTCTGAAATTAATTAGTTTTAGGATTAGTTTAAGATTAGATTTTCTTTTTAGAACTTTCTAATTCTAAGTTTAGAAGCTTAGTTATTCCCCTTTTTAGAAACTTTTCCTAACTTTAGAAATTTTCTATTTTTCTTTAGTTTTGAATTCTTCTTTCTATCTGATTTTTAGAACTAACCCAATTTTTCTATTTTGTAGGCTTCTGAGATAGTTTCTAAATTGGTAACTTCTTTCTTAACTTCTTTTTCCTTTTTATTTCTAGATTAGGATTTGTCTTTTTTTTTTTTGGTTTCTATTTCTTTTAAGAATCCTAACCTTGTTTCTTGTTTTAGAATTTTTTTATAAGTTTTTTTGTTTAGGAACTAACTTATTTGTTTTGTAGGTAACTTCTAATTTAGTAAGCTCTTTCTAATTTCTACCTTCTATTTTTTTCATATCTCTTTTATTTCTTTTTAGTTTAAGACTTTCCTAATTTATTTTCTATTTTCTTTTTTTAGGAATTTTTTCTTTCTATTTAGAAAGTAGTTTACTTCTAATTAGGAATTTTCTATTCTTAGACTTTCTAATTCTAGAAACTAACTTGTTTTATTTGTTTTGCAATTTTTTTTAACTTAGGGACTCCAATTTGGTAACTTCTCTACAACCCTCTCTTTTTTTAGATTTTTATTTTCTTTCTTAGGTTAAGTTTAGAATTTGAGGGCTGAGTGTGTTTTATGCCCAAGTGGGCACGCGACAACACTTGACGTCTCGTGACTGAAGGATGATTAGTTGAGGGGTTGACTGTCTATCGCAGGACTAGACACCACTTGAATTCTCCTGAGTTAGTGGAGGTTATGGCTGAAAATCAACCTCAAGCATTACCCCAACCTGGGGTAGAGGAAGTACAAGCTGAGAATGAGGTGCATCAAGCACCCCCACCTCATACTTTACGAGATTATTTACAACCGGTGGGGGTGAGTACGCCCTCATGCATGATTTTTCCTATGAATACCGGACATATGAACATCAAGCCAGGGGTTATCCAACTCCTTCCCAAGTTCCATGGGCTTGAGTCTGAAGAACCATACTTGCATCTGAAAGAGTTCGACGAAATCATAGCCACTTTATACTTTCCTAATGTATCTGAGGATACAATTAGGTTGAAACTCTTTTCATTTTCCTTAAAAGAGAAGGCCAAGACGTGGTTACATTCACTGCGTCCTAGATCCATTGACACATGGGATGACATGCAGAGAGAATTTATAAAGAAAATTTTCCCACATCATAAGATAATTACCCGCAGGAGAGCAATCATGAACTTTGACCAAAAGGAAGACGAAACATTCTTCCAATGTTGGGAAAGGTTCAAAGATTTGGTCAGTTCATGCCCACAACATGGCTTTGAAATGTGGCACATTATAAATTTTTTCTATGATGGACTGACATCTTCCATGCTCCAAATGGTTGAGACAATATGTAATGGAGAATTCATTAATAAAAATGTTGACGAGATATGGGATTACTTCGATAGTGTTGCTGAAAAGACTCAATCATGAGATTATTACCAAAGTTCAAACACCATGTCTAGGCCGACTCAATCCAAGGAGAAATGTGGAATATATCTCTTGAAAGAAGAGGATGACCTTAAGTATAAAGTGTTTACGCTCATAAGAAAATTTAAGGCTATGGAAGGAAAGAAGGAAAAGGTTAATGAAAGTATTTGTGGCATCTATGATTGCAACATTCATACTACTGAAAATTGTCCTACAATACCTGCCATTCGAGAAGTTTTGAATGAACAATCTAATGCCGTAAATAACTATCAAAGACCTTTCAATGGATCAACCTCTAATACGTACAATCTTGGCTGAAAAAATCATCCCAATTTTAGCTGGAGGAATGGATAAACTGTTACCCCTCAAGGTTTCTTCAATCAAAATCCAAATCAGGGGAGACCTTAAGAAGAACCGGCTCAAAATTCTGTGCAAGAGCTGACGCATATAATGCGAGATTTTATATAAAAGATAGATTCATGTATGACGGTTATAGAAAAGGAGATGCTTCCTGCACAACCAATCCCCAATCTTAAACCGCATTACGAGATAGGTGATCCCAGCTCTTTAAATCAAATGGGGTACGCTAAATCCATCACCACTCTTAGGAGTGAGAAGGTTATTGATAAAACCCTTCCGGTTAGGGCCTAAAAGCCTCAAGAACCAGAAGAGGACAACAATGATGGATCTAGTGATGCCCCATAAAAATTTAAACCAGAACCTCTAGAGAAGCCAGTTGCTCCGTTCCCCCAACGGTTGGTTGCACCAAAACGTCTCTCTCATTCTCAGGATATCTTAGAGGTGTTGAAACAAGTAAAAGTCAACATTTTTCTACTTGATGTCGTAAAAAAGATACCTTGATATGCCAAATTCCTAAAGGACTTATGCATGACCAAACGACGGCAAGGTGTTCAAAAGAAGATTTCCTTAACTGAGAAAGCGAGTGCCATCATAAAACAAGATGTGCTGCAAAAATTCAAGGACCCCGGTTGCCCAACCATATCATGTGTAATCGGAAACTATCGAGTTGATCACGCACTTCTTGACTTGAGAACGAGCGTCAATTTGATTCCATACTCGGTATACCAACAGTTAAGTTTGGGTAAATTAAAATTCACCCGAACCATACTACAACTTGTTGATCATTCTGTTCGTGTATTAAGAGGGATAATTGAGGATGTGTTGGTCCAGGTTGATAGATTTTACTACCCTGTTGATTTTATCATCTTGGACACCGAACCCATCAATGACACGAGCACTCAGATTCCCATCATTCTTGGTCGCCCATTCCTGTCCACTTCAAATGCAATTATCAATTGCAGGAATGGTGTCATGACTATGTCTTTTGGAAATTTGACATTAGAATCGAATATCTTTTTCAATAACGGCAGCAAGTCAGAGGATGATGACGATTTTCACGATATTAACATGATTGATTCTTTTGTGAAAGATAGAACGCCTCTCACCTTATCCTCTGATCCTCTAGAGACGTGCCTAGCCCACTCCCATGATTTTGATGAAGATATAATTAAGGAGACATGTGCCATGCTGGATACTGCATCGGTACTTGAAGTTAACCGGTGGAGGCCACAATTTGAAGAGTTGCCCCAAACTGATGTAGTGCCTCTACCGTCTAACCTCAAGCCACCGAAGCTTGACCTAAAACCTTTGCCCTCTGATTTAAAATATATCTATTTAGGTCAAGATGAGACATACCCAGTGATGATCTCTGCCCATCTGGAGAAAGAGCAGGAGAGCATGCTTATATCTACTCTCATTGAGCATAAGGGAGCTCTTGGATGGACGATAGCTGACCTTAAAGGAATTAACCCATCGATTTGTACTCACCGCATATATCTTGAGGATAATGCAAAGGCTGTTTTACAATCACAACGTAGACTAAATCCAAATATGAAGGAAGTGGTTAAGGCCGAGGTTCTTAAACTAGTGGATGTGGGTATCATATACCCCATATCTGATTGTCAATGGGTGAGTCCAACTCAGGTGGTTTCCAAGAAGTCCGGGATCACCATCGTAGCCAATGCCAATAATGAACTCGTGCCGACCAGAGTTACTGCTGGTTGAAGAATGTGCATTGACTACAGAAAGCTGCATACCGTCACAAGAAAAGACCACTTTCCTTTGCCCTTCATTGATCAAATCTTGGAAAGGCTAGCTGGTCATTCCTATTATTGTTTCCTTGACGGATATTCAGGTTATAATTAGATTGAAATCGCCCTTGAGGATCAGGAAAAGACTACATTTATATGTCCCTATGACACCTTTGCTTATAGAAGGATGCCATTCGGGCTATGTAATGCCCCTGCCACCTTTCAGCGATGCATGATGAGTATCTTTTCTGACATGGTAGGAAAATATTTAGAGGTCTTAATGGACAATTTCTTTGTTTTCGGTTCATCTTTCAGCAAGTGTTTAGAGAGTCTTAAATGTGTGATGAAAAGATGTGAAGAAAAGAATCTGGTACTTAATTGGGAGAAGTGCCATTTCATGGTTCAAAAGGGAATTATCCTTGGGCATATCATCTCGTCTAAGGAAATTGAGGTAGATAAGGCAAAGATCGACTTTATCTCTAACCTACCTCCACCCAAGAACATCAGAGACGTGCGATCCTTCTTAGGACACGCAGGATTTTACCGACAATTCATAAAGGACTTTAGTCTCCTCTCTCGTCCTTTATGTAATCTTCTTCAAAAGGATGCACCATACGAGTGGACTGAGTAATGTCAAGAAGCTTTCACTAAGCTTAAGGGCATGTTAACCACTGCACCTATCATGCAGCCACCCTACTGGAGTCTTCCTTTTGAACTTATGTGCGACGCCTCTGATTATGCTTGGAGCAGTTTTAGGCCAGAGAAAAGATAAGCGGCCTTACGTCATTCATTACGCCAGTAGGATTTTAAATCCTGCCCAAGTGAACTACTCGACTACGAAAAAGGAACTCTTAGCCGTAGTGTTCGCTTTGGACAAATTTAGGTCCTACCTGATCGGATCCACGATCATCATCTACACAGATCACGCGATACTTAAGTATCTTCTTTCTAAGAATGATTCTAAGCTCCGCCTGATACGATGGATCCTTCTACTCCAAGAATTCGATTTGAAAATTATAGATAAAAAGTGAGTAGAGAACGTAGTGGCCGATCATCTCTCTCACGTTAATACCTCTGATTTCCTTGAGACGACCCATATTAATGATATGTTCCCTGATGAACAACTGTTCAGAGTCTCCTATTCACCTTGGTTCGCTGATATTGCTAATTATCTTGCTACAGGTTCCATACCGACGCATTGGACTGCACAAGATAAGAAGAAATTCTTTACAAATCTGCATAAATTTTTCTGGGACGATCCATATTTATTTAAATATTGTCCAGACCAAATCTTAAGGAAATGTGTGCCAGACAATGAGCATCAAAGTGTTATCTCCTTTTGTCAATCACAGGCCTGTGGTGGTTACTTTTCTGTTAAAAAGACCACGACCAAGATTCTACAGTGTGACTTTTATTGGCCTACCATGTTCAGGGATACTCATGAGTTTTGCAAGGCTTGTGAGCGTTGTAAAAAATTGGGAGCATTGTCCCGTCGAAATATGATGCCCTTGAATCCCATCCTTATCATAGAAGCATTTGATTGCTGGGGCATCGATTTCATGCGACCATTCTCGCAATCCTTTAAAAATTTATATATTTTGCTCGCCATAGATTATGTCATTGAATGGGTTGAAGCGATTCCATGCTACAACAATGACCATCGCACGGTCATTAAATTCTTAAAAGAAAACATCCTGTCACGGTTCGGAACGCCTCGAGCCATCATTAGTGACGGGAGCTCACACTTTTATAATAGACCATTTGAGAGCTTAATGAAGAAATACGGTATCTCTCATAAAGCGAGCATCCCATACCATCCAAAGACAAGTGGACAAGCTGAGATTTTCAATAGAGAGATCAAACATATCCTGGAGAAAACGGTTAACCCTAACCGTAAGGATTGGTCAATCTGATTGACCGATGCCTTATGGGCGTATCGTACTGCTTTTAAAACTCCCATTGGAACATCTCCCTTTAGACTTGTATATGGGAAAGCTTGTCACTTGCCCGTGGAGTTGGAACATAAAGCGTAATGGGCGATCAAAAATCTAAATTTCAATCTGGACAACGCTGGCTCGCTACGTAAACTTCAGTTGAATGAACTTGAAGAAATTCGGAATGATGCATATGAGAACTCGAGAATTTATAAGGACAGGATAAATGCATTTCATGACCAACATGTTCTACAAAAATAATTCACGCCTGGTCAGAAAGTTCTTTTGTATGACTCTCGATTACATCTCTTTCCGGATAAGCTTCGATCTCGTTGGACCGACCCGTACATTGTTGTTACTGCATATCCTCATGGGGCCGTCAAGATAAGAGATCCCGACAATGGTAAGGAGTTTAAAGTAAATAGACATCGATTAAAACCATTTGTCAAGAATTTTGATTCAGAGGACATGTCCATGCCTCTGATTGCTCCTGTTTACCAGGACTGATCTTCTAGTCTGATGGAGGAATAGGTAGGTTTATCGCTTTCATAGGACTAGGGTTGTTTACTTTATTTTGTCTGGTTGAAGACGGTAAGCTTAGCGCTCCTAGGAGGCAACTCAGCTTTTCATTTCATTTCATTTTCTAGTTAAATAATTCAATGTTTGTGGGTAACATTACTGCAAACTCTCACGAGACTACAACTCGTCCACTAGGGGTAACCTAGGGTTTTAAAGGCTTGTTGCATGCGATAAATGCAATCGAGAGCACTTGCGAAAGTGGTATAAGTAAGATTTCATTTTTGTTATTTTTATTTTTCTTTCTCTCTCGTACTAACCTGCTCTCTCCCAATGATCTCTTGAAAAATCTCTCTCGATTTGTTATCCAGGTACTATCCTCCCATCACTTCTAATTTACTTATGTTGTCCCATGTGCATTGCATGCTCATATATTTTACATTGAGGACAATGTAGATTTTAAGTTGGGGGTAAGAGATTAGGTAACCTAATTAGTATTTTCTTGGTCTTGAGCAAAAATTATGAAAATTTTTAGCACAAATTGTAAATTTTTTTACAATTTTCTGAAATTTCTTATGAATTTGAAGTGATTTTGAAGGATAGTTATGATTTTAAAGTTAAAAGATACATGATGTTGGTAATTTATGACTCTTGGATTTAGTTGTTTGTTAGATTTCACATTTAAGTTTGAATTGTTAACCCGTGATTAGAAGCTTTAAACATTGATTAAGTCATGATTTTGCATATCACATCTCGCTTACACATTAAGGTTCCGGTTCGATATTGAATGATTAACTTGATAATCACAAAGCATGAAAGGAACCAGCTAAAATAAAATTTCATGTGCAGTAAAGAAGAAATAAAAGGGTAAGTCGCCTAATCTTCACCATAGGTTTGCTCCCTATAGGTGAGGATTTGATTCTCCTTGAATTATATGTGAAAAGGTTTGGGTGTACGGTCTTCACTATAAGTTTGCTCCCTATAGGTAAGGATTCGATTCCCCTCCTTGGCATTACTTTTAAGAGAAAAATTAAAAGTCAGAATTTCTGATATAGGTTTGGTTCGGGTTTTGGTTATCATGAATACTCTTGTGGTTACCAATGCTATCATGAAATACTGAATTAAATTTTAATGTTGATAAGCTGAGATTTCACTATATACCCATGGATCTCAATGTTTAAAGTTGTTCTAATTGATCGATTGATACTGTGAACTTGACTATGAGTCTACCGAGCGCTTGAATCCAGGAGAGAGTAATACCCAACATTCATGAATCTTAAAATTCTAGCATCTGGTTTAATTTTTAAAAATTACTCGAGTTCATAAACATTGTCATATAATTCTCAACTTAATTTTCGCATACCTTGCTCGGGACTAGCAAGATGCTGGTTGGGGGTTGTGTTGAGGGTCAAATATTACATATTAGACCCTGACTATTACTAGATTTTACCAACATGATAATGCTTAATGCCATAATTTAATTGTGTTTTGTTGTAAGATGAAATAAAGAGCGTTGATTGAAAAAGTGTATTAAAAGTATGGATTTGACGCTCCGAAGTCATCAGAGCAAGGAACGGACTCTAAAGGACCGATATCAATGAATTTACACGCCAAAGATCTGAGGAAGTTAAGCCGTTCTAATTAAAGACGCCCGAAACTGGTCTAGAATGTAAGATCACATGTTTCCGACGATCTGATTGACACGAGACTTCATACATGGAATGAGGACAATAAATTAACTATACACGTAAAATTTCAGCCATTGAAGATCTCAGAAAGTTGGCCGACGGACAGATCAGCCCCTTAATTCCTTAAGTGGGGCCCACATGCTATCTGGATATACTTCAAAATTTGTCTCTACGGTTTAAATATTATGAGAAAAAGGAGGGACGGTGGAGATTTCTCAAAAACATCGAAGTGAACCCCACACGAACAGAGTGCTTGTACACCATGTGCATGCATGTGCCGTGTACAAGGTCCTATGACCACCTTCCAAAACCAGCGCCCGCGTCTCCAGCACGAAAACGGTAGTTGCCGTTTTTAGCCGCACGCAAGCCCATTCGCTGGCCGATTTTGTGATCGACTGTGGGCCCCACTTATGGACCGTATGATTCATCCGAGCCGACTATCTTGTAGAGGGCTGCAAACACTACCAACTTATGTTGATACTTTTCGTCCATGAATGCACATGTGTATGATACAGGGGCCATAAGTGGACCGCCCTATAACGTTCAAATATGATCTTGTTGTAATTTCTTCTCTGGGCCATGTCAATAAACATTCAAAACCACCCATTCTTGACTGAAATTTCGTTCTGAATGCAATGGACGGGGTGAAATTTCCTAAACGTACCTCTGTGGGGCCCACCGATCACGACAGTGAAGGAGTACGAAAGCTTTCGTAGGTCTGCGAAAAATAACTTTTCCAGGCAGTTGTGGCCCACCATCTTTCATCATATGGCAGATCTGAGCCGTTTATCATGTAGAGGACCTAAAAACATCCTAAGAGACGGTGTTTCTTTGGAAATTAAGCGAGGAAAGTGGCGTGTTTCGAGGCACTGAACTTGGCTGCGAAAAGGCTTTCGCTATACATGCGATAGCTTTCCAAAACCGATTCAAGTCCGATTTTCACCACTCCAGCAATTATATAAGGAGGTTTTGGACATGGGGAGCAATTATTCAAACCTTGGGAGGAAGATCCAGAGCTTAAAGAGAGGAGAAGGAGACAGGGAGAGAGAGAAGAGTTTGGATTTATTATTATTTTTTTCTATTTTCTTTCTATGACTTACATAGAGATCAGTTCATCCATGTCAGGCTAAACCTCTTATCTAGGGCTAAGAGGTGAAGCTTGTAATGAGATGGGTGATTCTATGCTTTTAATTTAATTTTAATGTATGAATTGACGTTGATTTTAGTTTGATTAGTATAGAAATATTTTTAGTCTTTAATGGTCGGTTGTGACTGAAATTACAATGGGTCTGCAATGACTTTGAGTATTCCTTCTTCTTCTTTATGTTTATGACGTCAGGAAGTCCTGTTGTTCACCATAGTCTCCTGGACATGGTCGGATGACGGTACCCTTCCTAACTTTTATAGCATGTTGATTGGTTGATAATTAGTTTAATTTTATTGTTTGCTATAGTCTCCTAGGCATGGTTTGGTGATGGAATCCATTCTAATTCATATACCTTTCATCTCTTGAAAACTATATCAATGGTAGTTCAGTTAAATGATTCTTGAAGCAGGCGTAAGATCTCCCTGATCTCTACAAGTGGATCCTCTGAATCCCTAGTTTCCTTTCCTCTGAAGTTCTTAAGTTTTAGATTCAGTATTCCACAATTATTTCTCAAATTACATTTGATTTAGATTCCATTTTATTCTAGTTCTAGTTCTAGTTAATTTTAGATTACGAACAGGTTTCAGTCCCTTGGTATTCGACCTCGGTCTTACCGAGTTATTACTACATCACAACCCTGCACTTGGGGAGCCAAAAACTTGTTCACTCCCCAAGTGCAGGGTTGTGATGTAGTAATAAACTCAGTAAGACCGAGGTCGAATCCCAAGGGACTGAAACTTGTATGTAATTTGAACTAACTAGAACTAGAATTAGAATGAGATGAAATCTGAATTAAGTTGTAATTTGAGGAATAATTGTGAAATATCTATCTAAAATTTATAGAAATCAGAGGAAAGGAAACTAGAGATTCAGAGGATCCACTTGTACAGATCAGGGAGATCTTTTGCCTGCTTATGGAAATTAAACTGAACTTTCGTTGAGATAGTTTCAAAGAGATGAAAGGTATATGAATTAGAATGGATTCCATCACTAAACCATGCTCAGGAGACTATAGCAAACAACAGAATTAAACTAATTACCAACCAATCACATGTATGAAGGTTAGGAAGGGTACCGTCATCCGACCATGCCCAGGAGACTATGGTGAACAACAGGGCTTCTTGACGTCATAAACATAAAGAAGAAGAAGGAATACTCAAAGCCATTGCAGTCCCATTGTAATTTCAGTCACAACAGACCATTAAAGACTAAAAATATTTCAAGGTTAGGAAGGGTACCGTCATCCGACCATGCCCAGGAGACTATGGTGAACAACAGGGCTTCCTGACGTCATAAACATAAAGAAGAAGAAGGAATACTCAAAGCCATTGCAGTCCCATTGTAATTTCAGTCACAACAGACCATTAAAGACTAAAAATATTTCTATACTAATCAAACTAAAATCAACGTCAATTCATACATTAAAATTAAATTAAAAGCATAGAATCACCCATCTCATTACAAGCTTCACCTCTTAGCCCTAGCTAAGAGGTTTAGCCTGACATGGATGGACTGATCTCCATGTAAGTCATAGAAAGAAAATAGAAAAAAATAATAATAAATCCAAACTCTTCTCTCTCTCCTTGTCTCCTTCTCCTCTCTTTAAGCTCTGGATCTTCCTCCCAAGGTCTGAATAATTGTTCTCCACGTCCAAAACCTCCTTATATAGCTGCTGGAGTGGTGAAAATCGGACTTGAATCGGGTTTGGAAAGGTATCGCATGCGCAGCGAAAGCCTTTTCGCAGCCAAGTTCAGTGCCTCGAAACACTCCACTTTCCTCGCTTAATTTTCAAAGAAACACCGTCTCTTAGGACGTTTTTGGGTCCTTTAAATGATAGATGGTTCAGATCTGCCATATGATGAAAGATGGTGGGCCACAACCGCCTGAAAAAGTTAATTTTTGCGGACCTGCGAAAGCTTTCGTACTCCTTAACTGTCGTGATCGGTGGGCCCCACAGAGGTATGTTTAGGAAAATCCACCCCATCCATTGCATTCAGAACAAAATTTCAGTAAGGAATGGGTGGTTTTGAATGTCTATTGACGCGGCCTAGAGAAGAAATTACAACAAGATCAGGTTTGAACGTTGCAGGGCGGTCCACTTGTGGCCCCTGTATCATACACACGTGCATTCATAGACGAAACATATCAACATGGGTTAGTAGTGTTTGCAGCCCTCTACAAGATGGTCGGCTCGGATTAATCATACGGTCCATAGGTGGGGCCCACAGTCGATCGCAAAATCGGCCAGCGAACAGGCTTGCGCGCGGCTGAAAACGGCAACTGCCATTTTCGTGCTGGAGACGCGGGCGCTGGTTTTGGAAGGTGGTTATGGGACCTTGTACACGGCACTTGCATGCACATGGTGTACACGCACTCTGTTCATGTGGGGTCCACTGCGATGTTTTTGAGAAATCTCCACCGTCCTTCCTTTTTCTCATAATATTTAAACCGTAGAGACAAATTTTAAAGTATATCCAGATAGCATGTGGGCCCCACTTAAGGAATTAAGGGGCTGATCTGTCCGTTGGCTAACTTTCTGAGATCTTCAATGGCTGAAATTTTACGTGTACGGTTAATTTATTGTCCTCATTCCCTGTATGAAGTCTCGTGTCAATCGGATCGCCGGAAACATGTGATCTTACATTCTAGACTAGTTTCGGGCGTCTTTAATTAGAACGGCTGACTTCCTCAGATCCCTAGCGTGTAAATTCATTGATATCGGTCCTTTAGAGTCCGTTCCTTGCTCTGATGACTTCGGAGCGTCAAATCCATACTTTTAATACACTTTTTCAATCAACGCTCTTTATTTCATCCTGCAACAAAACACAATTAAATTATAGCATTAAGCATTATCATGTTGGTAAAATCTAGTAATAGTCGGGGTCTAATATGCAATATTTGACCCTCAACACTAAGTGTCGATATCGTTATCTCAACCCTTCAAGGGAAGGCTATGAGAAAGCTTAATGTCGACATGAGGATATCTTCTTATGCACTACTTACAAGGGGTAGAAATTTTAAACAAGATACATGCTCTTCAGGTTCTAGATTCAAATCTAGGAGCAAGGGCAAAAGAAAGGTAAAGTGCTGGAACTGTGGGAAGGAAGGACATGTGAAGAAGGATTTTGAAAATTCTAGATCAAAAAGAGAAGATTCTGAGACTTCATATAGGGAGGCCAATGCTGCCACATCAGATGGATCGAGTGGATGTGATGGTAATATTTTATCTGTGTCTACTATTAGGCAGTCATACGATGATCATAAGGACTGGTGGATGCTAGACACAGGGACATCTTTTCATATGACTCCTCATCGAAGTTGGTTCGTCAGCTACAGGGAGTGCGATGGTGACAGGTGTTTATGGGCAATGGCTTTGCATGTAATATTGTGGTTGTTGGTATGGTGCACATAAAGATGTTTGATGGGGTGGAGCATACCTTGACTGATGTCAGGTACGTTCTTGATTTGAAGAAGAATCTGATTTCTCTTAGTGTACTTGAGGCAACGGGCTGCAAGTTCATAGGTATTGATGATGCTCTTAAAGTATTTAAGGGGGAACGGGTAATCATGAAAGTGCAACGACTCGGTAACTTGTACAAGTTGATCGGGAGCACTTTAAAAGGTGGAGTTGCAGTGGATGTAGTGGATTCCACATCTGCACGTGTGTGACATGTTGGGCATGGCTACATGAGCGGGCAGGGTAGGAAGGCTGAGATGTGGGGACAGGGATTCAGAGCAGGTGGAGTAACCACCTATGGGAAGAATCACACGGCATGATCATAAGATATCGGCGAGGTACATGGACGACTTCAATATTGCAGTGGATTAATCTTCTATTCAGATGACTGTAGGTGAGCCTGATGCTGAGAAGTGAAATGTGACTATGGGCGATGTAATGGATTCATTGTACCAGGCCGACATATGGAAGCGAGTGGAGCTTCCAGTGGGCCGGAGAATGGTTGGATGCAGGTGAATCTTCAGGAGGATACAATATAGATACATGGTGAGATTGGTAGTGAAGGGTTATGCTCAGAAAGAAGAGATCGACTTTTCAGAGATATTTTCGCCGATGGTATAGCAGGTGTCTATTAGATTTGTGATTAGCGCTGGTTGACCAATGTGATCTTGAGTTAGAAGGATGGATGTGGAGTTTGCAGTTCTGCAAGAGAAAGTAAAGAGCAGATTTACATGAAATAATTAGAGCGGTTCGAAGTTAAATGGACTGAGAAAAGACTTTACAGGAGGTTGTGGTTCGACTTGTCGCTTAGGCAGTGGTTTGATTCCTTCATGGTGAGTCAGGAATTGATGACTGTTCACTCCCCAAGTGCAGGGTTGTGATGCAGTAATAACTCGGTAAGACCGAGGTCGAATCCCAAGGGACTGAAACTTGTACGTTATCTAAAATTAACTGGAAATAGAACTAGAATGAGATGAAATCTGAATTGAATTATAAATTGAGGAATAATTGTAAACTATTAATCTAAAACTTATAAGAGAAATCAGAGGTAAGGAAACTAGGGATTCAGAGGATCCACTTGTAGAGATCAGGGAGATCTTATGTCAGCTTTAAGAATCATGGAATTTAATTGAACTGTCGTTGATATAGTTTCGAAAAGATGAAAGGTATATGAATTAGAATGGATTCCATCACCAAACCATGCCTAAGAGACTATGACAAATAATAGAATTAAACTAATTACCAACCCATCACATGTATGCAAGTTAGGAAGGGTACCGACATCCAACCATGCCCAGGAGACTATGGTGAACAACAGGGCTTCTTGACATCATAAACATTAAAGAGAATGGAAATATTCAAAGCCATTGCAGACCCATTGTAATTTCAGTCACAACAGACCATTAAAAACCTTAAACATTCCCATAATAATTAACTAAAATCAACGTCAATTCATGCATTAAAATTAAAATAAAATCAAATCTTCCATCTCGCTACAAGCTTCACCTCTTAGCCCTAACTAAGAGGTTCAGCCCGCCATGAACGGGTTAAATCTCATAATAAAAGAAAAGAAAAGAAAATACTCTCTCCCTCACGTCTGCTTCAAGTCCCTGCCCGAGCCTCCACGTCTCTCTTTTTCTTCCTTCCTAGACCTGAATGCATGCTCCCCACGTCCAAAACCTCCTTTTATAGTTGCTGGAAGGCTGGAGTCAGTGACAGAATTGTAGCAGGACACGGAGTGCAATTTTTACAGCCAAGTTCGGTGCCTCAAAACATGCCACTTTTCTCGCTCAAATTTCAAAGAAACACCGTCCCTTAGTACTTTCTTGGGTTCTCTACATGATAGACGGTTCAGATCTGCCATATGATCAAAGATGGTGGGCCAAAACTGCCTGAAAAAGTCAGTTTTTGCGGATGTGCGAAATCTTTCGCACCATTTCGCTGTTATGATCGGTGGGCCCCACAGAAGCATTTTCTGAAAAATCTACCTCATCCATTAGATTCAGGATGAAATTTCAGTCAAGAATGAGTGGTTTTGAATGTCCATTGACGTGACCCAGAGAAGAAATAAGTAAAAGATCAGATTTGAACGCTACAGGGCAGCCCTTTTGTGGCCCCTGTATCGCACACGTGTCTACGCATGGGTGAAAAGTGTCAACATGTTTTTGTAGTATTAGAGCCCCTCTACACGGTGAACGGGTCAGATTTTCCGTACGGTTAATGGGTAGGGCGCACAACCGTCCGCAAAAACGGCCAGCGGCCTGCGTTACACAGTGCGTAAATTTTTTTTTTTTATTATTTTTTTATTATTTATTTTTAAGAAGAAAGTCGGTCAGCGTCTTGCTGACCGACTTGACTCGTTTGGTGCACGACGAGTGCACATGTGCACTGTACACATGCTACACTAGATGGGCTCTATTGTGATGTTTATGAGCAATCCAGTCCATCCATCTCGTAAATCAGATCTTTTTAACAGTTGAGACAAATTTTGAGGCATATACGGATAGTAGGTGGGCTCCAGATCGAGATTTAAGGAGCTGATCTACTCGTTAGGCTACTTCCACAATGATCCAATGGATGATTTCTGACGTGTACGGTTAATTTATGGTCCTCAGGCCACGTATGAAGTTTCGAGCCGAACGGATGGTGGGAAACATGTGATCTTACATTTAAGATGAGTTTTAAGCCACTTGAACTTTAGTTTCTTAATTTTCTCGGATTTCTGACCGTGTATATCTGTCAATCTTGGTTCCCTGGAGTGTGTCCCATGCTTTTGGTGAATTTGGAGCATTAAATCCATGCATTTAGTATCCTACTTCGATCCAAGCTTGTAAAATCAACCTGCAACATAAACACGATTAAATCAGCCGTTAAACACTATTATGCTCGTAAATCCAGACAATATTTGGGGTCTAATATGCACTATTTGACCCTCAACACAATCCCCAACCAGCATTTTGCTAGTCCCGAGCAAAGTATGCGAAAAATAAGTTGAGAATTATAGGAGAACTTTCTATGAAATCGAGTGAGATTTTGAACAAAATACGAGAAATTTAATATCCATGAATGTTAAAAATTGTTTTCTCCTGAGCTCAAGCGCACGGTAGACTTCATAATCAAGTGTAAAGCATTAATCCGCCAAGTAGAAAAATTTTAAACATTGAGATCCATGGATGTATAGTTTAATCTTGGCTTATCATCATTAAGAGATCCAATCGTCAATTTCATAATATCATTGGTAACCAACAAGAAAATTCATGACAACCAAAACCTAATCCAAAACTTGCCTCATAGATTAGCCTATTAACTTGTGATTTTTCTGTTCAAAGTAATGCCAAGGAAGGGGAATCAAATCCTCACCTACAGGGAGCAAACCTATGGTGAAGATCGTACACCTGACTCTTTTTCACATATCATTCATGGGGAATTAACTCTACACCTATAGGGAGCAAACCTATGGTGAAGATTAATTATCCAACCTTTCCAATTTTTATATCATGATGGCAAGATATTTCAGGCTGGTTCCTTTCGTGCTTAGTGATTACCAAGTTAATCCTTCGATGTCAGACTGAAATCTTAATGTATAAGCAAGACATGTCCTGAAATCATGATTCAATCAATGTTTACAACTTCTAATCATGGATTAATAATTCACTTAACTATGAAATATAACAGATACGGAATCCAAGAGTCATAAATCCATCATTATGTATCTTGAAAATCTAAATTAGGGATATCTGTCAAAATCACTTCGAATTTGTAAGAATTTTCAGAAAAAATTTTTAAAAAATTGCACAATTTTTGCTCAAGACCAAGAAAATACTGATTAGGAAACCTAATCTCCCACCCCCAACCTAAAATCTACATTATCCTTAATGTAAAAGATATGAGCATGGAATAACAAAAGTAAAGTGATGGGAAGATAGTACCTGGATAACGAATCAAGAGAGAGACTTTCTAAGAGATCATAGCATGGAAGCTGGTTAGCATGAGAGAAAAAGAAAAATAAAAATGACGAAAATAAAATCCTACCTATACCAATTTCGCAGGTGCTCTCGATTGCATTTAGCATATGCAACAAGCCTTTAAACTCCTAGGTTACCCCTAGTGGACGAGTTGTAGTCTCGTGAGGGTTTGCAGTAATGTTACCCACAAATATTGAATCATCTAACTAGAAAAATGAAATGAAAAGCTGGGTTACCTCCCAGGAGCGCTAAATTTACTGTCTTCAGCCAGACAAATAAAGCAACAATCCTAGTCCTATGAAAGCGATAACCCTACCTATACCTCCATCAGACTAGGAGATCAGTCCTGGTAAACAGGACCAATTAGAGGCATGGACATGTCCTCTAAATCAAATATCTCGACAAATGGCTTTAATCGATGTTCATTTACTTTAAACTCCTTGCCATTGTCGGGATCTCTTATCTCGATGGCCCCATGAGGATAAGCAGTAATAACAATGTAAGGGCCGGTCCAAGGAGATCGAAGCTTACCCGGAAAGAGATGTAGTCGAGAGTCATATAAGAGGATTTTCTGACCTGGCGTGAATGATTTCCGTAGAATATGTTGATCATGAAATGCCTTCATCCTGTCCTTGTAAATTCTTCAGTTTTCGTACGCATCGTTCCGGATTTCTTCAAGTTCATTTAATTGAAGTTTGCGTAGCGAGCCAGCGTTGTCCAGATTGAAATTCAGATTTTTGATCGCCCAGTATGCTTTATGTTTCAATTCCACAGGCAAATGATAAGCCTTTCCGTAGACAAGTCTAAAGGGAGATGTTCCAATAGGAGTTTTAAAAGCAGTACGGTACGCCCATAAGGCATCAGTTAATCGAATTGACCAGTCCTTACGATCAAGGTTAACCGTTTTCTCTAGGATATGTTTGATCACTCTATTGGAAATCTCAGCTTGTCCACTTGTTTGTGGATGGTATGGGGTGCTCACCTTATGCGAGATACCGTATTTCTTCATTAAACTCTCGAATGGTCTATTACAGAAGTGTGAGCCCCCGTCACTAATGATGGCTCGAGGTGTTCCGAACCGCTACAAGATATTTTCTTTCAAAAATTTAATGACCGTGCGATGGTCATTTTTGCGGCACGGAATTGCTTCGACCCATTTAGTGACATAGTCTACGGCGAGCAAAATATACATATTTCCAAATGATTGGGGGAATGGTCCTATGAAATCAATGCCCCAACAATCAAATGCTTCTATAATAAGGATGGGATTCAAGGGCATCATATTTCGACGGGACAACGCTCCCAATTTCTGACAACGCTCACAAGCCTTGCAAAACTCATGAGTGTCCCTGAACATAGTGGGCCAGTAGAAGCCACACTGTAAAATCTTGGCCGTGGTCTTTTTAGCAGAAAAGTGACCACCACAGGCCTGTGAATGATAGAAGGAGATGACACTCTGATGCTCATCGTCTGGTACGCATCTCCTTAAGAGTTGGTCTGGGCAATATTTAAACAAATATGGATCGTCCCAGAAAAAGTTACGCACCTTGGTAAAGAATTTCTTTTTATCTTGTGACGTCCAATGTGTCGGTATGGCACCTGTAGCAAGATAATTAGCAATATCAGCGAACCAAGGTGAATGAGAGACTTTAAACAGTTGTTCATCAGGGAACATGTCATTGATATGGGTCGCCTCAAGCGAATCAGAGGTATTAAGGCGAGAAAGATGATCGGCCACTACGTTCTCTACTCCCTTTTTGTCTTTAATTTTCAAATCGAATTCTTGGAGTAGAAGGATCCATCGTATCAGGCGAGGCTTAGAATCATTCTTAGAAAGAAGATACTTAAGTGCCGCGTGATCTGTGTAGATGATGATCTTGGATCCGATCAGGTAGGACCTAAATTTGTCCAAGGCGAACACTACGGCCAAGAGTTCCTTTTCTGTAGTCGAGTAGTTCACTTGGGCAGGATTTAGAGTCCTACTTGCGTAGTGAATAACGTAGGGCCGCTTATCTTTTCTCTGGCCTAAAACCGCTCCAGGAGCATAATCAGAGGCGTCGCACATAAGTTCAAAAGGAAGACTCCAGTCGGGTGGCTGCATGATAGGTGCAGTGGTTAACATGCCCTTAAGCTTAGTGAAAGCTTCTTGGCACTGCTCAGTCCACTCGTATGGTGTATCCTTTTGAAGAAGATTACATAAAGGATGAGAGAGGAGACTAAAGTCCTTTATGAATCGTCTGTAAAAGCCTGCGTGTCCTAAGAAGGATCGCACGTCTCTGATATTCTTGGGTGGAGGTAGGTTAGAGATAAGATCAATTTTTGCCTTATCTACCTCGATTCCTTTGGACGAGATGATATGCCCAAGGACAATTTCCTTTTGAACCATAAAATGACACTTCTCCCAGTTAAGTACCAAGTTTTTTTCTTCACATCTTTTCAGCACACATTTAAGACTTGCTAAGCATTCGCTGAAAGATGAACCAAAAATAGAGAAGTCGTCCATGAAGACCTCTAGATATTTCCCCACCATGTCAGAAAAGATACTCGTCATGCATCGCTGAAAGGTGGCAGGGGCATTACATAACCCGAATGACATCCTTCTGTAAGCAAAGGTGCCATAGGGACATGTAAATGTGGTCTTTTCCTGATCCTCAGGGGCGATTTCAATCTGATTATAACCTGAATACCCGTCAAGGAAACAATAATAGGAATGACCAGCTAGCCTTTCCTGGATTTGATCAATGAAGGGCAAAAGAAAGTGGTCTTTCCTTGTGACGGTATTCAGCTTTCTGTAGTCAATGCACATTCTCCAACCGGTGGTAACTCTGGTCGGCACGAGTTCATTATTGGCATTGGCTACGATGGTGATCCCGGACTTCTTAGGAACTACTTGAGTTGGACTCACCCATTGACTATCGGATATGGGGTATATGATCCCCACATCCAATAGTTTGAGAACCTCAGCCTTAACCACTTCCTTCCCGAACAGCCTTTGTATTGTCCTCAAGATATATACGGTGAGTACAAATCGATGGGTTAATTCCCTTGAGGTCCGCTATCGTCCATCCAAGAGCTCCCTTATGCTCAATGAGAATAGATATCAGCATACTCTCCTGTTCTTTCTCCAGGTGGGCAGAGATCACCACCGGGTATGTCTCATCTTGACCTAAATAGACATATTTTAAATCAGAGGGCAAAAGTTTTAGGTCAAGCTTCGGTGGCTTGAGGTTAGACGGTAGAGGCACTACATCAGTTTGGGGCAATTCTTCAATTTGTGGCCTCCACCGGTTAACTTCAAGTACCGGTGCAGTATCCAGCATGGCACACGTCTCCCTAATTATATCATCATCAAGATCATGGGAGTGGGCCAGGCACGTCTCGAGAGGATCAGAGGATAAGGTGAGAGGTGTTCTATCTTCCACAAAAGAATCAATCATGTTAACATCGTGAAAATCGTCATCATCCTCTCAGTTGCTGTCGTGGTTGAAAAAGATATTTGATTCTAATGTCAAATTTTCAAAGGACATAGTCATGACACCATTCCTGCAATTGATAATTGCATTTGAAGTGCACAGGAATGGGGGACCAAGAATGAAGGGAATCTGAGTGCTCGTGTCATTGATGGGTTCGGTGTCCAAGACGATAAAATCAACAGGGTAGTAGAACCTATCAACCTGGACCAACACATCCTCGATGATCCCTCTTGGTACACGAACAGAACGATCAGCAAGTTGTAGTGTGGTTCGAGTGGATTTTAATTCACCCAAACCTAACTGTTGGTATACCGAGTAGGGAATCAGATTGACGCTTGCTCATAAGTCAAGAAGTGCGTGATCAATTCGATAGTTTCCGATTACACATGATATGGTTGGGCAACCGGGATCTTTAAATTTTTGCGGCACATCTTGTTTCAGGATGGCATTCACTTTCTCAGTCAAGGAGATCTTCTTTTGAAAACTTTTTCGTCGTTTGGTAGTGCATAAGTCCTTTAGAAATTTAGCATATGAAGGTATCTGTTTTACAACATCAAGCAGAGGAATGTTGACTTTCACTTGTTTCAACACCTCTAGGATATCCTGAGAGTTAGATAGACGTTTTGGTTCAACCAACCGTTGGAGAAACGGAGCAACTGGCTTTTCTAGAGGTTCCGGTTCAAATTTTTATGGGGCGCCACTAGATACATCATTGTTGTCCTCTTCTGGTTCTTGAAGCTTTTCGGGCCTAACTGGAAGGGTTTTATCAATAACCTTCCTACTCCTAAGAGTGGTGATGGATTTAGCGTGCCCCATTTGATTTGAAGAGGTGGGATCACCTGTCTCGTATTGCGGTTTCGGATTAAGGAGTGATTGTGCAGGGAACATCCCTTTTTTCATAGCCGTCATACGTGAATCTATTTTTTGCATAAAATTTGAAATTCCTTGCATTGTCCGAGCCAGCTCTTATATGGAAATTTGAACCGATTCTTCTTGAGGTTTCCCCTGATTTGGATTTTGATTGAAGAAACCTTGAGGGGTAGCAGTTTGTCCGTTACTCCAACTAAAATTCGGATGATTTTTCCAGCCAGGATTGTACGTATTAGAGGGTGGTCCATTGAAAGGTCTTTGATAGCTATTTACGGCATTAGATTGTTCATTCAATACTTCTCGAAAGGTAGGTATTGAAGGACAATTTTCAGTAGTATGAATGTTGCAATCACAGATGCCGCAAACACTTTCATTAACCTTTTCCTTCCTTCCTTCCATGGCCTCAAATTTTCTAGTGAGATTGGCCACCTTAGCGTTAAGATCATTATCCTCTTTCAGGAGATATATTCCTCCTTTTTTCCTTGAATGAGTCGGCTTAGACGTAGTGTTCGTCCTTGGGTAATAGTCCCATGATTGTATTTTTTCGGCGAGACTATCGAGGTAATCCCATACCTCGTCGACATTTTTATTGATGAATTCTCCGTTACACATTGTCTCGACCATTTGGCGATAGGAAGATGTTAGCCCATCATAGAAAAAATTTGTAATGCGCCATATTTCAAAGCCATGTTGTGGGCATGCATTAACCAGATCCTTGAACCTTTTCCAACATTGGAAGAATGTTTCATCTTCCTTTTGGGCAAAGTTCATGATTGCTCTCCTGAGGGTAATTGTCTTATGATGTGGAAAAAATTTCTTTATAAATTCCCTCTGCAAATCATTCCATGTACCAATGGATCTAGGACGCAGTGAATGTAACCATGTCTTGACTTTTTCTTTCCAGGAAAATGGAAAGAGTTTTAGCCTAATAGTATCCTCAGATACATTAGGAAAGTATAAGGTGCCTGTGATTTCATCGAACTCTTTCAGATGCAAGTATGGTTCTTCAGACTCAAGCCCATGGAACTTAGGAAGGAGTTGGATAACCCCTGGCTTGATGTTCATATGTCCTGTATTCTCAGAAAAAATCATGCATGAGGGCGTACTCACCCCCGTCGGTTGTAAATAATCTTATAAAGTATGAGGCGGGGGTGCGTGGTGCACCTCATTCTCATCATGTACTTCCTCAACCCTAGGTTGGGGTAGTGCTTAAGGTTGATTTTCAGCCATAACGTCCTCTAACTCAGGAGAATTCAAGTGGTGTCTAGTCCTGCGATGGACAGTCAACCCCTCAACTAATCCTCCTTCTGTCACGAGACGTCGAGTGTTGTCGCGTGCCCACTGGGGCATAAAACACACTCAGCCCTCAAATTTTAACTTAAACCTAAGAGAAAGGAAGAAGTAGAAATCTAGAAAATAAAAGGAAAAGATGGAAAGAAGTTACCAAATTTGGAGTCCTAGGTTAAGAACCTGCAGAACAAACGAAACAAGTTAGTTTCTAAGAATCGAAAGTCCTAATTAAAAGTAAACTAATTCCTATAGAAAAGAAAAAAAAATTCCTAAAAAAAAAGAAACAGAAATTAGAAAGACCTTACTAAATTAGAAGTTTCCTACAAAAGAGAAAAATCGGGTTAGTTTTTAAACAAAAAAAACTTATGAAAAAAATTCTAAAACAGAAACAAGGTTAGGAACCTTAAAAGAATTAGAGTTAGAAACTTACTAAAAAGAAGAAATAAATCTTAATCTAAATCTAGAATAGAAAGAAAGGATTTAAGAAAGAATTTACCAATTTAGAAACTATCTCAGAGACCTAAAAAAAACAAGAAAGACACGTTAGTTTCTAAAAATCAAGAACATCTAAACATAATCTTAAACTAATCCTAAAACTAATTAATTTCAGAAAAACGTAATTGACAGTCCCCGGCAACGGCGTCAAAAACTTGTTCACTCCCCAAGTGCAGGGTTGTGATGTAGTAATAACTCGGTAAGACCGAGGTCGAATCCCAAGGGACTGAAACTTGTACGTTATCTAAAATTAACTAAAAATAGAACTAGGATGAGATGAAATCTGAATTGAATTATAAATTGAGGAATAATTGTAAACTATTAATCTAAAACTTATAAGAGAAATCAGAGGTAAGGAAACTAGGAATTCAGAGGATCCACTTGTAGAGATCAGGGAGATCTTATGTCAGCTTTAAGAATCATGGAATTTAACTGAACTATCGTTGATATAGTTTCAAAAAGATGAGAGGTATATGAATTAGAATGGATTCCATCACCAAACCATGCCTAAGAGACTATGGCAAACAATAGAATTCAACTAATTACCAACCCATCACATGTATGCAAGTTAGGAAGGGTACCGACATCCAACCATGCCCAGGAGACTATGGTGAACAACAGGGCTTCCTGACATCATAAACATTAAAGAGAATGGAAATATTCAAAGCCATTGCAGACCCATTGTAATTTCAGTCACAACAGACCATTAAAAACCTAAAACATTCCCATAATAATTAACTAAAATCAACGTCAATTCATGCATTAAAATTAAAATAAAATCAAATCTCTCATCTCACTACAAGCTTCACCTCTTAGCCCTAGCTAAGAGGTTCAGCCCGCCATGAACGGGTTAAATCTCATAATAAAAGAAAAGAAAAGAAAATAATCTCTCCCTCACGTCTGCTTCAAGTCCCTGCCCGAGCCTCCACGTCTCTCTTTTTCTTCCTTTCTAGACCTGAATGCATGTTCCCCACGTCCAAAACCTCCTTTTATAGCTGCTGGAAGGCTGGAGTCAGTGACAGAGTTGTAGCAGGACACAGAGTGTAATTTTCACAGCCAAGTTCGGTGCCTCGAAACACGCCACTTTTCTCGCTCAAATTTCAAAGAAACACCGTCCCTTAGTACTTTCTTGGGTTCTCTACATGATAGACGGTTCAGATCTGCCATATGATCAAAGATGGTGGGCCAAAACTGCCTGAAAAAGTCAGTTTTCGCGGATGTGCGAAACCTTTCGTACCATTTTGCTGTTATGATCGGTGGGCCCCACAGAAGCATTTTCTGAAAAATCCACCCCGTCCATTGGATTCAGGACGAAATTTCAGTCAAGAATGGGTGGTTTTGAATGTCCATTGACGTGGCCCAGAGAAGAAATAACTAAAAGATCAGATTTGAACGCTATAGGGCAGCCCTTTTGTGGCCCCTGTATCGCACACGTGTGTATGCATGGGTGAAAAGTGTCAACATGTTTTTGTAGTATTCGAGCCCCTCTACACGGTGAATGGGTCAGATTTTCCGTACGGTCAATGGGTAGGGCGCACAACCGTCCGCAAAAACGGCCAGCGGCCTGCGTTACGTAGTGCGTAATTTTTTTTTTTTTTTATTATTTTTTTTTAAAGAAGAAAGTCGGTCAGCGTCTTGCTGACCGACTTGACTCGTTTGGTGCACGACGAGTGCACATGTGCACTGTACACATGCTACACTAGATGGGCTCTATTATGATATTTATGAGCAATCCAGTCCATCCATCTCGTAAATCAGATCTTTTTAACAGTTGGGACAAATTTTGAGGCATATACGGATAGTAGGCGGGCTCCAGATCGAGATTTAAGGGGCTGGTCTACTCGTTAGGCTACTTCCACAATGATCCAATGGATGATTTCTGACGTGTACGGTTAATTTATGGTCCTCAGGCCACGTATGAAGTTTCGAGCCAAACGGATGGTGGGAAACATGTGATCTTACATTTTGGATGAGTTTTAAGCCACTTGAACTTCAGTTTCTTAATTTTCTTGAATTTCTGACCGTGTATATCTGTCAATCTTGGTCCCCTGGAGTGTGTCCCATGCTTTTGGTGAATTTGGAGCATTAAATCCATGCATTTAGTATCCTACTTCGATCCAAGCTTGTAAAATCAACCTGCAACATAAACACGATTAAATCAGCCGTTAAACACTATTATGCTCGTAAATCCAGACAATATTTGGGGTCTAATATGTACTATTTGACCCTCAACAATGACATGTAGATTGCCAATTACGACATGTTTGAAATTAATATACTGAAGACTCGGTTAAGTGGGACATTCAGGATGAAGAATCGGGGGGCTACAAAGATGATTTTTTGTGTTGAGACTGAAAGAGGAGTAAACTTTGGTAATCACAGGAGGAATACCTTATATGTAGGTATTGATCAAGGATTTGATGAGCCAGGTAAAGCTGGAGAGTGTTCTCTACGCGTCTCTCCTCAAGTTTTTCTCAGGACATGTCCCAAAACAGATGAGGAAAAATAGGATATCTCGTGAGCCTTATTCGAATGCGGTTAGCAGTGTATGCCGTGGTCTGGATTAGATTGGTTATTTCACAGGCTATCAGTGTTGTGAGCAAGTATCCTGGCAAGTAATATTAGGTAGCAGTAGATGGTAAGAAGACTACGTCTTTGTTTTTGAGAAGACAGGAGCAAAGGTGGTTGAGCACGTGGATTTTGATCCGACAGACATGTTCACCTAAATCGTTCTTGTAGAGAAGTTTAAGTTCTATGTAACTTCTCTGGGCTTGACGATGACAGAAAAGAAGGACGGAGTGTGCACGAAAAGCTATGATGTGATATGTACACGCGTTATACATGTAGGGTACAGCGAACTGTATATACAAAATCTGCTCTTCATTTTGTAGCCCCTTTTAAGGGGTTGAAACCAAAATTGAAGTATATCTAGATATCAAGCGGGCCATAAATCCATGATTTTAGGGATGATCTGTCCGTTGGGCACTTCTATAGGGATCAAATGGATGAAATTCGACGTGTATGGTTAATTTATGATCCTTAGGCTATGTATGAAGTTTCGAACTGAATGGATAGTGGAAACCTTGTGATCTTGCATTCTGGACGTCTTTCGGGCCACTTAAACTTTGATTTATCTGTTTTCTCGGATCTCTGGTGGGTAAATTTTTCAATCTTGGTCTCCTAGAGTCCGTCCCTTGCCTTTAGTGTCATCAGAGCATTAAATTCATGCTTTAAGCACCTTTTTTCAGTCCATGCTCGTAAATACACTCTGCATCACAAACACGATTAAATCGGGCCATTAAATGGTATCATGCTTGTAAATTCATGCAATAACTGGGGTCTAATATGTAATATTTGACCCTCAACACAATCCCCTACCAGCATTTTACTAGTCCCGAGCAAAGTATACGAAAAATAAGTTGAGAATTACAGGACGATTTTCATAAACTCGAGTGATTTTTTTTACAAAATTATCCAGATACGAAAATTCTAAGATTCATGAATGTTGGGTATTACTTTCTCATGGACTCAAGTGCTCGGTAGACTTCATAATCAATTTTCAAGTATTAATCTATCAATTAGAACAATTTTAAACATTGAGATCCATGGGTGTATAGTGTAATCTCGGCTTATCATTATTAAGAGATCCAATCGTCAATTTCATGATATCATTGGTAACCAACAAGAGAACTCATGACAACCAAAACTAAATTAAAGTGTGCCTTATAGATCATTCTTTTTCTTTCTTTCAGCCTTTGATTTTTTTATTAAAAGTAACGCCAAGGAAAGGAATCAAGTCTTTACTTATAGGGAGCAAACCTATGGTAAAGATTAGTTGCCTAATAATTTTTAAATGTCAACCTGGGGGAATCAAACCTTCACCTGTAGGGAGCAAACCTATGGTGAAGGCCATTCGACCAACTCCTTTCGAAAGGTATATATTTTTTTCGATCATGACAGGCAAATTTCCGAGCTAGTTTCTTACATGCTTAGTGATTACCATGTTAAACTTTCAATATTAAACTGAAACCTTAATGTGAAAGCGAGATGTAACATGTAAAATCATGATTCAATCAATGTTTATAATCTTCTAATTCTGGATTAACACTTCAAACATAACTATGAAATCTAATAAATAACTGAATCCAAGAGTCATGAATCACCAACATCACTTATCTTGTAATTCTAAATCCAAGATGGTCGTCAAAATCACTTCAAATTTATAAAAATTTCAGAAAAACTTTTGAAAATTTTTCACAAATTTCTGATCAAGACCAAGAAAACACTGATTAGGTAACTTAATCTCCCACCCCCAACCTAAAATCTACATTGTCCTCAATGTAAGAGATATAAACATGTAATGCACATGAGACAACGAAAGTAAAGGAAAAACGATGGGAAGATAGTACCTGGATAACAACTTGAGAGAGAGATTTTCCAATAGATAGTAGTATGAAAGCTGGTTAGTACGAGAGTGAATACATGAAAGCAAAATATCCTAAAATAATGCAGGAAACAAACTAACCTAATGACATAAAACCATCTGACCTAGAACAACAAAAAGTAAATTACCCCAGTCCTATGAAAGTAGGGAAAAACTACTCAATCATGCTGTAAGGTTCCTCTTCCGGCCAATATTATGATAAGTTTCTCAATAAGTTCCTCAACAGGATCATCTAAAAGCCCTTTTTGTAATAAGCTTGGATGCCTTGGAGCTCGACTTTCTAGAGAGATTTATGTACCTCATTAAAAATTTACCGTTGATTCGCCTGAGGTATCCAAAGTATATATAATTCACCTGTGTCAAAAAAAGTTTCAAAGTTAGTATCCCATGGTGAATCAGATACTACAAGTAGATCAAATTGAGAAAACTTTTCAGGAAGTAGTGTAGTCTCAACACATTCCGAAGTAGCAGACTTCGGTTCAATTTTCAGCTCCTCTTCCCATAATGGTAAACATTCAGGATCCGTGGAAGAAGGGGCTTCAGAGTAAGGGTTCTCTCGGTCAGTGATGACTACCGAGATATTGTCTTGCAAGGCATTCACTATGTCTCTTATCATAGGATCATTTAAATCTGTAAAGTGTGTCGAGCAATCATCCAAAGAGTTGGAAAATTCAGTTGAGCGTGACTTAAGTTTCACATTAGAGCTCATGATGATCTGCCCAAGGAATCCATCGTCTTTAAAGGTAAATGGAGGTGTGCTCTCTTGCTCCAGCCCTGCATAGACAGATTAAGGGTCAGTATATGAAGCATTGATGTGCGGACTCTGGTCATTGATACTACTCAGAAGAGACATTGAATCGTTAACATTCAACAGTTCAGATGGTGGCCTCAACTGGGTGGTTTCAAAATCCAGAGTCAAATCAAGTAACTCGTCCATCTCTCGAATCATATCATCATTCAATTTAGGGGAGTGATCCAAACATATCTCACAAGAGATAGAAGGGTAGATTGTAAGGTGCTTATCCACTTTTAAATTAGACATGTCAAGTGAGTGGAATAGCTCATTATGACCATTCTCTTCGTGTACTTCTTGATCATTGACATGGACCAAACTTGAAATTAATTTCAGGGGAACTGTGGCTACACGTTCAGGATCGTCATCCCCATACTCATCATATTCTAGTTCAGTGCAGTGTACATTTGGGATGAGATCACTTTCCTCACATTCTACACCTACAATGGGTTGAGGTTCGCATAAACTAACCTCTTCTTCATCATTAGAATTTAGTGTGTCCTGTGAGGGAAGTATGTCATCATCATTATATTTGAAAGACACCCATGTCTCTTCCCTAATCTTTTGAACAGTCATCGAGATTGACTCTTCGAGAAATTGAACCACATGCCCGTTAACGTAATTCAACTCTTCATTCCAAATTACAGAGTTTTTCAAAAGAGAGTGAGGATCACTTTCTTCACATTGTATTTCTGGATTGGGTTGGGGCTGAGATGAACTAGCCTCCATTAGACTATCAAGGCGTGATTCAAATGCTTCTACTAATTTCCTCATGCCAGTAATATAGTCCGTGTAACTTGAAGATAACTTCTCTTGGATCATTTCTGGTGGATATTCACAAGTGGCTGATCCACGGGGGTTATTAACATGATGTTTTATTGACTCAACTTCAAAATATTTCTGTTTTCACTGATCAAAATTATACGGTTCGTCTGTCGGGAGTTGATACGCGTCATCATTCCAATAATCACGTACAGTTTTCCTAACTCATGGAATGCAATTATTCTCCCGCAGATAATCACCGAAAGACTTCTTAATCGGTGGAGCATCATATTTCGATTGGTTCTCGAAGGTATTTCAAGAAAATTTTTGAGGCATAGGCTGTTTTCCATAAGCTATTTCAACATACGGAGGTGCCCACTCATTCAAATACATGGTGAAACCTTAACTCTGAATCTAATCCTAAAGAAAATAAATGAAAAAAATTCCGACAGCAGTATAGAAAGTAAGAGGAGAAGTTAGAAGGATGTTACCACATTAGAAGTTTCTATGTTAAGATCATGCAAAAGAAAACAAAAGAACTTAGTTTCTAAAAGATAAAATCTAATATAAAAAATAGAGAAAATAAATAAATTAGGATGAAGTTATCAATTAAGAAGATCTAACAAAATCCTACAAAGCGAGAAAGTAAGTTAATTTCTAAAAATCAATTAAAACGAAAATCCTAAAACTAAAGTTAGTAAAAATCTCAATCTTAATCTAATCTTAAAACTAATTAATTTCAAAAAATCCTAGCCGTCAGTCCTCGATAACGGCGCCAAAAACTTGTTCACTCTCCAAGTGCAGGATTGTGATGTAGTAATAAACTCGGTGAGACCGAAGTTGAACCCACAGGGACTGAAACCTGTACGTTATCTGAAACTAACTAGAACTAGAACTAGAATGAGATGAAATCTAAATTGAGTTGTAATTTGAGGAATAATTATGAAATATTAATCTAAAATTTAAGGAATTCAGAAATAGAAAATTAGGGATTTAGAGGATCCACTTGTAGAGATCAGGGAGATCTTATGCTTGCTTCACAGATCATGAAAATTAAACTGAACTTACTTGATATAGTTTTCACGAGATGAAAGGTATATGAATTAGAATGGATTCCATCACCAAACCATGCCCAGGAGACAAAGTAAACAATAGAATTAAACTAATTATCAACCGATCACATATACGAAGGTTAGGAAGGGTACCGTTATCTGACCATGCCCAGGAGAGGATGGTGAACAACAGGGCTTCCTGACGTCATAAACATAAAAAGAGTAGGAATATGCTCAAAGCCATCGCAGATCCATTGTAATTTCAGTCACAACAAACCATTAAAAATTAAAAATATTTTCATTAATCAAACTATAATAAAGGTCGTTCATAAATTAAAATTAATTCAACGGTACAAAGTAAGGTCTCCCATCATACTACAAGCTTCACCTCTTAGCCCTAGCTAAGAGGTTTAGCTTGACATGGATGGACTAAATCCCTCAGACAAAACAAAATAAAAATAAAAATAAAAAGAAAGAAAAAATAAAAACAAACCTACTCTTCTCTCTTATGGACGTCCAGCTCCAGCTGAAATCCCCTTGAATTTGATGTCCCTTAACGTTCTCTCTCTCTCTCTCTCTCTCTCTCTCTCTCTCTCTCTCCCTCCTTCTTTATAGCTGCCAAGGGTGGTAGAGAGGTGAAAAAACTGACCTTGTTTGCTGGAGTGCGAGAGCAAAGGCGGTGGAGAAGGCTTGCGCAGCACCCTCCTTTCGCTGCCAAAATCGGATCCTCCAAACTCCCCTATTCCTGTGATTCTTTCCAAAAGAATACTGTCCCTTAGGACGTTTTTGAGTGGCTTACACGATGGACGGTCTGGATTTCCCAGTCAATCATCACTATGTTCAAAAGAATGTTTGCAAAATGGACAATGTCCGGACGCAAAACAGGGCTTGCGTATTTCTTATGCTGTAAAGTTCGGTGGACCCATGATCGATGTCGACAGAGGAATCCATGCTGTTCTTTATATGCGTGACGAAAAAAAAGTCAGAGATGGTCGGTTTTTAATGTCTGTTGACGCGGCCCACTTGATTTGTCATTTTGTTGTCCGACCTGCTTTTAAACCATGTTTTCCTGTGTATTCGAGGATGAGACGAAAAAGAGACCTTGGCGAGGGTCCCGGCCTCCCTTTAGATGTGATGGACGGTTCAGATCTACCCAAATATTGATACGTGGGGCCCACTACGCAAAAACGGACGGCTGCTGCGTGTCCGCTGTTTGAAACATAGAAGAAGGAGAGACGGGTCAACCCGTCTTTGACCGGGCTGACCGTCCGGTGCTCGTCTGGTCTTGTACACGTAGGGTACAACGTATTGTATATATAAAATCTGCTCCGTCCATTCATTTTTTAGCCCCTTTTAAGGGGTTGAGACCAAAATTGAAGTATATCCAGATATCATGCGGCTCGTAAATTCATGATTTCAGGGTTGATTTGTCCGTTTAGCCACTTCCACGGGGATCAAACGGATGAAATTTGACGTGTACGGTTAATTTATGATCCTCAGGCTATGTATGAAGTTTCGAGTTGAACGGATAGTGAGAACCCTATGATTTTGCATTCTGGATGTCTTTCGGGCCACTTAAACTTTGTTTTATCTGTTTTCTTAGATCTCTGGCGGGTAAATTCTTCAATCTTGGTCCTCTAGAGTCCGTCCCCTTCCTTTAGTGTCATCAGAGCGTTAAATTCATACTTTAAGCACATTTTTTCAGTCCATGCTCGTAAATACACTCTTCATCACAAACACGATTAAATTGGGCCATTAAATGGTATTATGCTTGTAAATTCAGGCAATAACTGGGGTCTAATATGTAATATTTGACCCTCAACATGATACAAAAATAAGAGAAGAGGTTAAGGTGCTACACATTTGAAGATTGAAGATATGGTGGAGATTGTTATTAGAGAAGATGTCTTAAATCTTCTGGGTTGCTCGACCAGTCGAGTGGACTGCTCGATCGGTTGAGCGGGTCACTAGGCTAGTTGAGGTCATCTCGACTCGAAGTCCAGCGAGCACAGGTTTTGGGTGTCCGAGCTGCTGGACTAGTTGAGGGTCAAGCTCGACCGGTCGAGGGGGTCCCTCGATTAGTCGAAGTTATGCAGATCTTACGCGGACTGCGTAAATTTGAGGTAGTTTTCGGACTTTTTCGAGCTAGGTGTGTAAGTAGAGTTTTCTAAATTATAAATAGGAGTTCGTAGGACTATTTTAAGGTATTCTAAAGCTTCTTAAAGGTATTCTAAAGGGTTCTAGAGTTATCAAAGGGTGTAGTAAGGGTGAGATTCGAGGTTGTTTGAATTGGGTAAGTCATTTCTCTTTATAATTGACGCTTTCATAGTGAAATTTTGTCGCTTCGTGCCGTGATTTTGTTCCTGCAAGGGTTTTCTACGTTAAATTTGTGTGTTCTCTTGTATATATGCTTGGTGCCATTGTATTGCTATCCTAAATCTAGATCTGTGTGATTTTGCAAGCTAAAATTTCAACAATAACCATTTCTTTATCTAGAGTATAAAGCTTATTAAACCTTAAGAGTTTGGTGTTTCCATTTATTTAGCCATAGTTGGCCATTTAGTCAGTTATAAAAAAAGAGATTAAATGGCAGCTGGGTCATTTTTGGCAGCCCAGAGAAAAATAAGTCAAATCCCTGGCCTGTATCAGCAGCAGTCCCAGACAAGTGAAGGGGGGGTGGGCCATCGTGAATAAACACATCATGTGTAGATCGGAGAGTAAGTGGGTGCAGGTGCATATTTCTACCAAACAAGGGGCCCTCTCTTAACAGTGGTACTACTCTTCTTTCGAGGGGCCATCATTGCAATGACACTCCCCAGTCCCCCTCTCCTCCCATAGATAGACATCTGAATTTGCATTTGAATTCCAGCAGTCTTTCAGGGCAGCGACTATTTAAAGGTTTGCTGGAAGATTTAAAGCTCATTTAGTCTTCCATATACTTTTGGCTGGAAGATTTAAAGCTCTTTTAGCCTCCTATATACTTTTGGTGCACTATCCCTTGTATGGGCCATGTTACTCCTGTGCCCATGTGAGACCCCACGTGCCCTCTAACATTTTTTCCTCCTTTCCTCTTTTAAGGAATTATTTCATACCCTGGCATAGTATGTGGGGGTGTATGTGCAATGTTCTTAAAAATTGTACACTTGGTGTTGCTTAGCCGAAATTAAACCGTCCAAATCATGGGATCCATTGCATATTTGTCACATTCCTAAAGTCAGATGCATTTGATATTTCTGTCCACCGATAAATATACAGTTTTATTATATTTTATTTAGACCATTCATTACATGCCAGCCAATCTTCAAAGTAGGATTTCAGTTTGGAATGAGAAAAAGGAGTGAATTTTCTCATGTGGCCCATCTAAAGCGAGTCTCATGGTGTGGACCGTTCATTTCGAGTTTCATTAATGCCATTTTTATAATTCCAAAGTGCGTGCATAAGAACCATCTTCGGACAATTTCTAGCTTGAACGGTCCAATGTCTCAAGCCGTACACTACACCGTCCAATGGAAAATTGGAAATGCGTGATACGCAGGAACGCATGCACTCGGAAATTTATGATACTCAGGCTTCGTATGACGATTGATACGCAGGCACTTGGAAAATTTACACCTTGCATATACTAACTTAAATAAAATGGACGAGATCGTGAAGACCATTTTCTGCCAGTCACAACCTCAAGATTAGATTTGTTCAAAAGTCTTAAACTCTGGTTACTTGACACTTGTTTGTGAAACTAGGACCGCTGAGTATTTTTCAATTTTGTAGGTCCGATAAATGTTCACAAATCCTATAGTTGGATGACAAAAGAAGCTTATTTTTTGGTTCATGATACATATAAACGGTAGGCATCATAATGTTGGTGCATTTTCTAAGTAATTTGCAAGAACCTGAATATCATCCATGACACACTATCGGAGCAACAAAGTTTTTCTCAAAGAGGAAAGGCATTTCAGTCAAAGTTGAAAATTTCCGTCCGTCTGAAACGAGAGCTGGAAATGGTTTTATTGGGAATTCAATTTTCTTACGTAATTCATTGAATCTTAAAATGCCTCAACTCTCTGTTTTTAGAAAAGTGCCTAACAAATGCAAGAGATGTGACACGTACCCGAGCACATGCACGCGCGCACAACATCAATCTTTTGACCTGTAAAAGGAATCACATGCACATTCCTCGGGCCCTCGAAAAGAATCCATGATACTAGTCTTTGTATGGAAACTTTTCCATGCACCTGTCTGTATTTCTGTTGAGCATTCACATTTATTATTATTATTTTTTTTTCACGCACTCTCACCACAGTGTGATTTTACGACAATGCGTACTCCAACTTAAGATCTCTGGTGGAAACTCTCGTATGATTTCACCACAGTGGGTACTCATCCTTGGCTTTCCCATTTGTAATTCATATAAATGTCATAAATACATGGGATTGTATCTTGAACTAACAGTCATTTTGTGAATTGAGTTAAATAGAAATTATTATAAACTTATCCTATAATTAGCTTACCATGCCTTGTTGGTTTACTTTACTGGCTTTTGTTGAAAAGAATCATTCCTAGATTTATACATATATTGTGGTAGTAAGGTTTATTTGTTGGATAAAGGTTGACCATTAGTTAAAATGAGTTTATTAAATGAGTTGTTTGTAAATTGGATTAATAAATATTGCATGGACATTATCGGGTGGCTGGTTGATTGTTTAAGAGATCAATATATTGTTTAAACGACCATTATTTCGTTAAATGTGTCGATTGTTTAAAAGATCCATTTTCTTGCATTTGAATGGATTGAATATTCGAAAGGTTCATTCATTAGTCTAACTAGATATGCATCCCTAGAACAAAGAACATGTGCTTGCACCCATGCATTTAAATAAGTGACATTATAGACTATTATTGTTTTGTGTCTGTTTATGAAATTATACCTAATTAATATCTCATTGTGTAATTTTGGAGGGATTTTTCATTGAATTGGTCACTCACATCTTAAATTCAAAAATCAAACAGATAATGCAAGTAGATGGAACATGAAGCTTAGGATCATCGGGATAGGGCTCAGTGAAGAAATGGATGATCGAGTGGGGAGACCTTAGCCGGCTGAGCTTTGGGAGCTCGAGCTGTTAGTTTCTTTTTGTGGCTTTCACTTAATAATGACATTTCGTACTTTGGTTTGTTTACTGTTTGTGTGGTTGTCATGGGCGCCATTTATATTTATGTACTTGGAATGATTGCCCATTTGCTATATGCTTTATTTATCCTATTCTTTCTTTGTTATCCTCTAATTTTGAAATGTGTTACTATGATTTAATGGTATATGGGATGAATGTTAATATGATTAAGTACACTGGAGATTTTTCCCATGGGTGGTATTCATAGGTGATCTCAGGTTTGTGCAACTAGAGCATCGTACTCGAGTGGTGAAAATCAGGGTGTTGTCAGCATCAGTGTCAATTCACTTGATCATTTAGTTGTTAACACTATAGGACGCAGGATCTAAGTCTTCATACTTGGGTGCCGGGCTTTGGGATATTATAACTGCTTATATCCAAGGTCTCACATGAAGGATGACTCATATTCAAAGTGGTCTAACATGATGGATGATCCACATAGAAGGTATGCCCCATATGATGAATGCTGAACATCAAATGTGGGCTCTACATGATGGACAACCCACTTAATTTGAAAGTAGGGCCCACACAATGGACACATTAAATATAGACTCTCGGCGGTGGGTAGTGGACATTGAAGGGTCTCAAATAAAGGACAATAATCCTTCTTGAGATGGAAGGACTGAATGCTACCCTATTGAGTAGTGTTGATCATGGATACCCAGGCACTGAAAGATTATACGTGGCTTACAAGTAGCTTCCATTGAATCGTCTAAATAGTGAGCCCTAGTTTAGATGGACCCTAAACCAAAAGTTAACACTGATCTATTAAAACTTAGCTAGCTCATTTGTTCCCATTTATCCAACGCTTGATATGTAAAATAGTTGACCATTGGATTCAGCAAACAGATGACCTCAATATCAAAAGTTAAAGATTGTTGAGCCAATCTGATTTTTGTTGATGACCCATCCATCTCAGGTCTTGCAATTGGGACAGTTTAATTTGAATTGGCGTATGACATGTGTACATGTTCCGAGGGCAGGGATATTAACCATTGCTCTGATGGAGTTTCAAATATGGGCAACCATCGATGCCCCAAGCCTGCTAATTAGGCATGTTTGGAAAGTAGGATTAGCTGTGATGGAATTGCATTTGGTCCAATATAAGATCCATCATGTTTTTGAAACCGATAAGAAGGATTGGACTAATCATGGTATCATATATCCAATCCCAACACAAGGTGCAGTGGGATTTTGGTGGAATCCAAAATCCACTACATCTGTAGGCCCTTTATCATGTGTTTTATTCATGCCGTCTAACAATATGTGCCCTTTACACGTGACACTCATATTGTATATGCATATGGGTGGCCAACATTAGTTATGAAATTTGGTTAGTTGATTATAATTCCATTGTCTCTCAAATGTTGATTTCACTTAAGTATTTTTTCCAAAGAAAGAGTTTGATCCCAAATGTGGAACCATACCATCAAAATTCCATAATATTTCTAGACATATAATGGTGTTTCCATACATATAATCATTGTATAATAATGGTGTTAATTCTACCTAATATGATTCAACACTACCTCATCGATTCTAAAGATACCTAATACATTAGTGTATGCATGTTGCTTTTATTGAGTACTCCTCGAACCTTCCCATCTTGTAATGTGCAATGCTAATTCCACAAGACTACCCATCTTCAAGTGACAAACACAACGACACCCAGATCCATAGCTCAACATAGACAGAGTGGAGATACCTTGTTTCAACACTTGAGGTCTTGGTATCAATCCCTAGTGGGGGTGGCTAACATGGGTGTATACTAACAAGTTAACTCAAAAAAAAAAGAAAAAAAAAGTGACAAACACAACGTGGCACATGTGTGTGATATCTATGGTACACGCGTTTGGTACTTGTAAAAAGTTAGGGTGATTCTGTTCGTACATGGAATGTTCACCATGAGCTATGCCATCAGCTACGGCCCACCAAATCATTGGACCGAATGCATTTTTGTGCTAAGGAACGTGGGGACCACACTATATATGCATGTCCCATATCCTCCTCTACGTGCACATAGGAGCAATGCTGGCACGCATAGTGAGTTAGCTTTATAGCTTGAAGAGGAATTAGCATTCCTCTCTTGTCTTGATAGACAAAGGTCACGATGGCACATGTGTAGTGTGTAACTGGACTCCATTACTCATATAAGAATGGATGGATCTACCCTTGTCATGCTCATAATATCTTTATGAAAAGATTCTCTCTTGGCTTGTATTTCTTAGGCTTTTCAATCATAAATCCACGGTGTCTATCGCTTAATTTCTTTTGGATGTGGACCTTTCAGTACTCCATGTGCTTGCCCACTCGTCTCCATGGTGATTGTCATCTTTTTAGTGTATGGATCACCATAGCCACACGTTGGCAAAACCGCTTAACCCTTGTCAATTCAAATGCTAAAAGCACGGTGGATCTCTCACATGCATGGGGTGGCTCAAAGGGGTATGCTGGTGAGGCAATCGCCTAAGGCCCCCTAATTATGAATGTCTTATATTATAACAAAATTAAAATTTCTTAATTATAAATGTCCTATATTATAACAAAATTAAAATTAAGAAGGAGAAAAAAATTCTAAATTTTTTGAAATAAAATTTATTGAAAGGCTTACAAAATAGAAACATCTAAAAATTAGTTTACAAAATTGAAATTGAAAATAAAAAACAAATTCTAGAAACTAGCCCTATCAATATAACAGTCTAACTCTATCATCTCTTTTCAAAATAATAGCATCGTTCTCAATAAATTCTTTTCCTAAAACCTAGGACCACAACTACCTACTTTATTGCTAAATAAGTTCTTAAAAAATTAAATTCTAACGTTGTTTTTCTAAATTAAATTTTAACTTCATTTTTCTAACGGTTTAGATTTATTTTTAGAATTAAAAGTTTTAAAAGAAATTACAAAAATAGAAATTAATACTCTAGTTGAAAGACTTAATCTAATAAAAGAACTAGATTATTTTTCAAATTCTTTTATTGCATACAGAATACTGCTTACCATATCTGTTATAATTACATCTATAGAAAGAAGTTTTTCAAAACTAAAGCTTATAAAAAATTATTTACGAACAATTATGCCTCAAGACAGATTAAACAGTTTAGTAGTTTTATCCATTGAAACTGATTTATTAGGTAAACTTAAATACAAAAGTTTAATTAGTAATTTTGCATCTAAATAGTCAAGAAGTAAATTTATAATTTAATTTTGAATTTATTATTATTATTATTTTAATTCTTTAAACTAAAAAATCTCATATTTATGACTTGCCTGAGGCCCCCAAAAATGTTAAGCCACCCTTGCACATGCATAGTAGGTGGGTGATCCCAACCACATGGCTACGTACGGGGCTTGACCTTAACATAGGTCCCACTCCTGCACCAACAACCATTCAACGAGGCCGGAGCTTTAGGAAATGTAAAATCAAAGTCATAGATCATGGATGGCATTGCATGACGTAACATGCACCTGGTTTGACACGCACGTAGCTATTGATTTCTAGTGTCAAGCTTGGAAACTGTACCGTGTTTACATTGTACACAATCAACTCATGCTAGTTAGACTCAATTGGGTTTGAGACACCCGGATATAAGTCACCACTGCCGGGACAATCAACTCCTGCTACTCATACATTGTTTAGCTTACCTCCTATAATTAATTAATTTGATGTCATTATATCCATAATGAAAAACCATACTTACATAATGCAAAATTAATTAATACTTGGGACGTTGGATAGTGTTACAAATGGTTTCTTTCACATGCATACAAGTACATGATGCACGCTTACGTGCATTCAAAGCAAGCAGACATGCGATGTAGATAAAGCAGCGTGTTTTTTGTTACCTTTTCATGTCCTATAGCGGCACAGGTGCGTGTGGTGTTTCGCCTCTTATGCATCCACACACAAATTCTTATCTAACTGTCACGTACGTCTCTACCATTTTAATGAAAGATACCACTCGAGTAAGTACTCACCTAATCCGTGTACGAGGACTTAAAAAAAAATAAAAATTAAAATAAAAAATTAAAAAAATTCAATCTCTAAACAATGCATAAAAAACAAGAGGCAAGGCAGCTCTTCGTTACAAGTGAAAGATGTGATTATACTTTACAACCATGTAAATTGATTTGGGGTTATTTTCATTGATTTGATTTGATTTAATAAAAGGCCGCGACAATTGAAAGTGATCGAGTTTTTTAATTCCACAGAAAGGACCACAGACATTTAATAAATTTTGACTATAGTGGAATTAAATGTCAGCTGGGGTCCATAAATCTAGAGGATTGGCATGTTACCCCCACTATTGATAGACCGTGACCCAAAAAATTTCCTTGATAGGATAATCTTTATCTTATAATTTGTGGCCAAAATATAAGCACTTAAAAATATAAATATTAACAATGGCCCACATTCAACTGAAAAATGTTGCAATGTTGTTTGTTATTTGTTTTCCATTTGTCTAACATCCTAGAACAAATAGGGTAAAATAAGTTGTGTCACATGTGGGAAGCTTTAAAAATTAGTTTGTGGCACAATGACATGTGTGACGTCTTTGGATTTCAAAGCTGGATCGTAACATATATGTTGTTGGTTCTAAATATAGAGATATAACATAAAATAAATAAATAAATAAATAATAGAGAATAATCTAAAGAGTTGAGGCACATTACTGCTGCCGTTTTAAAGACAGATTCACCCCCATCGGAAGATCCCTGATGCATTGGAGGACACATCAACTCTTCTCCAAGATGAAAGATTTCAATCAGGTCCCCAGGACACAATAACTCTCTTGCAAGATGAGCGTCATACGTGTCGGCACATGCATCACACCGCACCTCGCTGTCATGGATCGCACACACATGTGCAAGATTGCTACCATGGCATATCATTTCAAAACAAATGATCAGTAAGATGTTTTAATATAAAAGCTTAATTTTATTATCAATGTGAAATAAAACTAAACACAATTTAAATAAGTAAATTAATAAAAGATTAAAATATTTTTTCTTGAATTTTTGAATCTTTTTTTTTTCCTAACATGTGCACGTATGAGTGCTTACACTTGGTCACGCAGTGACACATTTGAAAGATGCCACATGTATCTCACAAATAAGATTAGTCCATCTACACTTAAATATAAAGTATTATTAGAAAGTAGTTTTTATCTCTCTAGCAAAGATATCAAATTCGTGATTTAACGTTTTAATGTTTTAGACTATCTACCCAACAGTGCCTAGGTTCGATGCAAGGGGGTTGACCAACCAGTTAGAGGTAGGTTCTATTTTTTTCCAATGACTTTTCCGTCCTGAATCCAAACAGCCCCAAACAGATAAGAGGGAGAGAGCTCCCAAGTGCTTTGGAACAGTCATCTGAACTTTTACGCTAGCAATTTTAAATTTGAAAGTAGTGTCTAGAACCTTTTACTAGAACAGTGTCGGCGGTAAATTTATTCATGATTGATATTCGCACGGCCCAAACCCAAACCCAAGTAGATTAGAAGATCTATTACTCAAATCAGATGGGTGTCCAGATCTCATCCCACACTCTCAATCAAAATCATTTCCTCTAGAAGTCTTTTACCAAATGATAACTAACATTTCAAATGTAAGCCACCAAACTCTTTGTTAGTTAAAAGCACTTTAGCGTCTAGTCTATTTTAAAGAAATTTCCCACTTGCAGAGGAGCCTTCCAATCCAAACACAAGCACACGTACCAGTTTAACATGCATGTGAAATCTGAACTTTCCATCATGTGGACCGCATTGTTTTGATCTTCCAGCTTAAACATCAGGCAGTTTCACCTCTCAGGTGTGACAAATTGTACAAAACAAATGGACTGCTAGAAACGATTGTTTTAGTCTTTTGTTTGGTTTTTATGCTGTGGCCCACCTGAGGAGTCCAGCAGTTTGCTGTTTAGACCGTAAGATGTTAACATTGTGGCCCACTTGATGAGAAGGTCGGATATCCTTCTATTTCCATTGTGAGTGCCAGATTGGCACGCGTAGCTGCGTGTGAATGGACAGGGCCGCACATTCGTGTGAAGTACTTAAGCGGACCTCACGGTTTCAACTATCTAAAGTAGTTAGGTTAGGTGCTTAGGGTGTGAAGACCCACCAATCTATTGAAAAGATTCAGCTACAACTTTGCTAGGCAATGTTAGCACCGATTACGGGCGCCTGTCAGATCTAGCATCCAAGCCTTTGGCCGGGGATGGCCACTTTTAATCTAAAGAAATCAATACATGATTCTCTGTCAAAATCAGCTGGGAAAGGACAACATTCATTCATAATCTTTCCCTCCTTATGGATCCTTTTATAGACCAGTCAACTTCCTCATTAACACTATCTCCTTATTTTATTCTCTAGGGCTTAAAGCCTTAAACCATGCTATCTTTTTACTCTTCTTTTTATTATTATTTTTATTAGGGTGCGTTTGGTTGCACTAAATTTCATCACATTTCATGATTTAATCAGTCTAATTTGGTCCCAAACTTTCTAATGTTTCATAAAATTTAGCTTAGGCAAACACACACCCTTATCCTACATAAATCCTCACAATGCATCTAAGGTAGGATAGAGAAATCAAAAAACGAAAAAAAAAAATGAAAATCACAAAAATTTAGAAAAGAAAAAAAGAAGGGGGGCAAGGTACTCTTGAGACATTCACTATTTTAATCCTTGGATATCATGACGACGACAACAACAACAAACATCAACAGTAATAATAATAATAATAATAATGAGAAATTATCTAATACTTTTATAGCACAATAGATTATAATGCTCCTAGTTGCATTGGGATGCTTGGAGAGAGTTCAATCCATCGATCTGATTTGTACATTAAATCCAGAGAATGCTTCACAAGCCACCCTAAAAGGAAAACACAGATGGGATGATCCAATTGGTTTTTGGTCTTATCTTTATAGTCATCTATCTTCAAAGCCATGAATGGACACTTCCGAGAGTCTAACAAAAGTGACCATTTAAAGTCACAAGCAATCCATGATGAACCCCAACGGATAGATGGCTCAAATTGTTGAATGAACCTATTTTTATGTTAAAAATCTTGGCAGTCCATTCCAAGTCCATGATTCATGTGGTTAAGATTGTCAGATATGGGCGTGATTTTTATGTGGTAGCCGATGGAACATGTGCTGGATGTAATGGACAGTCAAGATCGATTGATTTGACTAACTAAGTGTCCCGATGTAACGAGGAGCACTCCAAGAGCGGTGGATCATTTCTCAATGGTAATTGCAATTCGTGTTGTTTATGTGGTAACCAGACGTTCAATTTCATCTCATTTCTCGTACTATTTTAGGTGATGGGTTAAAACAGTTGGAGTGGGTGGACCGAACCAGCCACAAAAGCAGCACGAGTGGGGACCGTATACAACTAAATGCACCCCAACATGGATGGCGTGTGTCCCGAAATCCACGCTGACTTGGCAATCTTAACCATCTGACAGTGGTCCCTAAGTTTGGACTACCCACCTTCTTCTTTTCAACCATCCATTTGGTGGCTACTCTATCGATGAATTTCTTTATTTATATGCACCCATCTACGATGGATCCGTCAGTTGAATGTTCTGGATTGACACACGGCCCACACCATTTAAATTTAGTGGATTAGTCACTACCATTTAAGAAATGTTGAAACGCACAGAGAGTGGTTTCGTAGCCCAAAGATAAATCACCTATTTTGATATGGCCGACAGTCAACACTGGAAATGATGCAGTATATTGACTTTTAGTGTCTCGGAATAAAATCTTCACGATCGTAAAAATCAGGGGATAAAGATACAGAAAGAATATATATATATATATATATATATATATATATATATATATATAAAGAAACGGAAGAGGATGGACAGCCTGGATCAAAGGAAAAGTTGAAATAAAAATAAATAAATAAAGAAAAGAAAAAGGATAATGAAAAAAAAATAGAGAAAAGAGAGGGAATGGGAGAAAATGACATCGCTTGGAAAAGTTGGTTATTAACGGTCGAAGATAAGATCACATACGTGGAGTCGGACGGACTATCAACTACATACGTGGCATCCGTCCGTAACAATTTGGACCGTGCCAACCATAATGGGCAACCACATATTGGTTGGGCAGTTAAGATTGTCCGATCAGTGCAACACTGGGGCGACGCTCTATTCAAAACAAGGCCCAGGTTTTGGACGGCCCAATGAGTTTGCATGCATTACTGTATGGTAAATGATCCGATGGAGCCGAAGAACTCTATTATGGTAGAGTCATCTACCAATAGTACAGTGGCAGGGGTGATTTACAATCAGGTCCTTGTATATGAAAGTCAGATGGTTTATGTCTCAAAAATTACATTAATTCATCAGGCAATCCTATCCACCTGAATTGCGGCCATTAAAGTGACAGTGTGACAGTCTGATAACTGCAGAAAAAAATTAGTGGTATAAAAAATCATACATGTTAGACAATCCTATCCACCTCATCTTTGGTCATTAAAATGACAGTGACACTAGTATGAACTAAGAAAACCTAATCAATAGGAATTATCTCATGAGTTTTATTCTTAAATCCGAGACCGTGAAGGAAGAAATGAGCAAAACCTCCCTTTTTTTTTTGTAAGAGATGGAAATTGTCAGTCTCCCGCATCTCCACCGTACATTCAAGGAATTGTTGATCTAGCGGTCCACCATGTACATGGGGAATGGTTTAAAACATCACGATTCACGTCATAGGACTATCTTAGCTGCCTCATTAGCATCCTGAAAATGGACGGTTAAGAAAGAGCCTGAGCGAAAGCAATGGTCCACATCCACTGGACGAGAATATCCTAAAATAGGGTCGCTGCAGGGATTCTCGGGTCAATGCGATTTATGGGGGCATGCAGTGCACTGTGAAATCGTAGCCCATCAGATCAAATATTTTGATTGCCACTGAATGCTTCCACGTGTATGATGGGGATTGTTGTAGTCATACAAGCTTCCTTGGCTTTACCATATGACAAAAGTAATAGTTATGAATCGACAAAAATAGACCTGCAAAAGTGAATCGGGCGGACTGCTGGCAAATATGTAATTGCTCCTCCCGAGCTATTTTAAATGGCAAAGCAGCAGAGGGTGGAACAGGTTGTCGGGGGTCTAGTTGAAAATCCAAGGGTACTCCTGCATGTTATTTGATACTCTGCCTGTAATGAAGCTTGATAAGCATGCACTTATAAATTATACGTTAAAAACAGACTACATTGTGGCGCAGCCAGTTGCTAGGTCAAAGTCCTGAGATCAGATTGTCTATGTAATCCTAGCCTCTGATCAGTGGTATCTTTCATTTCAACCATCCAATGAATGTTCACCAATTGGAATGCCTGCTCATCAATTAAACGTGGAATCATAATTTCGGCCGTTTTATTTGACTTGCTTGCATGCCATATACGCAGTTTCTCATCAATTTTCTAAGTGCCTGCATATCATCCATCACACCATGCCGGAGCATTAAAGTTTCTCTTATGAGCAAAATAATCATTTTAAACCCCACTAATCAAGCCTTTAAGAATCGGACTGGTCTTGGTCGACTGATCTATGTCGGCAAAAACTAGGTCTGGTTGTTCTAGATTGCGAGCCAGAATTGAAAATTGAGGATGAGTCGCGGAATTTGGTTCGACACCACCAGCTAGAATTGTAATCTACGGTGACTTGGCCCAACTACGCGAAGTCATGTGGGGGTCCCTACATGGAAAATCAAGCGGGCCCTCTCATCTGGTGGGCCATACGTGTATGAGGGAATGGATGGTCAGGAAAGAATTAACAGCAGCCAACATTTAACATCCATGTGTGGCCCACCCAATAAATAGACCAGCCTGATTTTTTAGGCAGAGGATGCCCATCAAAGGCCTCGGCTAATGACTAGCCACGGTCTCTCGTACGGGCTCCGCGTCATTAATAAAATGAAAGGAAAAAAGGCTCAAGTGTATTTTATTCTTCCATTCCCTTAGAAATCATAAGCAACAGGAGCCAAAATAATTTACAAATTAATGAAAATTTAGCAGGACCCATATGAAATTATCCAAGAACCACCACCCCCCCCCCCCCCCCGGGCCATAGAGGACTATAATATATATTGTTGAAAATTAAATGCCTCAAATTTATGCTGAAACAAGAGCCATCGACTAGTCGACAATTTAGTCGATAGGTCGAAGGATTTGGAAAATATTCATTTTTTTTTTTTTGTAAAATTCTCTCAACTATTTTTGGAGTTTTCGACAAGTCGAAAACTCTGGTCGGCAAGTCGACCCTACTGATTGACATGTCTTGACCAATTGAATTAACAAGTCGACAGATTGTGCAGTTTTACACAATTTATTTCTATTTCCATTTTTTACTTATATATGTGTAATCAGAATTATGGTTAATGCTACACATTCTTAAGGGTTTGAGAGGATTATGGAGAGAGAAAACACTAGTTTTTTTTCTTCGGGATTCGAATCGGTAAAGTTTCATCTATTATAACTTTGTTTTGCATAGTGCATCATCTCTTTGTGTTATATATATATATATATTTTTTTCTGAAAGAATTTTTCCATGTAAATTCAAAGTTTTTTCTATTAGATTTGTTTGTGTGATTGTGATTACATTGTTTAATTATACTCTATTAGCTTTCGTGAGTCCTTACAAGTGGTATTAGAGCTAGGGGTGCACATTGAACCGTTGGATCCGTCAAACCGGACTGAAACCGTTGGATCGGTCCGGTTTGGTCCGGTTCCAGGATGCTAACGGTCTGGTTCCGGTTTCAAAAATCCCAAACCGTTGGTTACGGTTCGGTTCCGGTTTAGGGTCCTGTAGAACCGATCCGAACCATTAAACCGAACCGTAGATCCAAACTGTTGAACCGAACCGTTGAACCGAACCGTGTAATGAACTATAGATCCAAACCGTGGATTCGACCATTCCTTTAAAAAAAAAAAACACAAAACCCTAAAGTTCACTCTTAAAAAAAAATAAAAAACCCTTTCATATACTCTCGCCCTCTCGCCCACTTGCAGCTGCGGCCGTGCCTCACTGCCTCTCGCCCCTGCAAAAACGAGAGCTCATCTCTCTCTGACTCTCTCTCTCTCTCTCGCCCTCCCTCCCTCAATCCCTCTATAGTCTGCAACAGATCTCGCTGTCCGACCGCTCTCTCTCTCTCTCTCTCTCTCTCTCCCCCCCCCCCCCTCTCTCTCTCTGCAACAGAGCTCGCTGTCCTGGAGTCTGCAGTAGATCAACGCTCTCTCTCTCTCGCCGTCCCTTGCAGCAGATCGGTGCTCTCTCTCTCTCTCTCTCGTCGTCCCTTGCAGCAGATTGGTGCTCTCTCTGTCTCTGCAGCCGTGCGGCCCTCCCTTGACGGTTTGACCTCACTTTTTATTAGAATGTTTTGTGATGATTTGAGGAGAGGGTTTCGTTCTGTTTTGGGAAAATCTCAAATGGGTTTTGCTTATTTTCTGATGATTTTGCTTCTGGCTTGGGATTTCTGATGGATTTTAGAGATTGGTGTTTCCTTTTCTAGGGTTTTTGAATTTCTCCCCCATTTTTAAAACCCTAGATAAAAGGTAGCATTTAGAATGTTAATTTACTTATTTTCTTTTTGCAGGATAAATTTCTCAAAAACATCACGTCCAGCCATCCCTCTCTTGCTGGTCGTCCCTCTCTGGTCGTCCATCGGGCTGTCCCTCTCTGACCATCTTGAATCTTCATCCGAACTTCAACAACGGCTTCATCGTCAATCTCTGTGATGGTAATTACTATTTACTAGTTATCAATGTGATTGATTTTTTGCAAATGTTTTATTGAATATGAACTATTGTTGCAATCAATAATATAATGATGTGAGATTTTTACTACATTTACAAGATAATCAACTATTAAAAATTTAAAACAGACCCTAAAGGGTGTTTGATGACTATATATGAAAAGCCAAAGAGGAAGGTATATATATCAAAAATTCTAAAAAGAAATACCATGATGGCAAGCTAGTGCATTGCTGTTCATGCATGTGTGTTGCACATTTCCAAACCCATGTTTGGGGTCAAATTCTTCCATAGGTAAAAACACTCTATTAAGTGAAGCAAACGTTTTGAATACCAAAGAATTATAACCAATGGATCAGATTTCGCAATTGATGGGGTTACCCTTTTCTCATTTCTCTTTTTTTTTTTTTTTTTTTTTTTTTTTTTTTTTTTTTTTGTATATGTAATTGACTTTAATCCATCAAATTATGCTTGATTTATGCTGGATTAAGGCCTATTTAGTTAACTTTCATTACTTCACACAATAGCTTTAGCCGCGCCCATCGGTCTAATATTAAATACATGCCTAAAAAAATACATGAAATCCATATACATTTTTTAGCATTTTACCAATAATTTTAAAGTTTCTTTCTAAAAAATTTAGTACCTATGAGGTTGTATCACATCAACTACATCAGTTAATGCCTTCATGTAATACTTTGGAGTCACACTGCCTCCCCACACATCTTTTACACTAAAACATCTGCCAGAAAGCACCTCTTCAACACATTTGTAGCTAGAGCAAGTGTGCATGATATTATAGTGGCCCATTATGTGGCCACCAATGTGGAGATGACCCTACATCAAAATGAAGCAACTCTAGTCATCAGGCTGACCACTTGTACAAACAGAATTATCATAGTATGGAACTTGCCCATACTTCACTAGAGTCGGATGTGTTAGAAATAATGGTATTATGAAAAATATTAAATCAAGAAATAAATAACAACACACCTGTTGAATGGACGTACTCAAGCTTATTAGAGCCAGATTTCTTACTCTCATGTAATCTACTTAAGATATGGTACATATTGAGCAATCTACTTATCAATGTTTTATTGAATGTTAGCTGTTTTATTGATTTTTGCATTCTTTTTTTTTTGTATATCTTAATTCTTATTAGATGTCAAGTACCGGAGAGACAAATAATCCTCAGGAGCTCTCTGTTACTCATTCTTCATCTCATGCAAAGGTATGTCTTCCTAAAGACAAGGGTCGTAAATCTGATGTTTGGGATCATTTTACAAAAATTGTAGATGATGGGAATGAAAAAGCGAAAGGAGCTAGAAGTAACTACTGCAATTCATCTTATGCTTGGTTGAGTGAGAATGGGACTAGCACTTTAAGAAAACATATATCAAAGTGTCCTAAGAATTCTCAAAATAAAGATAAGAAACAGAAACTTTTGTAAATGCATTCAATATCAGAAGATGGTGGTAGTACCTTTAGTATTTGGAAATTTGATCAAGATCTATACAGAGAAGCACTTGCAAAAATGATAATCGTAGATGAGTTGCCTTTTAAGTTTGTTGAGCATGAAGGGTTTCGTTACTTTTGTAGCGTGATGTAGCCTAATTTCAAGATATTGTCACGTACTACAATGGCAAGGGATTGTATGGCATTATATGTGAGTGAAAAAAAAAATTGAAGGATTTATTAATGAACTCAAATCAAAGAATTTGTCTCACTACGGATTCATGGACCTCAGTGCAGAATCTTTCTTACATGTGCCTTACAACTCATTTTATTAAAGATTGAAAATTGCATAAAAGAATTTTAAACTTTTGTGTGATTTTCAGTCACAAAGGTGAAGAAATTGGTCGAGCAGTGGAAGCATGTTTAATGGAATGGGGTATAGAGAAATTATGCACGCTTACGGTGGATAATGTAAGTTCCAACGATGTTGCTATTTCATATATGAAAAGAAAGATGTTTAAGAAGAGCGATACTTTCATTTTAGGTGGTGAATTCTTTCACATGAGTGTTCACTCACCAAGTGCAGGGTTGTGATGTAGTAATAACTCGATAAGACCGAGGTCGAATCCCAAGGGACTGAAACTGTACGTAATTTAAAATTATCTAGAACTAGAACTAGGCTAAGATGAAATCTAATCTGATTGAATTTGAAGGAATACTGGTGAAATAATTATCTAAACTTGAAAGAAATCAGGAGAAGGGAACTAGAGATTCAGAGGATCCACTTGTAGAGATCAGGGAGATCTTATGCATGTTTCATGAAAATTAACTGAACTGTCATTGATCTAGTTTTCAAGAGATGAAAGGTATATGAATTAGAATGGATTCCATCACCAAACCATGCTTAAAAGACTATGGTAGACAACAGAATTAAACTAATTACCACCCAATCACATGTATGAAAGTTAGGAAGGGTACCGTCATCCAACCATGCCGAGGAGACTATGGTGAACAACAAGGCTTCCTGACATCATAAACATTAAAAAGAACGAAAATATTCAAAGCCATTGCAGACCCATTGTAATTTCAGTCGCAACAGACCATTAAAAACCTAAAACATTCCCATAATAATTAACTAAAATCAAAGTCAATTCATGCATTAAAATTAAAATAAAATCAAATCTTCCATCTCACTACAAGCTTCATCTCTTAGCCCTAGCTAAGAGGTTTAGCCAGACATGGATGGGCTAAATCTCCACAATTGAAATAAACTAAAAAAAGAAAATACTCTTTTTTTTTCTTCTGCTTCACGTCCTTGCCCGAGCCTCCACGTCTCTCTTTTTCTTCCTTCCTAAGACCTGAATGAATCCTCCCCACGTCCAAAACCTCCTTAGATAGCTGCTGGAGTGGTAAAAATTGGATTTGAATCGAATTTGGAAAGCTATGCATGCCTAGTGAAAGCTTTTTCGCAGCCAAGTTTGGTGCCTCAAAACACGCCACTTTTCTTGCTCAAATTTCAAATAAACACCGTTTCTTAGTACTTTCTTGGGTTCTCTACATGATAGACGGTTCAGATCTGCTATATGATCAAAGATGGTGGCCCAAAACCGCCTGAAAAAGTCAGTTTTCGCGGATGTACGAAACCTTTCGCACCATTTCGCTATTGTGATCGGTGGGCCCCACAGAAGCATTTTTTGAAAAATCCACCCCGTCCATTGGATTTAAAATGAAATTTCAGTCAAGAATGAGTAGTTTTGAACGTCCATTAACGTGGTCCAGAGAAGAAATAACTAAAAGATAAGATTTGAACGCTACAGGGCAGCTCTTTTGTGGCCCCTGTATCGCACACGTGTGTACGCATGGGTACAAAAGGTCAGTATGTTTTTATAGTATTCGAGCCTCTCTACACGGTGAATGGGTCAGATTTTCCGTATGGTCAATGGGTAGGGCCCACAACTATCCGCAAAAATGGCCAGCGGTCGTTCGTTACGCAGCTGAAAACGGCAAGTGCCGTTCATGCAAGGGGCAGGCTCTGTTTAAATTTTGAAAGCGGTCTGGTGCTCAAGGTACATACAATATATGTGATGTATATACACCATATGCAGGGCCTACTATAATGCTTATCGAAAATCTGCACTGTCCATCCTTCTTCTCATATTCTTTAAGCCGTTGAGACTAAAATTGAGGCAGTTTCAGACATCAAGTGGGCCCCAAATTGAAGATTAATGGGCTGATTTGTCCATTGGCCCACTTCCCAAGATCTTCAATAGCTTAAATTTAATAAGTACGGTTAATTTATGCGCCTCATCTCATGTATGAAGTTTCGAACCGATCAGATGTCGGGAACCATGTGATCTTGCATTCTGGATGCGTTTCAAGACACTTGAGCTTCAGTTTCTTAGTTTTCTCAAATTTCTGACCATGTATATCCATCAATTTTGGTCCTCTGAAGTCCGTCCCTTGCCTTTGGTGTCATCAGATCGTTAAATCTCAACTTTTAACATCCTTTTTCCATCCAAGCTTGTAAAATCAACCTGCAACATAAACACGATTGAATCAGCCGTTAAGCACTATTATGCTCGTAAATCCGGACAATATTTGAGGTCTAATATGCACTATTTGAGCCTCAACACAACCCCCAACCAGCATTTTGCTAGTCCCGAGAAAATTATGCGAAAAATAAGTTGAGAATTATAGGAGAACTTTCTATGAAATCGAGTGAGATTTTGAACAAAATACGAGAAATTTAATATTCATGAATGTTAGAAATTGTTTTCTCCTGAGCTCAAGCGCATGGTAAACTTCATAATCAAGTGTAAAGCATTAATCCATCAATTAGAAAAATTTTAAACATTGAGATCCATGGATGTATAGTCTAATCTCGGCTTATCATCATTAAGAGATCCAATCATCAATTTCATGATATCATTGGTAAGCAACAAGAAAATTCATGACAACCAAAACTTAATCCAAAACTTGCCTCATAGATTAGCCTATTAACTTGTGATTTTTCTATTCAAAGTAATGCCAAGGAAGGGGAATCAAATCCTCACCTATAGGGAGCAAACCTATGGTGAAGATCGTACACCTGACTCTTTTTGGATATCATTCATGGGGAATTAACTCTACACCTATAGGGAGCAAACCTATGGTGAAGATTAATTATCCAACCTTTCCAATTTTTATACCATGATGGCAAGATATTTTAGGCTGGTTCCTTTCGTGCTAAGTGATTACCAAATTGACCCATCAATATCAGACTGAAGTCTTAACGTGAAAGCGAGATGTGACATGTGAAATCCTGATGCGATCAATGTTTAAAACTTCTAATCATGGCTTAGCAACTCGATCTTAACTGTAGAATGCCACCAATACGGAATCCAAGAGTCATAAATTATCAACATCATATATCTCACAATTCTAAATCAAGGATATTCGTCAAAATCACTTCGAATTCATAAAAATTTTTAGAAAAATTCAAAAAAATTTCATAATTGTTGCTCAAGACCAAGAAAATACTAATTAGGTTACCTAATCCCCCACCCTCAACCTAAAACCTACATTGTCCTCAATGTAAAAGATATGAGCATGCAATGCACATGGGACAACGAAAGTAAATGAGAAGTGATGGGAAGATAGTACCTGAATAACGAATCAAGAGAGTTTCCAATAGATCACGACATGGAAGCTTGCCAGCATGAGAGAGAAAGTAGAAAAAATAACGAAAATAAAATCCTACCTATACCACTTTCACAGGTGCTCTCGATTGCATTTAGCGTATGCAACAAGCCTTTAAACCCCTAGGTTACCCCTAGTGGACGAGTTGTAGTCTCGTGAGAGTTTGCAGTAATGTTTCCCACAAACATTGAACTAACTAACCTATGAAAGCGATTATCCTAAACCTATGAAAGCGATAAACCTACCTATACCTCCATCAGACTAGGAGATCAGTCCTGGTAAACAGGAGCAATCAGAGGCATGGACATGTCCTCTGAATCAAAATTCTTGACAAATGGTTTTAATCGATGTCCATTTACTTTAAACTCCTTACCATTGTCGGAATCTCTTATCTTGACGGCCCCATAAGGATAGGCAGTAACAACAATGTAAGGGCCGGTCCAACGAGATCGAAGCTTACTCAGAAAGAGATGTAGTCGAGAGTCATACAAGAGGACTTTCTGACCAGGCGTGAATGATTTTCATAGAATATGTTGATCATGAAACGCCTTCATCCTGTCCTTGTAAATTCTCGAGTTCTCATATGCATCGTTCCAGATTTCTTCAAGTTCATTCAACTGAAGTTTGCGTAACGAGCCAGCGTTGTCCAGATTGAAATTCAGATTTTTGATCGCCTAGTATGCTTTATGTTCCAATTTCACAGGCAAGTGACAGGCTTTTTCATAGACAAGTCTAAAGGGAGATGTTTCAATAGGAGTTTTGAAAGCAGTACGGTACGCCCATAAGGCATCGGTCAATCGGATTGACCAGTCCTTACGATCAGGGTTAACCGTTTTCTCTAGGATATGTTTGATCTCCCTATTGAAAATCTCAGCTTGTCCACTTGTCTGTGGATGGTATGGGGTGCTCACCTTATGAGAGATACCGTATTTCTTCATTAAGCTCTCAAATGGTCTATTGTAGAAGTGTGAGCCCCCGTTACTAATGATGGCTCGAGGCGTTCCGAACCGCGATAGGATATTTTCTTTCAAAAATTTAATGACCGTGCGATGGTCATTTTTGCGGCACGGAATTGCTTCGACCCATTTAGTGACATAGTCTACGGCGAATAAAATATATAGATTTCCAAATGATTAGGGGAATGGTCCCATGAAATCGATGCCCCAACAATCAAATGCTTCTATAATAAGGATGAGATTCAAGGGCATCATATTTCGACGGGACATTGCTCCCAATTTCTGACAACGTTCACAAGCCTTGTAAATCTCATGAGTGTCCCTGAACATAGTGGGCCAGTAGAAGCCACACTGTAAAATCTTGGCTGTAGTCTTTTTAGCAGAAAAGTGACCACCACAGGCCTGTAAGTGACAGAAGGAGATGACACTCTAATGCTCATCGTCTGGTACGCATCTCCTTAAGATTTGGTCTGGATAATATTTAAACAAATATGGATCATCCCAGAAAAAGTTACGCACCTTGGTAAATAATTTCTTCTTATCTTGTGACGTCCAGTGTGTCGGTATGGCACCTATAGCAAGATAATTAGCAATATCAGCAAACCAAGGTGAATGGGAGACTCTAAACAGTTGTTCATCAGGGAACATGTCATTGATATGGGTCGCCTCAAGGGAATCATAGGTATTAAGGCAAGAAAGGTGATCGGCCACTACGTTCTCTACTCCCTTTTTGTCTTTAATTTTCAAATTGAATTCTTGGAGTAGAAGAATCCATCGTATCAGGCGGGGCTTAGAATCATTCTTAGAAAGAAGATACTTAAGTGCCGCATGATCTGTGTAGATGATGATCTTGGATCCGATCAGGTAGGACCTAAATTTGTCCAAAGCGAACACTACGGCCAAGAGTTCCTTTTCTGTAGTCGAGTAGTTCACTTGGGCAGGATTTAGAGTCTTACTTGCGTAGTGAATAACGTAAGGCCGCTTATCTTTTCTCTGGCCTAGAACCGTTCCAAGAGCATAATCAGAGGCGTCGCACATAAGTTTAAAAGGAAGACTCCAGTCGGGTGGTTGCATGATAGGTGCAGTGGTTAACATGCCCTTAAGCTTAGTGAAAGCTTCTTGGCACAGCTCAGTCCACTCGTATGGTGTATCCTTTTGAAGAAGATTACATAAAGGACGAGAGAGGAGACTAAAGTCCTTTATGAATCGTCTGTAAAAGCCTGCGTGTCCTAAGAAGGATCGCACGTCTCTGATATTCTTGGGTGGAGGTAGGTTAAAGATAAGATCGATTTTTGCCTTATCTACCTCGATTCCTTTGGACGAGATGATATGCCCAAGGACAATTCCCTTTTGAACCATAAAATGACACTTCTCCCAGTTGAGTATCCAATTTTTTTCTTCACATCTTTTCAGCACATATTTAAGTCTTGCTAAGCACTCGCTGAAAGATGAACCGAAAACAGAGAAATCGTCCATGAAGACCTCTAGATATTTCCCCACCATGTCAGAAAAGATACTCATCATGCATCGCTGAAAGGTGGCAGGGGTATTACATAACCCGAATGGCATCCTTCTGTAAGCAAAGGTGCCATAGAGACATGTGAATGTGGTCTTTTCCTGATCCTCAGGGGCGATTTCAATCTGATTATAACCTGAATACCCGTCAAGGAAACAATAATAGGAATGACCAGCTAGCCTTTCCAGGATTTGATCAATGAAGGGCAAAGGAAAGTGGTCTTTCCTTGTGACGGTATTCAGCTTCCTGTAGTTAATGCACATTCTCCAACCAGTAGTAACTCTGGTTGGCACGAGTTCATTATTGGCATTGGCTACGATGGTGATCCCGGACTTCTTAGGAACCACCTGAGTTGGACTCACCCATTGACTATCGGATATGGGGTAAATGATCCCCACTTCCAATAGTTTGAGAACCTCGGCCTTAACCACTTCCTTCATGTTTGGATTTAGTCTACGTTGTGATTGCCGAACAGCCTTTGCATTGTCCTCAAGATATATGTGGTGAGTACAAATTGATGGGTTAATTCCTTTGAGGTCCGCTATCGTCCATCCAAGAGCTCCCTTATGCTCAATGAGAATAGATATCAGCATACTCTCCTGTTCTTTTTTCAGGTGGGCAGAGATCACCACCGGGTATGTCTCATCTTGACCTAAATAAATATATTTTAAATCAGAGGGCAAAGGTTTTAGGTCAAGCTTCGGTGGCTTGAGGTTAGACGGTAGAGGCACTACATCAGTTTGGGGCAATTCTTCAATTTGTGGCCTCCACCGGTTAACTTCAAGTACCGGTGCAATATCCAACATGGCACACGTCTCCCTAATTATATCATCATCAAGATCATGGGAGTGGGCCAGGCACGTCTCTAGAGGATCAGAGGATAAGGTGAGAAGTGTTCTATCTTCCACAAAAGAATCAATCATGTTAACATCGTGGAAATCGTCATCATCCTCTGAGTTGCTGTCGTTATTGAAAAAGATATTCGATTCCAATGTCAAATTTCCAAAAGACATAGTCATAACACCATTCCTGCAATTGATAATTGCATTTGAAGTGGACAGGAATGGGCGACCAAGGATGACGGGAATCTGAGTGCTCGTGTCATTGATGGGTTCGGTGTCCAAGATGATAAAATCAACAGGTAGTAGAATCTATCAACCTGGACTAACACATCCTCGATGATCCCTCTTGGTACACGAACAGAACGATCAGCAAGTTGTAGTGTGGTTCGGGTGGATTTTAATTCATCCAAACCTAACTGTTGGTATACCGAATAGGGAATCAGATTGACGCTTGCTTCTAAGTCAAGAAGTGCGTGATCAATTCGATAGTTTTCGATTACACATGATATGGTTGGGCAACCGGGATCTTTGAATTTTTGCGTCACATCTTGTTTCAGGATGGCACTCACTTTCTCAGTCAAGGAGATCTTCTTTTGAAGACTTTTCCGTCGTTTGGTAGTGCATAAATCCTTTAGAAATTTAGCATATGAAGGAATCTGTTTTACAGCGTCAAGCAGAGGAATGTTGACTTTCACTTGTTTCAACACCTCTAGAATATCCTGAGAGTTAGAGAGACGTTTTAGTTCAACCAACCGTTGGGGAAATGGAGCAACTGGCTTCTCTAGAGGTTCCGGTTTAAATTTTTGTGGGGCGTCACCAGATCCATCATTGTTGTCCTCTTCTGGTTCTTGAGGCTTTTCGGGCCTAACCGGAAGGGTTTTATTAATAACCTCCCCACTCCTAAGAGTGGTGATGGATTTAGCGTGCCCCATTTGATTTGAAGAGCTGGGATCACTAACTCCATAATGCAGTTTAGGATTGGGAAGAGGTTGAGCTGGGAAGCTCTCCTTGTTTTCAATCGTATTTTCAGCCTTAAGTTCATGTATTACTTTCGTAAGATCTTGAAAGGCTTGCATCATACCCTGATTGAAAAGCTCTTGCTTTTGAAAATGTTTTAGAACCAAATCCTCTTGAGGTTTCTCTTGAGTTGGATTTTGGTTTAGGAAACCTTGAGGTGTAGCCGTTGGTCCATTCCTCCAACTGAAATTTGGATGATTTTTTTAACCAGGATTGTATGTATTAGAGGGTGGTCCATTGAAAGGTCTTTGATAGTTATTTACGGCATTAGATTGTTCATTCAATACTTCTCGAAAGGCAGGTATTGAAGGACAATTTTCAGTAGTATGAATGTTGCAATCACAGATGCCGCAAACACTTTCATTAACCTTTTCCTTCTTTCCTTCCATGGCCTCAAATTTTCTGGTGAGATTAGCCACCTTAGCGTTAAGATCATCATCCTCTTTCAGGAGATATATTCCTCCTTTTTCCCTTGAATGAGTTGGCCTAGACGTAGTGTTCGTCCTTGGGTAATAGTCCCATGATTGTGTTTTTTCAGCGAGACTATCGAGGTAATCCCATACCTCGTCGACATTTTTATTGATGAAATCTCCGTTACACATTGTCTCGACCATTTGGCGAATGGAAGATGTTAGCCCATCATAGAAAAAATTCGTAATGCGCCATATTTCAAAGCCATGTTGTGGGCATGCATTAACCAGATCCTTGAACCTTTTCCAACATTGAAAGAATGTTTCATCTTCCTTTTGGGCAAAGTTCATGATTGCTCTCCTGAGGGTAATTGTCTTATGATGTGGAAAAATTTTCTTTATAAATTCCCTCTGCATATCATTCCATGTGCCAATGGACCTAGGACGCAGTGAATGTAACCACGTCTTGGCTTTTTCTTTCAAGAAAAATGGAAAGAGTTTCAGCTTAATTGTATCTTCAGATACATTAGGAAAATATAAGGTGCCTATGATTTCGTCGAACTCTTTCGGATGCAAGTATGGTTCTTCAGATTCAAGCCCATGGAACTTGGGAAGGAGTTGGATGACCCCTGGCTTGATGTCCATATGTCTTGTATTCGCAGGAAAAATCATACATGAGGGCATACTCACCCCCGTCGGTTGTAAATAATCTCGTAAAGTACGAGGCGGGGGTGCGTGGTGCACCTCATTCTCATCATGTACTTCCTCAACCCTAGGTTGGGGTAGTGCTTGAGGTTGATTTTCAGCCATAACGTCCTCTAACTCAGGAGAATTCAAATGGTGTCTAGTCCTGCGATGGACAGTCAACCCCTCAACTAATCCTCCTTCAGTCACGAGACGTCGAGTGTTGTCGCGTGCCCACTGGGGCATAAAACACACTCAGCCCTCAAATTCTAACTTAAACCTAAGAGAAAGGAAGAAGAAATCTAGAAAAAGGGAAAGATGGAAAGAAGTTACCAAATTTGGAGTCCTAGGTTAAGAATCTGCAAAAACAAAACAATATAAGTTAGTTTCTAAGAATAGGAAGTCCTAATTAAGAGTAAACTAATTTTTAGAAAAAAAGAAGAAATTCTGAAGAAAGAGAAATTAAAAAGAGCTTACTAAATTAGAAGTTTCCTACAAAACAGAAAAATTGAGTTAGTTCTAAAAATCAGATAGAATGAAGAATAACAAGTTTCTAAAGTTAGGAAAAATTTCTAACAAGAAAAATAACTAAGCTTCTAAACCTATAATTAGAAAATTCTAAAAAAAAGATCTAATCTTAAACTAATCCTAAAACTAATTAATTTCAGAAAAACGTAGCCGACAGTCCCCGGCAACGGCGCCAAAAACTTGTTCACTCCCCAAGTGCAGGGTTGTGATGTAGTAATAACTCGGTAAGACCGAGGTCGAATCCCAAGGGACTGAAACTGTACGTAATCTAAAATTATCTAGAACTAGAACTAGGCTAAGATGAAATCTAATCTGATTAAATTTGAAGGAATACTGGTGAAATAATTATCTAAACTTGAGAGAAATCAGGAGAAGGGAACTAGGGATTCAGAGGATCCACTTGTAGAGATCAGGGAGATCTTCTGCATGTTTCATGAAAATTAACTGAACTGTCATTGATTTAGTTTTCAAGAGATGAAAGGTATATGAATTAGAATGGATTCCATCACCAAACCATGCCTAAAAGACTATGGCAAACAACAGAATTAAACTAATTACCACCCAATCACATGTATGAAAGTTAGGAAGGGTACCGTCATCCAACCATGCCCAGGAGACTATGGTGAACAACAGGGCTTCCTGACATTATAAACATTAAAACGAACGAAAATATTCAAAGCCATTGCAGACCCATTGTAATTTCAGTCACAACAGACCATTAAAAACCTAAAACATTTCCATAATAATTAACTAAAATCAAAGTCAATTCATGCATTAAAATTAAAATAAAATCAAATCTCTCATCTCACTACAAGCTTCATCTCTTAGCCCTAGCTAAGAGGTTTAGCCAGACATGGATGGGCTAAATCTCCACAATTGAAATAAACTAAAAAAAGAAAATACTCTTTTTTTCTTCTGCTTCACGTCCCTGCCCGAGCCTCTACGTCTCTCTTTTTCTTCCTTCCTAAGACCTGAATGAATCCTCCCCACGTCCGAAACTCCTTATATAGCTGCTGGAGTGGTGAAAATCAGATTTGAATTGGATTTGGAAAGCTATGCATGCCTAGTGAAAGCTTTTTCGTAGCCAAGTTTGGTACCTCGAAACACGCCACTTTTCTTGCTCAAATTCTAAATAAACACTGTCTCTTAGTACTTTCTTGCGTTCTCTACATGATAGACGGTTCAGATCTGCCATATGATCAAAAATGGTGGCCCAAAACCGTCTGGAAAAGTCAGTTTTCGCGGATGTGCGAAACCTTTCGCACCATTTCGCTGTTGTGATCGGTGGGCCCTACAGAAGCATTTTCTAAAAAATTTACCTGGTCTATTGGATTCAGAATGAAATTTCAGTCAAGAATGAGTAGTTTTGAACGTCCATTAACGTGGCCCAGAGAAGAAATAACTAAAAGATAAGATTTGAACGCTATCGGACAGCTCTTTTGTGGCCCCTGTATCGCACACGTGTGTACGCATGGGTACAAAAGGTCAGCATGTTTTTGTAGTATTCGAGCCCCTCTACACGGTGAACGGGTCAGATTTTCCGTATGGTCAATGGGTAGGGCCCACAACCGTCCGCAAAAACGGCCAGCGGCCGTTCGTTACGCAGCTGAAAACGGCAAGTGTCGTTCATGCACGGGGCAGGCTCTGTTTAAATTTTGAAAGCGGTCTGGTGCTCAAGGTACATACAATGTATGTGATGTACAAGCACCATATGCAGGGCCTACTATAATGCTTATCGAAAATCTGCACCGTCTATCCACAGTGAAATGACAAATGGGTTTTCATTTTTTTTGGGTATATTTTTTTTTCATTTCTTTGTTCATCTGTGCCGGTTCCGGTTCGGTTCTGGTTCTATTCCGTTTTCACGGTTCGGTTTCGGTTCCGGTTCCATTCCGTTTTCACGGTTCGGTTCTGGTTCCGGTTCCATTCCGTTTTCACGGTTCGGTTCCAGTTCCGGTTCCATTCTGTTTTCATGGTTCGGTTTCGGTTCCGGTTCTAGGGTGTTAACGGTTCGATTCCGATTCCAAAAATTGTAGAACCATTAGGAACGGTTCGGTTCTGGTTTCACCCCAAAACCAGACCAAACCGACCTGTGTGCACCCCTAATTAGAGCTAGCGTTGGGAGCTGGATTTAATTTAAAGACAAGGAATCTATGACATCTAGCATGAAGTTCGATGTAAAGAAGTATTACAGAACAAACAAATTCAAACTATGGAAGGTGAAGATGAATGGACTTTTAGTTTAGTAAGGATTGGAAGACGCATTCCTTGGAAAGCGACCAGAAATTATGAAAGAAGAAGAGTGAAATAAGTTAGATCAAAAGGACAATATCTCAATTCAGTTGTGTCTAATAGATAAAGTCCTCTAGAATGTTATGAGAGAGAAAATCACGGCTGATACATTTACGAAGTTAAAGAACATCTATTTGAAGAAGTCACTTGAGAATCGTTCATATCTGAAGCTATAATTGTTCAATCTGAAGATGGTTGATGGGGTTGACGTTGAAACCCATATTAGTAACTTCAATAGACTTGTTTGCATATTTTTGGATGTAGATAAGGAGATGAAGGATGAAGTTCAAGCATGTATTTTGTTGAATTCTCTTCTAGAATTGTATGGGTCATTCAAAGACTCTTTATGCACCGATATAACGACCATTAGTATTGAGATCATTATCTCAACTCTTAAGTCAAATGCGATGAGAAAGAAAAGTGGTGACTTGAGTGCTTCTAAAGATGCATTAGTTACGAGGTAGAGAAATTCTAAGCGGTACAAATGATTATCACAATCGAGATCGAAATCTAGGGGTAAGGCCAAAGGCAAGCCGAAGTGCTGGAGTCGTGGCATGACAAGACTAATAAAAAAGGATTATCAGAATCCTAAGTCTAGAGAAGAGAAATCATAGGGTTCTTTTAGAAAGGTCAACACCGCGAAATCTAGTAAGGAGGCGAGTGGTAGTGGCGTGTTGACTGCATTAAAATTTGAGTTTTTCGACGATGAATGGATTTTGGATACGTGAGCCTTATATCACATGACCCCTCACAAGAGTTAGTTCATCAGTTATAGTGAGTGCGATTATGGCCAGGTGTTCATGGGCAATGACAACGTCTGTAACGTGGTTGGTATTGGATAGTTGTAACATCCCGAATTTTTACCAACCTGGGATTAGACGTTCTTAGGCAATGGGTCAACCAAAACACCTTGGTAACCGCTCAGAACCCAATTCCATAGCCAAAGAAATCACTTAGGATTAATTCCTTTAGAAATTAAGCGTAAGTTAGCTAGCGCTACGCTGAAGTAGCTATGAAATTGTCCCTGATCGCTTTAAATAGGTTCTATAAGACCCAAAACTTATAGAATCAATGGTGCTATAATACCCTGAAACCTAGGATCAAACTCTAAACCGGTTTGTTCTCGGGAACCCTTTGAAACTTTGTATTAGATCTAGACCGCGCGTCGAAAGTCCGATATCTGCTATCTTAAACCGTTATGACCGCTTGGCTGGACTTGACAATCGTTTCGAAAATCAAGGCCAACCGATGTTTAGATGCTATTTCATTAAGTCTGGAGTGAAGAGAGTGAGAAAAGGGTTAGATTTGAAAATTTTAATTCAAATCTGGCACGTGACTTGGCGCGTTATTATTAAGCGTTCTGACCGTCAGAATTCAACCAAATTATACCATCGGATCAGGAAAAATTTCTCTTTCATGTCATGAGACTTGTAGACCTGATCTATGTGCGATGACTGCTGAACTGAAATTGGACCGCCACGTGCGATCTGCGAACTCTGCCGGACTGAAAAATGGGTGTGAGCAACATCCAGTGACCATGAGCTTAAGTCCGACCCCGTTCGGCCAGGAGACCTCCAGAAATGCTCTTTTGGATCGAAACAGTCCAGATTTGGTTATACCTCAAGTGAGCTTTGTTCCCAAGCCTATTTTGGAAAGGTTTTAGCATATATAAGGGCTTTAAACCCTCTCACAACCCTCCCATCCGAATTTGCTTGAAACCTTAGGAAAAGAGAGAGAAAAAGTGAGAGATTGTGAGAGACTGTGGGAGAGATTTTCCTGCCACTTGCTGCAGCTATTGCACGTGGTAAAGCAACGCATCCCAATCACTTTGCCGGTGATTCCAACGCATTTTTAGGTAAGAAAAAACTCTAACTACTTGCTGATTTAGGATCCTTTCGATTCCATAGCAAAGTAGCTTACGTATCTTGTGTATTAGGTTGCCTGTACGCCGTTGATAAAGCGTATACGCTCCGTTCAAAACGATACACATCTAGGGTAAAAGGTGAGGATTTTAGACTCTTTGATTGACTGATTTCAAAGCTTTCAATGTCGTTTAATAGTAGATTATAGACGGTAAAGCCGTTTGACATGTACAACATGTTGTCCGTTTTCCGTTTCGTAAACATACGGTAAATATGAGATTTAGGGTATTTTAGTCATTTGTATGAAATATTGCTTACGTCCATATTTTGATAAAATATTTTTCATGGCTATTTATCGTGTTAGAATATTAGGAATGCGTGCATGATTGGTTTGGCGAAGAGATTCGCCCTTAAGCGCACCTTGAGTCAACATACGCTATGTAGACTAAAGTGTGTAATCTAAGTGTTTGTATAAATGTTTGTATTAGTATGTATTGAGTAAATGGTGTTGTGTAGGAGTTTTGAGATTGAATTCTCAAGTAATATGCTGATGTAAATGATTTCCATCATGTTGGCTATATGTATTGATTTCATTATATACATGAAATGCATGTGTGGGATGATTTGCTTAAGTTGTATGTTATAATATGTGTCAACATGCTTACAATGTTGTACTTCATTTCTGTTACTCACCTATGCTTATTGATGTTGATGCACTAATGATTGGGGCTATGACCTAGTCCAGGCAGTCGGTAATGGATCAAATTCGTGGTTGGTTTTTAGGTACCACAAAGGACGCGTCGATGAACGTGAGTCATGTTTTGGGTTGGCGGCAGTGGTTAGGCCACATGAAGTGTTTCATGCACTTCATGTCGTTCAGCTTGAGATGCGCTCGTACTAGTCGAGCCCGTCAAGTAACCCGACTGGCCATTGTATGTTCATCATGTATGAGTCATAACTGTTTGAAACTAGGGTACTGAACTTACCATTGGAAACTCTGTTAACCATGGTACCTTGATCCATAAAGACTCATGAGCTGGGCATGATGGTATGGGACACCGTGGTCGAGCTGTAGGCCTACGCTGGGGCCACAAACCTAGCCGTAGTGACCAGTGAGCACCCTACTCTGAGCAGATTATGGTGGTATGTGATACTATATTCTTGTTGTCGGCCTACATTGATAAGGTGATGGGGGAGTGGAGCAACGAGTGCGAGCAACAGCCCTGACAGCCCTTTGTAGTGACCTTGAGTTTATCCTGACACCGCATGGGGGCGACGAGTCCTGATGCAGTCTTAAGGATAATTAGGCCTGTATTGATAAGGTGATGGGGGAGCGGTGCAATGAGTGCGAGCAACAGTCCTGACAGCCCTTGCAACGACCTACAAATATAACATCGTATGTGATTTCTAGGAGTGACGACCCTAGAAAAGATCTGTGTTGGGATTGATATAAGGGAAGTACCTTAGTTTTTCAATATTGTTGTATGAAAAGGACTAATAATAACTCGGTAATCATATCAACATTACATTGTATGTGCCTGGAAGATGTGGAGCACTGAGCGGTACGTAAGCATGTCGCGGACGCAGATGGTGTCGTATGAGGAAAAATGTCGGTGAGGGCATCCATCATGTCATGTCATATTGCATTAACAACAGTATCTAGGAATGTTTGATTAATTGGTTTACTATTATCAAATGATTGATTTGAGAACATGCTAATCTTTGCTCTATGATTCTACTAAGTTAATTACTCACTCCCACGTTACGGGATGATGTTGCGGACACCAAACAGTTCCTATCTTAATTGCAGATGATGACGATGCTTGCGAAGTAGAGCCGGACTTGATGATGATGAGGAGGATCCCTCCTATATGCAGGTTCTGATTGACGGGGTTACAGGGTTACTGATTAGATGCCAATATACTTGGTATTTTGCCTTTTTCTTACACACCCATGTATATTCTTTTTATTATTTTTGGAGTATACATGTATACGTTTAACTTGGTAATATGTTCACACTTTGGAGACCCATAACAGTTCATATATTTTATATATCTATTACATTCTTCCGCTTGCTAATTTAACTGTCTCTGGAGTATGATATGTTCTTTTGGTCTAATCCTACTCACGTTTTCTGCACTAATATGAACAACATTCATCCATCATTGAAAATGTTACAAAAATGATGTCCTGAAACTCGGGAGTGGAGTTTTTGCTCGACCCTCGATTTTCGGGATGTTACACTAGTTGTGCATCAAAATGCTTGATGACATAGAGCGTATCTTGATCGATTTAAGATATGTTCCTGAGTTGAGGATGAGTCTGATATCTCTGGGTGCAAACTCACCGGGTTTGATCGTGTCGTTAAGGTTTTAAAGGGGGCACTTGTAGTCATTAAAGCATAGAGGAATGATAACCTTTACAGGTTGATTAGAAAAACTTTATTGGGTGGAGCTGCGACATCTGTAGCAGATTCCACGTATGCACGTATGTGGCATACACACTTACGCCACATGAGTAAGTAGGTTATTAAGGTACTTTCTAATCATTATTTGATCACTGTTTTGAAAAACATTGATTTTAATATATGAGCATTGTATATAAGGTAAACAATCAGTGCTATTTTTTAAGTCTGGAAAACATGTTTGTAAGGGGGTTTTTTATTATATGCATTCTGATATATAGGGGTCGTCTGCCATAGTTTTTAGTGGATTGTAGTCATGGTTCATTACGTTCATTAAAGACTATTTCAGAAAGGTGTAGGTTTATTTTTTGAAAAATATATCCGAGTTTTTCACCAAATTAAAATTGTGGAAGGCGATGGTGGAAAAATAGTTAGAGCAAAAGGTGAAAGTGTTGAAGATAGACAACTGAGAAATTCACTTCTAGAAAATTCAATCATTTTTTTTTAAAGATGGAGGGATCATGAGGCACAACAGTATGCGCTACACCAGAGCAAAATAATGTGGTTGAGTCGATGAATCAGACTCTCTTGGAGAGGGCCCAATGCATGATAAGTAATACTAGGTTGGGCAAAGAAATGTTGATTGATACCGTTAATACGACTTGTTACTTGGTGAATCAATCTCCTCCTATTATTATTGATTGTAAAATTTTAGAAAAAATGTGGATTGGTCAGCAGGTAGACTACTTGGGGCTGTAAGTATTTCGTTACGATGTTTAATATCATGTAAACATCAGTTGAGAGAGATAAGCTGGACCAAAGGGCTAAAGTCGGCTATAAATGTTCAAATATATAGAGATGAGACATAGAAAGAGATACATGAATAAATGGAGCAACCACCTGTGAGAAAAAAATACATTAATAGATCATAGGCTATCAGTAAGATACATGGATGACTCTATTATTGCATTTGCCCTCATTATGGATGATGGAGATTCGTCTACTTTTTAGGAAGCACTTGACGATGTAAATGCTAAAAAGTGAAAAGTGATGATGCATGACGAGAAGAAGTCATTGTACAATAATGAGACGTGAGAGCTGATGGAGCTTCCCATAGAAAGATTCAAAATGTAAAGGGTGGAGAGTAAGGTTTGCAGGTTGAAGAGATCATTGCACGGCATGAAACAATTGGCTAGACAGTGGTACAAGAAATTTGATTCTTTCATGATGAGTCAGAAGTTTATCAGAAGTGAGTATGATCATTACATCTATTTCAAGATCCCGGGTGATAGGAAGTTCATGATCTTAGTATTATATGTTAATGTCATGCTTATCGCCAGTCATAACATGTTTAAGATAGACATACTGAAGGCTTATCTATAAGGGACAATTGAGATCTGGGGTTGCAAAGATGGTCTCGACACTGACATACACATAGATTGGAAGAGTAGAAAATTATGATTTATCTTGAGAATGTATTGGTGAAGTATGAGATGGACAAAACAAAGTCAGTTAGTGTCTTAAAATAAATGAAGAAAAGCAGGTTATGTCTCATGTGTCTTATTCGAGTGTGGTTGGCATATTGATGGATGGCATGATCTGTATGAGATCATATATTTCACATGCGGTAAGCGTTGTTAGCAAATACATGTCTAATCACGACAAGCAACACTGGAATGCAATGAAATGGATACTTCGATATATTTGAGATACGAAGGACTACGTCTTAACATTTTAAAAATCAAGGGGCAAGTTAGTAAGTTATGTGGATTCAGATTATGCGGGCAGTGTGGATAATAGAAGGTCAACTTTTGTTTACTTGTTTGTGTTAGCGGGGATGCTAGAGAAAGGCGATGTGACTCTCGAGAAGATACATACAAGTATAAATCCGACAAATATGCTTACCTAGGTGGTTTATATAGAGAAGTTCAAGTTCTGTGTGACTTTTTTGGGTATAGTAAAGATAGAGTAAAGACGAAGTATGCACGAGAAATAATGATTGTGTAGTTGTAAGACCTGCATCTTAGTCCGTACTATTCTGTAGGTTCCCGCGATCCTCCTTGTTGAATTCCGATAACCCACGACCTGTAATTGGTGTTAGCACATGACCTTGAGTTACACGCCGTCAACCCTAATAGACTCAACCCGAGACTTGTAACTTATCGACCGCGTCGTCGCCGCGGTTCTGATGCCGTGTCTCGCGCTCCGAGGAGATACCCAGGCCAGGAGATGTGGGCCCGCATTCAGTTTGAGAAAAACGTCACACGTTGTTAAACTTAAGAGAATCTCTACCCAATGTCATATCCATCAATCAGGCAATCCCATCAAGGGTCAAGTACATGTCAAGTACACAATCACCTCATACCCATCCCCAAGCAATCCCTTCAAAAAGTTCTTACACACCCCATACCTTTCTTACACAATCTACCCTTAAAGTCAAAAAGTTGTTACACACCCATCACTCACCACATCCATCACTCCATCACCCATCCCTCTCTCTCTCTCATTTCTTAAGCTTATTCCCAAGCAAAAAAAAATCACATGTCCAAACATTTTCTAGCCTCCATGAGAGCTTGTATGTGGCCCACTTCCTACCCTCTCATCTCTCATCTCAACCATCAAATCTCTATCTCTTCCGTTAGGATCGAAGCTAATGAGTAAAGGAAGCCAATGAATCAAGAAGAAGTGGACAGTGGGTGATCTTGGACTCATATTTTTTTTCCTTTTGTTATTTATTTGTTTTGTGATTTAAGGGCCACATATGGTGGGACCCACCTTGATGTATGTTTGTATACAAGAGGGGCCCATAGTGGTGGGCCCCCTCCGTTATCGCCGATCTCTCTCATCTCTCTCTCTATGATGAATGGCTCACCTATGATGCGTGTATTTTATCCATGCCACCCGACGAATGAGTCACCTTGATCCCAAATTGGGGCATGCATGACTGGACGGTCACACATGCCCGGATGAAGGGAAAAATACATATAAGCTTGATCCAAATTTGGTGGCCCACTACGTGGGGCCACCATGATATTTGAATGTCATCCAGCACCGTCCAGCTTGCTAGACGATGGGCTGGACGGGCTGGCCGGTGGGACCAGACCCATAGCTCCAGTGGTAGGCTGAGTGAAAGTTACCTCGTTGCAACACTGAGGTCTTGGCATTGACTGCCTAGTGAGGGTGGCTATCAGTGAAGTGTGAGTTGACGGTGGGTTCCATGGGACCCATCCCCGTCCTCCATCCATTCAGATGGGCCACACCATCGTGTGTGTGTTCATCCAAGCTGTCCACCGTCTTTGGATGGTGGGACCCACCCCATGTGTGGGGTTGCTGTGATATATGCAACTGTCCAAGGCCTGGACGTTGTATATATGTTCACTCCTCATGTGCAGGGTTGTGATGTAGTAATAAACTCAGTAAGACCGAGGTCGAATCCCAAGGGACTGATACTTGTTCGTAATCTGAAATTAAGTAGAACTAGAACTAGGCTAAGAGAAAATCTAAATCGAATAAAAGTGAATGAATACTGGTGAAATATTAATCTAAAATCTAAAAAATTCAGTTGTAGGAAACTAGGGATTCAGAAGATCCACTTGTAGAGATCAGGGAGATCTTATGCCTGCATTAAAAACTCAACTGGACTTAGAGTCCATCTTCATCCACTTGAAGGTGTAACCATGGAAATCAAGACTGAACTTACTTTTGATATAGTTTCAAAGAGATGAAAGGTATATGAATTAGAATGGATTCCATCACCAAACCATGCCCAGGAGATAAAGAAACCAACAAAATTAAACTAATTACCAACCAATCAACAATGCATGAGGGTTAGGAAGAGTACCGTCATCTAACCATACCCAGGAGACGATGGTGAACAACAGGGCTTCCTGACGTCATAAACATAAAGGGAAGGAAGATGCTCAAAGCTATCGCAGATCCATTGTAATTTTAGTCACAACAGACCATTAAAAACTCAAAACATTCCCATTAGTAAACTAAAATCAACATCAAATCAGTCTTAAATAAAAGGCACAAGCAATAGGTCCTCCCATCACGTTACAAGCTTCACCTCTTAGCCCTAGCTAAGAGGTTTAGCCAGACATGATGCGGCTAACTCTTAAACGAGATAAATAAGAAAATAAATAAATAACTAAAAAAAACTCTAACTACTCTTTCTCGTGCAGGCACATCCAAGCCAAGGTCTGATGATCTCACGTCCTCTCTCTCTCCTTTATAGCAGTAAGAAGACGGTGGCTTGGAGTCGGCTACATGCATGAATCACAATCCGACCAGGAGTCGGATTCCGTTCCGGTGCACCCTGTTTTTACACAGGGACAATCGGATGCTCGTTGTTGTCCACTGATGTACCTTCGATCCCATCTGTCAGCATGGGGATAGACCAAATCTCCTTCCCTATCATCTGGATGGTCCGGATACTGCACTCAGATTGTATAAATGGGCCATAATAGTTCCCAGTGGAAGCTAGTGCATGCGCAATCCAATCTATGCACTCTGTTCTGCGCAGTGAAAGTGCAAAAATAGTTCGCGTGTAGTGACTGCTACAAGGCCAAATGATCAGGCCTTCCTGATCTTGACATCTTGGTCGGGATTGGGACTCACATCCTCTGATTTTGGGCAGTGTGGATCATCCGCTGATCGAGCCGAAAATGTTTGGACGATTCAGATTGACGTCTGGATCGAAGGTGATGGCCCACAAAGCTTCGTCTGCAACTCCCTGTGCGAAACAGAGTCTCCACAAGTCGACTCTCTGAAATGCGTTGGCCCACTTATTGACGCAAAGTAGAAAATTTACTCCGTCCATTGGTTTCAGGACAAAAAACCATCCCTGAAGGAGTATTTTTTTGGAGTTGATTCGGTGTGGTCCACACAATCTTTTATGCTACCGTTCATCTTGCATGTGGCTGAGATCTTCACTCATCTGCTTTGCATGGTGGAGAAAGGACACCTAGGCGAGATCAATACCCCCCTCTGAAGTGAATCAACGGTCTGGATCGTTCTTTTGAATGATGCATGGGGCCTACTAAGCAAAATCGACGGCCTGCATAAAGACGTTGGCTAGTTTTGATATTTTTGTAAAAAATTACGGGTCAAAGACCCCCTTAACCTAGAATGCAATCCGGTGCGATGCAGGTGCTCATGTGCTGTGCACATGCACTCACATCATTGGGCCCTAACTTGCTGTTTATGAGAGATCCATTCCGTTCATCTGCTTTGCCACCCCCTTTAAGGGGTTAAGGCCAAAATTAAAGTATATACAGATGCCAGGTGGGCTCCAATTCACTAATTTATGGGCTGATCTGTCTGTTGGGCCACTTTCAAAGGGATCGAATGGATGAAATTTGATGTGTACGGTTAATTTATAGTCCTCAGGCCATATATGAAGGTTTGAGCCGAATGGATGGTGGAAATCCTGTGATCTTGCATTCTGGCTAACTTTCAGGCCACTTGAGCTTCAATTTCTCGATTTTCGTGGATATATAGCGTGTAAATTCATCGATCTTAGTCCCACGGAGTCCGTCCCTTGCTTTGGTGAATTTTGAGAGTTAAATCTCAGCTTTTAGCACCTTATTTAAATCCAAGCTCGTGAATACACTCTGCATCATAAACACGATTAAATCAGGCCATTAAACAGTATCATACTCGTAAATCCAGGCAATAAATGGGGTCTGATATGCAGTATTTGACCCTCAACGATATACATTATATATATATTATATATGATATATATATATAAATATTATATATATATATATATATATATATATATATATATATATATATATATATATATATATATATATATATATATATATATACACACACACACACACACTTGCTGTGGTGGGCCCTATGTGGGACCCACCTCTATTTTTTAAAAAAAAAAGAAGGGAAAGGAAAAAGGCAGCCATGCTGCACGTGCTGCAGATCCCACATGATGTATGTGTTTTACACATGCTGTCCATCTATTTTTGATGGTGGGACCCACTGCCATCTGATGACAAAAAGTTCTATGGGTCCCACTAGTAAGGACGTCGGATATTTTATAACAATAATATTATATATTTTATATTATATAATATATGCATGGTGGTGGCCCTACGTGGGACCCACCTTTGCCTTCCTAAGTGCAGCCAGCTGCCTGTGTAGTACCCATCTAGCTACTCCTTTGTTCGCAGCAATCCCGCAGGCCCCACATTGATGTATATCGACAACGTCCACTATTTGAACGCTGGGGCCCACCACGATGCATGTGTTGTATCCATGTCGTCCAACCATTTATGAGATCATTTTACAGCATGAGAAAATAGTGGTGAGCCAGATCTAAAGTTCAAGTGGACCACACCATTTAAATAGTGGACCGTGACATCACCGTTCAAACTCCTAAGGGCCACGATAGTTTCCAATTAAGTTGATAATTATTTTCATTTCATCTATCTCTATGATAACTAATGAATAGGTAGGATCTTAAATACATAAGGGTGGGCCCGATTTGATATACATTTGGCCTATTTGATCGATGTTGAGGGTCAAATATTGCATATCAAATCCCAGTTATTACCTGATTATACGAACATGATACTGTTTAACGGTCCGATTTAATCGTGTTTGCGATACAAGGTATAATTGCGAGCTTGGACCAAAACAGGGTACTAAAAGTTAAGATTTAACGCTTAGAATTCACCAAAGCATGATATGGACTCCAGGGGACTAAGATCGACAGATTTACATGCAAGAGATTCGAGAAATTTGAAAAACTGAAGCTCAAGTGGCCTGAAAGTCGGCTAGAATGAAAGATCACAGGGTTTTCATCATCTGTTCAGCTCAAAACTTCATACATAGCCTGAGGACTACAAATGAACCGTACACGTCAAATTTGAGACATTGGATCCCTGTGTAAGTGGCCCAACGGTCAAATAGCCCCTTAAATCCTTAAGTGGGGCCCACTTGATATCTGAATATGCTTCAATTTTGGACTCAACGTCTCAAATGAGATTATAAGACGGAAGGGTGGTGTGGATTTCTCACGAGCATCACGAGTGGACCCCACAGGTGAGGTGGGAGTGCACCGTGCGATGCACTCCAAAGCTGCACCAAATCAAGGCACTCGGTCAGCAGGCGCTGACCGGAGCCCATGCGCAAACCAAATAGTGGACGATGTTGTTTGTCTGTTCTCATGTTGTGGGCCCCACTCATTAATCATTTGGAAGATCAGGACCGTTCACTGTTCCAGTATGGTGGGGACGACCACATTCATGGTGCTCATTTGGTCCCATGGATGCACTCAGGCAATCTCCATCATAAATCGTAAGATGGACGGCAGCGAGCAAAGTTCAGTGGACCACATCTAAGTCAATCCAATCTCGCCATTCCTGGACGATTTTTCATCGTGAATCTAATAGACGACATGGATTTCTCCATCATCGACAATCTGGGACCTACTTACCATCACAGAACGAAGGCATTGACTCTGTTTCGCAAAATAGAGCCTGCGAACGATCAAGATGGGCCACGTTGCAGTTTTCGGGACAAGCATCTAAACCTTCCAATTGCCCTGTGGAGAGGCCAAGACCCTCACAAAGCTCGTCGTTCGGCCTAATGCACATGTACACACGTGGAATATTGTAAAACACAGAATGGATGACAAATTCTTTACCAAAAGATAAATCAAATGGGCCATACCAAACCCAATCCAAAAACGTCCATATCTAAATTATTTTTCGTGCCACATCCAATGGATGGTTTGGATTTCTCAGAAAATCCCGATCATGGACCCCACCGTCAACACAGCACAACCTCTGTTGCGTTGGTTGCTCCGTTGTTACGTATCTCTTTGCGTATGTTTTCCCACCGACTTCAGAAGCATCGGTTCTCTAAACCAACCTCTCTACCGCCCTTAGCAGGCTATAAAGAGAGAAGAAAGGAGAACAAAAAAGGGGAACGAGGGAAGGAAGAGGCTACAGCTGAGAAGAAGGAATGTCAGAGGGAGAGAGTTCTGTTGAATCTTTCTTTATTTAATTAAGTTTTTTTTTTTGATTATTTCTGAGAGATCTAGTCCTATCATGATAGGCTAAACCTCTTAGATAGGGTTAAGAGGTGAAGTTTGTAGTATGATGAGAGACTTTTTGCTTGTGCCTTTTGTTTAGATTGATCTAATGTTGATTTTAATTTAATTAAGGGATTTTTTTTAGTTTAATGGTTTGTTGTGACTAAAATTACAATAGGTCTACGATAGCTTTGAGCATATTCCTTTCCTTTTTATGTTTATGACGTCAAGAAGCCCTGTTGTTCACCATCATCTCCTGGGTATGATCGGATGACGGTACCCTTCCTAACCTTCATACATAATTGATTGGTTGATAATTAGTTTAATTCTGTTGTTTACTTTGTCTCCTGGGCATGATTTGGTGATGGAATCCATTCTAATTCATATACTTTTCATCTCTTGAAAACTATATTAAAGAAAGTTCAGTCTTGATTTCCATGGTTACACTCTTCAACTGGATGAAGATAGGACTCTAAGTCCAGTTGAGTTCTTGAAGCAGACATAAGATCTCCCTGATATCTACAAGTGGATCCTCTGAATCCCTAATTTTCTTTCCCTGAATTTTATAAATTTTAGATAATTATTTCACCATTATTCCCTCATATTTACTTGATTTAATTTACATCTTATTCTAGTTCTAGTCCTGGTTAGTTTCAGATTACATACAGGTTTCAGTCCCTATGGATTCGACCTGGGTCTTACCAAGTTTATTACTACATCACAACCCTATACTTGGGGAGTGAACAATCGACCCATTTGAATCGGCCAATTAATTTGGTCCATTTGAATCGGCCTAATCGATCGACCCATTTGATGTATATGAAGTCCGATGCGATGTGTGTGAGCCCATGAGCGAGGCCCAATGTAATATATGTGTATGGCCGTTATATTATTTATGAGTTCATTATGTAGGCCACTCCTTGGAAGCAATGTTAGTTAGATGTCCACATTGCGGGGCAATGATGGTTAGATGTCATCATTGTGACCTTCCCTTGGGCCTTGTTAGGCCTATTCTCTTCGTGGGTTAACTCAAATAATTGGGCCCTATTCGCTGTAGGTGGATAACTCTATGTTACCAGATTTGATATAACCACGGCTGAGTGTCAATCTTTATATATGATTGATTGGCTGATCATCTATGGACCCCGCCTTGCTTATATATGCTGTTTGTTGGTGCCGATCATTGATGCCAATTATTGGTGTCGATTATCGAGGTCGATGCTGATTATTGACCTTGATTATCGATGTCGATTATTGATGCCAATTATTGAGGTCGATGCCGGCTATTGATACCGATTATAAGTATGTGACAACATAACATCATGATACATACCCATGCGCATCATCTGTATACTTGTGTTGAGATGAGTGACTGATCATAGCACATGCCATTGGACAGATTGTTATGAGACTCCCTGGTGAAGGGAGATGCCCACATTAGTGTGTGGTACGCACATGATTGCTGTATGACTGGATTACGTAATTCATGCATCTCGCATTGTGTGACATGTATACTGTACGCCCTAGCAACATCAAGGCTATAGCTTCCACATGCATATCGTGATTGACAGGATTGGATACTGAAAATCTTGTTCTACATGGGATGCTATAGATATTCTTGGGTGAAAGTTCCTAAACCCTTATGGTATCAGGAGGTTGCTTCAACCTCTAGACAGAGTAGATGCATAGGTGCCGAGTGTTGATTACCAGGAGGCCGTGCTTTTTCACTGTGTCGTGGTAGGTTGGAAGGGGGTACGATTTTACCCACCCGAGAGGAGAGGGCAAAGCTAGGCTGAGTTTGACCAGCTCGAGGAATGAGTCCGCTATCGATGAGTTGATTCCGATATTGACACGTAGATAGTAATGTCTTTTCCACTCACCTTGTTGCGCGCGATGGGACAACAATCTAGTTGGAGTGTACTAGACTCTAGTTATATTTCAGCGTTAAACTGTATTGATATGTGGACTTAGATGAGGATTTGTATACTTGAGTTGTATCTCATATTGCATGACCTTGGTATGACCGACATCATTCATGTATTGCAGCGCATAGCCTTAGTACGGCCAATAGTATTCATGACTTCATCAGCATATTACTCATTACTCTGATATTGCATAATTATATTACTACACTGCGCACACACCTTCAACGCCCTCTAGGCTTTTCATAAGCTTATGCACGATCGTTGTGTGCAGGTAACGTTACATCGCATCAGCGCTGAGGTTAGAGCGCACGACAGATCATTTTGGAGCTTTTGTCTATTATCATTATATTTCCCTTTATGCGCACTGTACTTATAAATTTTTTGATCATAGTGAAAATGTAATGGAGTTTTTAGTTGTTGTTTGTGAGTTATGCCTTTGGTTATGCTTATTATGAATCAAACTGATGTTGAAAATTCTTCTCGTAGCATCCTAGGATCAGAACCTGGTGAATGGGCACTGGGAGCTGAGAATGGGGTACTACGGAGGCTGTCAGCAGTGGATTCGTCGATGAAAAATTTTGTGAGTCTAGCTTCCGAGTTTGGGTCGTGATAGTAGTTATCATAGAGACGAGGTAGAGATGGAGGATTAGACATGGTGTGTTGCAGCATGAAGATTAGAGTCATGATAGAAATTGCTGAAAATCATATACCTCAAATTGACGTATGGATGGATGTAATAAGATCGAACACTGTCTTCCTCAGGGGATAATTACTTTGAATCCACGGAGCTTCTTTGGACTCATCACAGAGATTCCTCGAATCCATGAGGAGAGATAGAAAATAGAAACAAATTATAATAAAATTAAAAATAAATTGATTGATAGATAAAAACAAATTTACAATCCTTTAAATAGTGATACCAGACATATGAAAAAGTTTCAGAATCAAACTTCAACTCAAACTCCCTAAAAATTGTGACTTACTATAAACAGTATACTTACTATTTATAAATGGTCATGATTTCCACTAACCTTCCAGGTTTTCGGCCAAAAATAGTAAGTGTCCTATTTGGCCTAACCACGTTGTTCTCCTAAATTTTCTAAGCCCTTTTCATGTTGGACACAACTCCTAAAGTTCAATGGATCAAAAGTTATGATCGAATTAAAACTTACGATAAATATTAAAAACAGAAATAAAATAGATTTTCGACCATCGATCTGATGGAATCTCACAAATTCAGTGTGGGCAACCCGGCATAATGGGTTGGGTGGCTAAAGTAGCTTCTCCTTCCCAAAATCATATATGGTACGTAACTCATTCTGATTTGCGAGATATGCCTGTTTTAGTATTCTGACGGTCCTGATCACTTCCGCCTTCAATCAGGCCTTCTTTAGACCATTTTGGACATGAAAGTGCTCGCGACGAGCTCTATATCACAAATCTATGCTGAAAATGGGGCCATCGACTGGTCGACAATTTGGTTGATAGGTTGAAAACTATGGTTGATAGGTCGACTCGACCGATTGACACGTCTCGACCATTCGAATTGACAGGTTAACAGATTGCATAGTTTGCATGATTTGTTTATATTTCCTTTTCTACTTATGTGTGTGCACACTTGGAATCAGTAAGGTTTCATCTCTTGTAATCATCATATTGTGCCGTTGTTTTTTATCTTTTCGAAAAGTTTTTTCCATTTAAATTCAAAATAATCTCTATTGGATTTACTTGTGTAATTGTAATTACTTTGTTTCATTTTGTTCCGTGTGCTTTTGCGGTCCTGATATATATAATTTATAAGAAGGGAAAAAAAGACAAAAAAAGAGAGACTGAGAATAGAGGCGAGGAAGGGCCCAACAGATGGGATGTGAATGTAGATGCGTGGACCTGAGATAACGGTTGAAATCGCTTTCAGAAGACAAGGCGACAGTCACCCCGTCTGAAAAACAATATACCTTCTATTCAAATTCCTATCTCTTTTATCTGAAGAAGACAAAGCAGGGCCTCGATATCTAAGCATCTTTTTAACCAGCTAGAAAAGAACAAACGGCTGGTATCAGGTGTCACCACCCATACCCGCAACAGAACTGCCCACTTGAATTCCTTTCACTTTTTCTTTCCCCCTCACCCCTTTTTCTTTATTGTTTTCAGCAGAAACAATAAAAAAAACAAACGGCTACCAGTTACTACTATTTTCACCATAGTTGAAGACAATGCCAGTGACCACATAAGAGAAGAATAAGGGGGAAAAAAAATCTGGTGGTATCACTTGGACCGAAGTTAGCCATCAAATCCTCCAAACTAGTACGTTTGGGTCACATGTATGTGATCAGGATAATCATTTAATTGGCTCTTGTCATGGATGGACCACTCCCCCAAAATGTTCTCCGTTGGGTAACCTTAACCTTTGGATTCTGTCCTACGAACAGAAGTTCATGACAGAAATACAGCAATGGTTCTCGTTCAACTGAAAACTGTCACAATACTTAAGTGTGTAGGATCATTCAATCCGGGTATGGTCCATCCTGGAAAGGATACAAAAGGCCAATCGGCTGGATTACATGAACATGGGCACACGTGTGTAGACTTAGCAATGCTCTCCGAGTCTTCTAATAACCGCAAGAATAAGAAAGAAATTGTTTTCTGGAGTACTTTTTCAAATTCCAGATTGGTTTATTTAAATGGCCATGCCGTGATTCATGGACCGATGTCTTTCCGCCAGCCCATCAAACCATCCATCTTAATTGTTTTTTATTACGTACATATAATAATATATATAGACTAGAAATTTTTAATGACTGTAATTCCCGTTTACGTTGAATGTTATGTACGGCGTCTAGACGGGTAAGAAGGTACAACGGAGGGTAGTTGTTTGATAATCTAGCATGGCGTGACGGTTGATAACTAAGCATTTAAAACTGTACACGTCATACCTTGACTTATTAAGTTAAACTATACAAGTTCTACGACCCAACGTGGATGAGATCATTACCCAAATGATAGATAAGATCTGAATTCATCACCCAAAAGATAAGAACTATATTAAAGTAATTATGGTGGGTCATGTGCCCAATAAGTTAGTAATCTAGTGACACATGTTATACATGCAATTCTTGAAAGGATTTTTAATATAATCTAAGCTTCTACTTTAGATTTGTAATCCTTAAGCATTCTATGGATATATTTGGCACTATGAATTTGAGGGGATTTGAATTTCCCTTTATATTTGGTATCCTAAAGTAATTAGGGGCTTCAAATCCAGAAAATTTTAAATCAGCTTAAGGAAGGATTTGAAATCCAAGGTTGAAGCTTGTATTACATATAAAATCCAGAGTTGCATGCGTAACATGCGTGTTATTATGCCGCTACATATTGAATACATGGCCAACTAAAGATATCTCAAAATAATCAAATTATAAACTATAATTTCTTTAATAGGATAATATATGCCCTCCAAACATTGTCCATGTAAAGCAATGGCTAAAAGTAATTGGTTAGTCACTCAAATGTGATCATGTGCTTGTGGCCCATCTGAGATTTGGAAGTTCATTATTTTTGGGCAAAAAATATATTTCAAGAGGCTTATTACAATTATTGTATCAAAATTAGATAATACACTAATTAGAGATATTAAAGTTGATTTAGTAATTAAATTCAAATCCCTATAAATATGCTATGCGTGATAGTTACTTCTGGATTACAAGAGATTCCGAATACACAATGGCAGGATTCCAGGGGGTTCCAAATTTATGGGTTTTGAATCCACCCTCCCAAACAGGGCCTAAGTAATTTCATACTCTATCAGACTATGGTGCTTGTATGCAAGCTCTTAAAAATTGTACTCACGGTGAATATTAAGTGAAATTAAACTAATTTAACATGGATCTAGCTGGTGCCAAGTTACCGTCCAAAATCAGATTGACTGAACCATCTTTGGATTCATGGACACCCGTTGAAATTCGATTATTGATAATTTTGAATTTTATCCATCCCACGTGTCCACCAATAGACAGTCAAATAAATGGATAACAGTAGTTTTGGTTTATCATACATATAAATTGGGATTCATAAATTGGGTAGTTGAATTTAAATTACTTCCAGGTATGCAATTTCAAAGTAATTTTACAGTGCTTGTGTCTCATCCAACACGGCGTAGAGTTTTTCTCCTTTGATAATTTCTACATGAAAAAGCCATCTTACTCTTTATCAAGGTGGAAAGCTGCACAATGAGTAAAAGAAAAGGGAGATATTTCAACCATTGGTTGCGTGAGCTGCACTCATCAACTGTACAAGAGGCGCACCTTAGCTCAAATTAAGCTGACTAGGCTGTGAAAGTCATTGATGCTAAGGGCGCCGATTAGGTGCCACCCCGCCTGTTTGGAGTTCCGGACAGGAGCCACTGGCAGGCCAACATGATGTATGAATTTTATCTACACCGTCCATCTATTTTTACATATTATTTTAGGTTATGAAACCATAAATAACTAAGATCTAAGCCTCAAATGGATCACAATGTGGGGATTAAATTCTTACTGTTGAAAAATTATAGAGGGCTACAAAGGTTTTGCATCAAGATGATGGTTGCTTTTTTCACTCCATCCAAGTGTATATGACTATGTCAACATGGCAAATAAACAACACCATGAACCCTAAAAAGGTTTCAATAGTGGGCATCCTTAGCACAGCTGCTTCTCCACTTGAAACTTAACCATGCTTTATTTTTGATCCAGTATACCAAAATGTTACGTAAAAACAGATGTACGGTGTGGATAGAATTCATACATCATGGTGACCTCTCAGTAGCCCTCCCAGCCTCTGACTGTTCCGAGATCCAAACAGGCGGGGATGGTACCTAATCCGCGGGCCTGATGCAAACTGCAGTCGTCAGATCAGTTTGGTCCAGCCATTCTAAAATCTTATTTACGGGCATTTGTTCATTGAAAAAGACCCCAGTATATTTTCACTTTTAATCGTTAAATTCATATCCAGCAATCTAGCCTGCTAAATCAAATAGGTGTAATTGTTGGTTGATAATGTATCTATACTTGGACCATAATTTAGACTGTTTAATTTGAATTATATTATTCCGCATGCTTAATGTCTTACTAACTTATAAGTGCCCGAGTATCATCTATCACACTTTGCTAGAGTATTAAAGTAAAAAAAACACAAAAAGAAAAAAAAAAAAAAAGAAAAAAAAAGGTGTAGGTCGAAGCACTATTAAATTCATCCACACCGTTCAAAGTCGTAATAAACGGCTAGACCTTGAAAATGGAAGCTCCTTATTAAATGTAGGGAAGCTAATATAGCTTTCTTGCTCTTTGTGTATCCGATGGTTGCGAGAAGGGTCCGTCGTACTGTAATTCTCTTTCAACGTAGGAAACTGCAGTTCTAAACTGTTTAGTCCATGACACATATAATGTGTAACAAAATGTTCAATTCCGGAAAAATATGTTAGAAGAAATAAGTAAACATCTTTTAAAAAAAAAAAAAAAAAAAGAAGAAGAAGAACGGGGACAAGGGTATATTGGGCATTTCGAAATCGTGGTGGTTCGAACTCACAAGTGGTACTTGCACTTTTATCCCACCACAAGAACCGCTTACCGCACTTGGGACTTGGGGCCTATTCCCACAGCGAGAGGCCACGCCCTCGAGAGCCATAAAACCGCTTATGAGCACAAGGGGCCCACCCAAGTGGCCTTGTTCTCCCGAATCCAAACCGATTGCACATGGAGGTTTCTGGTCCCAACAGCCCAAGTGTCAGTTAGTCATGACGTTGGACGGATATCCCTCCCCCAAAACGTCTATTTATTCCCCGCGAAAACCACTGCCTTCTCATCGCAACCCCCCTTCTCTCCCTTCCCACGAATGCACTCTGTTTCCTCCATCACCTCTCTGTAGTCCCTCTCTCTCTCTGTCTCTCTCGTTTTCTTTTCTTTTTTGGCCATTCTAAGAAGATGGTCTCACAAGTATCAATTTCTTATAAAATGCTGAAAAACAGGAATATTTTGTGCAGGAAAATGGCTCTACTTGGGATTTTTTTGATAGGCTTTGTCTCAATTTTAAAATCGGTTCATGGGTATGGTGGAGGTTGGAATAGTGCTCATGCCACCTTCTATGGAGGGGGTGATGCTTCTGGCACAATGGGTACGTTCCAAATTGCTGTTACAATGCACACCCTAGGCGCATTTTAGAGGGGGGGTCAATTTGGATGAGCTTGTGTTATTGATTTTTTTTTTTTTTAATTTATTTTTCTTTGTTGTTGTTGTAGGTGGTGCTTGTGGCTATGGGAACCTGTATAGTCAGGGGTATGGGACAAACACAGCAGCATTGAGCACTGCACTTTTTAACAACGGGCTGAGCTGTGGGTCTTGCTATGAGATTAGGTGTGCGAATGACCCAAGGTGGTGCCTCCCAGGCTCGATTGTGGTCACTGCCACTAACTTCTGCCCACCAAACAATGCCCTCCCTAACAATGCAGGGGGTTGGTGCAACCCTCCCCAGCAGCATTTTGACCTCTCTCAGCCTGTCTTCCAACACATTGCTCAGTACAAGGCTGGTATTGTTCCTGTTTCTTATAGAAGGTATGCTTCCTTTTCCTTTGTTTTTGTTCATGTCACTCATGAATGTCCATTCTTAGATTAGTTACCTGTTTCTTTTGGGTATTTTTGTGGGTTATTCTCGAGTTTATCTCCCACTTTTCTTTTCTTTTTTCCCTGGATGATTTCCCTTTTGGGTTTTTATTTTATTTTATTTTTATATTTACCCTGAAATTTCCCTTACTTTTGGCCGAAGAGCTTGTTTTTTGTTGGTTTTTATGGTGGGTTGTTTGAATATTGTCCTGTTTGTGCTCATGTCTTTTTCTGGGTGCTGGGGCCATGTTTTTACCCTTACCAAACAAACGCTGTATTTTTATGACACCAGAAGCCTTGTGTATGTTGAGAAATTGTGGGTATACCTTTATTCCCTTCTTCTAAATGCTCTCCTGTCTTTTTTCCTTGTTAAAACTCTTTCAATGGTCTCAGCAAATGAGTTTTTACCCTTTTGTCTAGTTACATTACAACACTTGTAGTTGGTTTTATTCCACTTGCACTACGTGGCTCTTCTCATTTCTTTTCTTCGCACTGAATCTGTTTTGTTTTGTGCCTTGTAGGGTACCCTGCAAGAAGAGGGGAGGCATTAGGTTCACCATCAATGGCCATTCCTACTTCAACTTGGTCCTTATCACCAACGTGGGAGGTGCTGGTGATGTGCATGCAGTTTCCATCAAAGGTTCGAGGACTGGATGGCAGCCAATGTCTAGGAACTGGGGCCAGAACTGGCAAAGCAACACCTACCTTAATGGCCAAAGCCTCTCTTTCAAGGTCACAACGAGCGACGGCCGTACCGTGGTGTCCTTCAACGTTGCTCCTGCTCATTGGTCCTTTGGCCAGACCTTTAGTGGTCGGCAATTCGCCTAGACATATGCCTATAATCTCAGCTCATATTTCAGCTAAATCTAGAAGTGCCTCTATATTTAGAGGCAGCTGGTATAATACATTCTAGTGAGATTATACTAGCTGCTTAGTATGTAGCGTAGCTCAGACAGTGTTGGGTCATCATGAAAAGGGCTTATTTTAAAATGGCTCTTCTCATTTTAATTTTATTGTGGTTTTTCTATTCTTGGGCCTTTTTTATGGGCTTTAACTGAGGGATAGAAAACAAAAAAGTAGTGTACTCTTCTGTTAAGACAGGAGCTGGCAGAGGTGGACTTTTACCACCCGCCATTAGTATACAGAGACTGTTTCTCTTTCTTTTTTACTTATGGAGTTCCTTGCTTTTATAAGACCACTGTAATCAGCTACTTGCTGAGTATGTCCTTGGTATGTTGAGCTATGTGAGGCAGGAAATGTAAAATCTCCAACTTGCTAGTAAGGAAGACATTTTATTATCTCGTGGTGACTTTGACAAGGTTTTACTCTAGTGAATCTCCTTCCTTTTTCTTTTTTTTCATTCATTCTTTTTTTTTTTTCTTTCCTTCTTTCTTTAAAAAATAAAAATAAAAAATTCAGTGAATAAGGACTGATGAATTCATTTGGTGGGCCACACCCTTGCAAATGCTGGTTACAATGGACTATTGAATTTAATTGTGTTTTAATTGTGGTCATTTGATGAATGGGATGTGTCCTGCCTTTTAAGTCAGGTGATCTTCAATCGGCGGCCTAACTTTTTAGGCACAGATGTTGATGTTGTATGCATGTGATATGTTGGCACCCTTGCGCTCATTAGATAGATGGAAACTGGGTGGTCCCTCGAGACAGATGTGAAGATTCCTTCTCATAATAATAGGTTTTATATTCTTTGGGAAGTGTTTGGTAGCTGGTTTTAATATTTATCAGCTTCATAATTCCCTGATTTTTTATTTTTTTAAAAATGAAAATACGTAATTTACTCCTTGGGCCACATCCGTACACTGAGTCATTCTTGTGGCCTCCAATTGTTGGGCCGGCTAGAGGTACATACCAGGTGACCATCATGGAGTGTCCCACAATTTGTGTGTGGATTGGATAACATTAGCAGGAAAGAAATGGTAGTATCAAATGCACCGACAAAGCTAGATCATCTCCTCCGATGATACTAGGGTGAGATTCTATCAATTTGTTTAGTCTTTAATGGCAATAATTAAAGTTATTTAAAAGGATTTTCTGATGAGGACAGTAGAGATTTTCATCAATAGGGATTGGTAACAAAGTCTAGTAACCATGCATTTATTTGGTCGAGGTGGTAGATGTGTTAATTCTGTCAAATTCACCGTTGTTATTACTTATTAATGAAAACAACCAACTTTGAGGTGAATAAAAGGATGTAATTCTGTCAAATTCACTGCGTTTAACCATACCAATACCCGTGATTTTATTTTTATTTATTTATTAGGGGGGATGTCTCAGTGGGTATTGGTCATACGAGTTCAGTCAAATATATATACACACACACATAGGTCGAGCTGTGTGGGCCTCACTGCATTGTGTGTCGTACATCAAACACCATGCATTTGATGGGTGCCCTTTAAATTATGAGATACCCCAAAAATCAGCCGCATGCATTTGATGGGTGCCTTTTAAATTATGGGATACCCCAAAAATCAGCCGCATACGGAAGTCAGGTGGGCCATACCATCTAAAATCATGTGAAGACATGCCTAAAACATATAAAAGCACTTAGCAGGGCCCACATAAAATTTGGTTGCATCTGAAACTCGGTCTGATCCCTCATCCAAGTGGGACACATAATGGATGGGCTGGATTTATGAACCACATCTCAGTGAGCCCAACAAATGATTATGAATGTTTTAATGGGAGAATAACCCCTCTCAACTTTTGTATGTGGTGTGGCCCACACAAGTCATGGATTGACTTGCTTTTTAAGCCCGTGTCCCACCGTGGAATCGTACATCTCGCTGATGGGGTAAATGTTCAACACGCATCACGGTGGGCCCACAACTCAAAATAGTGGACCTTAATGAGCAGGGTAGACATTGAAGTTGTTGCAATAACATTGAGACACACACACTCGATTTGGCTCAGCAGGTAGATGCCACCCTTTAATGAAGTTGTTGCAACAACATTGACAAAACCAACATGGACCTTAATGATAAGTACCGAAAGATAAGACCATTAGGACTCTTTTGACATACTTGTCTGTTTTACTTCTTCCTTCCATTGAATGCCTTGTTGTCGGTGCCTCCAATTACGGAGAATGTCTCTCATAAACCCAAGTAGTCTAAATCAAGCTCTCTCTCTCTCTCCCTAAAACATGCAAGGTGGTCACTTAGATGCTTGTATTTAATATAAATTGAAATATAAATCATAATTATCATAGGATCCATTTGAATTGAAATTGTCAATTATATTGAGCATTGTGTAGATAGAATCTAATGAAATAAAAAATTTACATTTGGCAAAAAGAGTGAAACCATGTAATTTTTTAAGTATAAATCAAATGAATTCTATGAACTCTCATACATGACCCACCATGATATTTATGTGAAATCTACCCCAATTATCAGGTACGTCGATCCATTTTAGCCATAAGGCAAAAAAAATAAAAATAAAATCAACTGGTCCTAAATCACAGAAATGCGTTATTTTTTATTCCCAAGCCTAAATTTTAGCTTGGCATATAATGACTAAAGTAGTGTAATACACATAATCATCATGATGGGCCTTGAAAAAATATCAAGGGTGACATTCCTCTTCCAACCATTTTCCTTGGTATAGCCTATTTGAATTATGAACATAAGTATTTTTCAGCCTTACAATTAAAATGGAATGACACACTTGGTAATAGAGGTTGATCTCACTTAAACATCACCACATAGAATCCATAATAATTGATGTTGAATTTAAGTGGAATTCATTTATCACGATAGTACACACTGCCAAATGTAAAAACTTTTTACAATTCACATTAATCGCCACTAAATCCACACTTCCAAAACTGTTCTTAAGTTTTCTTCTAGAATTTACAAGAGGAAACATTATTTTTACCAAAACTGTGTTTCCATTATTTACTTTTGTTTCCTGAAAATGTCATTCCGTATAGTATCATAAAAATGCTTTTATTTTTATTTTTACTTTAAAGATCTATTTCTTTACCCATGTTTAAAAACAGTTTTTAAGAAACAAAAAGTGAGGAAATAACCCATCTGTGTACAAAATGCCTCACTTTCATGTTAGTCACATGTGCCACCAATCGTCTTTAAGCAGCCCTCATATGACCATATGCCGCATGTGCCAGCATCACTATTAAAGTGCAATACGTGTGACGCTGCTTATTTTCAAGTGTCCCATTTGTTAACATGCTACGTCTGCGGCGTACCACTGTCATCTTGACGCAGGGATGAACGTGATGAGGTCGATCACCGTCTTCCTCAAGGATAACTACTCCGAATCCACGGAGCTTCTCTAGACTCCTCACAGAGACTTCTCGAATCCACGAGGAAAGAAAGCAGGAAAATAGAAATAATTCTAATAAATTCGAAATTGATTGATGAATAATTAAAAACGAGTTTACACCACTTTAAATAAGGGAACCAGGCAACATGAAAGAAATCAGACTCATACTACAACTAAAACTCCTAGAATTCGCAACTTACTATTAATAGTAAACTTACTATTTATAGACGGTCACGATGTCTACTAGTGCATAAGGTTTTCGGCCAAAAATAGTAAGTGTCCTATTTGGCTTCAACAAACCGTTCTCCTAATTATCCTAAGCACTTTTCATGTTGGACACAACTCCTAAAGCCCAACGGATGAAAAGTTATACTCAAACTAAAACTTACTATTTATAGTAAAAACAAAATTAAAACGAGAAAACGACCGTCGATCAGGGGGTTTTTTGCAAATTCGGGCTGCGCAACCCGGCGTAGCGGGTTGGTTGGCTAAAGTAGCTCGTTCTACCCCAAAATCATATATTTTACGTCGGATAACTCATTCCGGATTGTGAGATACGCCCGATCTAAGGTCCGATGGTCCGGATCACTTCTGTCGCCGACCGTGCCTTTTCTGATCCATCTTAGCCATGAAATTGTCCGCGACCCGCTCTACATCAGTCCCCTCCACTTGAAAAGAACTCGTCCTCGAGTTCTCCTCCTGCGCTGGTTCATGATACTCGGTCAGGTCCGCAACGTTGAAAGTCCGTGAGATCGCCATGTCATCTGGAAGATCAACAACATAAGCATTGTCATTGATCTTTCGGATGATCGGTACCGGTCCAATCTTCTTATTCTTCAGCTTTTTGTACATCCCGGTCGAAAATCTTTCTTTTCGCAAATGGACCATTACCTGGTTGCCCACCTCGAACACCTTTTGTCGACGATGCTTGTCCGCTTGTTCCTTATACTTTTCGTTCGAGGCATGTAGCTTAGTCTACACCTCCGCATGAATACCCATGATCCTGTCTTTCATATGTTCTGCTGCAATACTCATGCCTGGGAGCTTGGGCAGAGGGACCAAGTCTAGTGTGTGGCGAGGTACTCGTCCGTAAATAACCTGGAACGGAGATTTTCCTGTCGAGCGGTTCACCATGTTGTTGAATGCAAACTCCGCTTGAGATAAGGCCAAATCCCACTGCTTCGGTTTCTCTCCTGAAATACATCGAATGAGGTTTCCCAAAGTGCGATTCACAACTTCGGTCTGCCCATCAGTCTGTGGGTGGTAAGCACTGCTGAATTGAAGTCGTGTATCGAATCGAGTCCACAAAGTCCGCCAAAAGTGGTTAATGAACTTCGTGTCACGATCAGAAGTAATGGTCTTAGGGACCCCGTGTAGCCGTACGACCTCCCTGAAGAATAAATTCGCCATATGTGTTGCATCAAGGGTCTTCTTGCATGGGATAAAGTGCGCCATCTTGGAGAAACGATCGACCACTACGAACACCGAATTCATGCCGCGTTGTGTTCGTGGAAGACCAAGTACGAAGTCCATTGATAAATCCTCCCAAGGACCGTCAGGCACAGGTAACGGGGTGTAGAGGCCCGTATTCTGAGATTGTCCCTTGGAGGTCTGACAAGTATGACAACGTTGTACGGCTCTTCCCACATCACGTACTAATTGCGGCCAGTAATACCGCTCTTCCACAAGAGCTCTCGTCTTGTCTCGCCCAAGGTGTCCACCGAGGCCACCTCCATGTAGTTCCTGAATAATCTGCTCCCTTAGAGAACTTTGGGGGATGCACAATCGATTCCCTTTGAAGAGAAAACCATCCTGTATATGAAAGTCACTGGGGTGACCTTCTTGGCACTTCAACCAGGAATCTTTGAAGTCTTCATCCTCGGCATATAGCTCCTTGAGACAGTCAAAGCCGACCACCTCATTGCTCACCGTAACAAGTAGTGACGCACGACGGCTAAGTACATCAGCCACCTTATTCTGCTGACCTGACTTATGCTTCAGAACAAACGTAAATTTCTGTAAAAACGCAACCCATCTAGCAAGCACACGATTCACGTTAGTCTGACTATTAATAAACTTTAATGCCTGATGGTCGGTGTACAGAACAAACTCCCTCTGAATCAGATAATGCCGCCAATGTCGCAGCGCCTGAACAACTGCGTACAACTCAAGCTCGTAAGTCGACCACTTCTTTCGGGCTTCACTGAGCTTCTCGCTATAGAAGGCTACCGGCCTGCCTTCCTGTGATAATACTCCTCCTATTCCGACATATGAAGCGTCACACTCCACCTCAAATAATTTATCAAAATTAGGAAGCACCAAGATCGGTGTTGTAGACAAACGATGCTTGATCTCATGAAAGCTCTTATCAGCTTTATCGGTCCACTGGAACGGCCCTTTTTTCATGCAGTCCGTTATTGGCGCGACTATGGTGCTAAAATCTCGTACAAATCGACGATAAAAAGTCGTCAATCCGTGAAAACTCCTCACCTCATGAATGTTTATCGGGATCAGCCATTCCCTAATAGCTCGCACCTTTTCATCGTCCACCCGAATTCCTGTGGACGTTACAACAAATCCTAAAAACAACAGGCTGTTAGTTAAAAAACTACACTTTTTCAAGTTGAGGTACAACTTGTTATCTTGTAGGACCTGCAGCACCTGCCTGAGATGTTTCTTATGCTCCGCCTCATCCTGGCTATATATCAATATGTCATCAAAATATACTACCACAAATCGGCCAGTGAACGGTTTTAGAACTTGATTCATCAAACGCATAAAAGTACTTGGTGCGTTCAATAGGCCGAAAGGCATGACTAGCCACTCATATAACCCTTTCTTTGTCTTGAATGCCGTTTTCCATTCATCGCCGGGTCGAATACGAATCTGATGGTACCCACTCTTTAGATCGAGTTTAGAGAACACTTTAGCCCCTTCTAACATATCGAGCATGTCGTCCAACCGTGGTATTGGAAACCGATATTTAATAGTAATTTTGTTAATTGCTCGGCTGTCGACACACATGCGCCAGCTTCCATCTTTTTTTGGCGTTAATAATGCTGGTACAGCACATGGGCTCATGCTCTCTCTCAATAGACCCTTACGGATCAATTCCTCCACTTGCCCCTGAAGTATCTCACACTCCTTCGGACTCATCCGATAATGAGGGCGATTGGGCAGACTAGCCCCAGGGACGAGGTCTATGTGATGTTGGATGCCTCTCATGGAGGGCAATCCATCAGGTAAATCTTCAGGCCAGACTTCTTTGAATTCGTTTAGTAACAGTCTTAAGCTTGGAGGGATGTTTGAGGGTTCCTCCTTCTCGCCCTTCACCACTACGGCATATACCTCGTCGGTTTCCTTGGACTCCTCTATGAAATCCCGAATGGTTAAGAGAGAACTCCCCTCCACTTTAGAGGCTTCAGGGTGGTTCTCTGGTGCCATAGGGGCAAGGATTATTTTTCGACTATCCTTGACGAATACGTAGACATTGTCTCGCCCCCGATGGGTCGCATCACGGTCCGACTGCCAGGGTCGACCGAGTTGCATATGGCAGGCTTCCATGTCAACCACGTCACAAAGTATCTGATCCTTATAATGTTTACCAATTGAAAACGAGATAGTGCATTATTCAGTTACCTTGGTCTCGTTCACTTTTTTTATCCAGCCTATTGAGTACGGGGAAGGATGTTTCGTCGTTGGTAGCTGCAACTTATCCACCATCACTCTTGAGACGATGTTCTCGCTGCTACCACTGTCTATGATCACATCACAGACCTTTCCGCTGACAGTGCACCGAGTACGAAATATATTGTGCCGCTATGGATGTAATTCCTTTCGTGGGGTATACAGTAGTCGCCTCACAACGAGAGATTCACCACGATCTTCGCCTGTCACTTCATCGCCACCTGCTATTTCTTCAGTGGTTTGTTCATATTCATCAAAGCCATGATCTTCTTCCACGGCCTCATCTTCAGTGCCCCCTTCGTTTATAGTCAAGTGCGCTGCCGGACGTTGAGGACAAGTGTTTGATAAGTGGCCTGGTTGGCCACAGCGGTAACAATTGTTCGGCCTTGGCCGAGCATAAGGATTCGGAATCCTACTCGGGCCCGCTGTTGTGGGTGCTGCCCGTTGAGGTCTGGATGGTCCGCTCCCCGTATCACGGTTCGCGGGTGGAAGAGGTTGAGGACGTTCTCCTACCGGATCTTTTCCTCGAGCCAGCACTGTATCCTGTGTGGGACCTGTCATAGGGGGTCGATTTGAAGGATAGGGACGAGCAAGAGCTCTTGCAAGCTGTGTTTCTGCCCTTCCTGCCAATTGAACTGCTTCATCTACTGTCCCGACTGGGTACATCTGAACTCGATCCTGAATTACCGGTCGCAACCCACCTATAAATCGTGCCACTTTCTGTGACTCAGATTCTGACAAATCGTTTCGTGTAGCCAACCGCTGGAATTCTTCAGTGTAATCTGTAATAGTTCGATTTCCTTGTCGGCAATTCTGGTATTGCTGGAATAATATCTGCTCATAATCACTAGGGAGAAATCGTGAACGAAGAAGACGTCTCATTCGAGGCCATGATGCGATGGGCGCCTTGTTTTGACGGGCTCGTGAGAGTTGCAATTGTTCCCACCATACAGAAGCACCAGATTTTAATTTAAACGCTATTAACTTCACTCTTTTATGGTCTGGCACATCCATATAATCGAAATATCTCTCTACTTCGGCTAGCCAATCGAGAAAATCTTCGATACGTAATAAACCGTTAAAACTAGGAAGTTCAGCCTTACCTCGATAGTCTCTTTCAGCACGATCTAGACGATCGCCTCCATGAATTGGTCGTCGATCAAAACCCTCATTAATGTCCTCCTCGCTAGAACTAGAATCATCTGGTGTAACCCTACGATTTACCGCTGGTAGTGCTCTGCGATAATCAGGGTCACGTCGTACAGCAACCACGGGTGGTGGAGCGACCATAGGTGGTGGAGTACCGCCTAGGGATCGGGGCGGAAGTAGCGCATCTGCAAGACGGTCGAGGGTTGCCTGCAGCCCTTGCATGGTCAACTGACTCTCCCGATGAAAAGCTTCCATTCTTTCCGAAAGATAACGAATCCCTAAATCATCGTCCACAGGATTTTGATTCATACCTTCGTTGTTTGCCATCGGCCCGAGGGAAAACCTCGCTCTGATACCAAATTGACGCAGGGATGAACGTGATGAGGTCGATCACCATCTTCCTCAAGGATAACTACTCCGAATCCACGGAGCTTCTCTGGACTCCTCACAGAGACTTCTCGAATCCACGAGGAAAGAAAGCAGGAAAATAGAAATAATTCTAATAAATTCGAAGTTGATTGATGAATAATTAAAAACGAGTTTACACCCCTTTAAATAAGGGAACCAGGCAACATGAAAGAAATCAGACTCATACTACAACTAAAACTCCTAGAATTCGCAACTTACTATAAATAGTAAACTTACTATTTATAGACGGTCACGATGTCTACTAGTGCGCAAGGTTTTCGGCCAAAAATAGTAAGTGTCCTATTTGGCTTCAACAAACCATTCTCCTAATTATCCTAAGCACTTTTCATGTTGGACACAACTCCTAAAGCCCAACGGATGAAAAGTTATACTCAAACTAAAACTTACTATTTATAGTAAAAACAAAATTAAAACGAGGAAACGACCGTCGATCAGGGGGTTTTTCGCAAATCCGAGCTGCGCAACCCGGCGTAGCAGGTTGGTTGGCTAAAGTAGCTCGTTCTACCCCAAAATCATATATTTTACGTCGGATAACTCATTTCGGATTGTGAGATACGCCCGATCTAAGGTCCGATGGTCCGGATCACTTCTGTCGCCGACCGTGCCTTTTCTGATCCATCTTAGCCATGAAATTGTCCGCGACCCGCTCTACATCACATCTTCAATCACATTTCGTGCCATTGTGCTGATTTGCAGCATGTTCCACATGTGTCATTACCATTTGCAATTGTACCACACGTGTCAATGTCCCATATGTGCAGTGTGCTACACGTAACTACCTGACCTAATACTAGAAAAGCTTTCTTTAAAATCTTATTCTTTTTACACGTTTAGCATTTGAGAGTAGGCTTCTTCGTGCCTAAATTAAACTTAGGATGAACCATGAAAGCTATATTCCTGCATGACCATATGTATATATATTAAGAGGCTTGGATGGGCACTCATCCACCATTCCCTTATCCTATTTCAGCTCCACTATATAGGCATGGAGAATGGACGCTCTATATTAATTATAGCACAAAAAAGGTCTCATCATTTATGAAGCCAGCCTTTGATGGTTCACCCTCATAAGAAAAATAATATAATCAGATGATACTAGCCATTTCATTAATGGATTAGAGCGGATAACTGATATTGATTGTAGTAAAAAATCTTTGATCATTGATCAAGGCCATTCATCACATGCATCTCATCATTTATGACCCATCCATCTCAACAATCACTTTGATTGGATGATCCTAACCATTTCATCAATGTTTTGGAGAATGCCGGCTATGCTAAAAAGGTCAGATCATTGATTTGAATATCTAATATGTGCCTGTACAACTTTTACGCCCCTTCATTCTAAAAAATCACTTTAATTGGATGATCCTAACCATTTGATCAATAGTTTAAAGAATGAACATGTAAAAGATTGAATCATTGCTATCGATTATCCTTCATGAGCAACCCATCTTTGATTAACCATTCCTCTCTAAAAATCACTTTGATGGATTGATTCTATATATATATATATATATATATATATATATATATATATATATATATATATAGGAAAAGGTACTATGCCCTCGACCTCATGATAAGCTCCCATGAGGTCGAGCTGTGTGGGCCACACCATGAGGTGTGTCGACCATCAACACCGTGCATTTGATGGGTCCCCTTTAAATTATGGGATATGTCAAAAATTATCCGTGTACGGAATTCAGGTGGACCATACCATCTAAAATCATGTGAAGACACCATCTAAAATCATGTGAAGACACCATTAAAACATATAAAAGCACTTGGTGGGGCTCGCCTGAAATTTGTATGCATCTGAAACTTGGTTTGAACCCTCATCCAAGTGGGACACACATAATGGATGGGCTGGATTTGCAAAACGCATCTCGGTGGGCCCAAAAAATGATTATGAATGTTTTAATGGTGTGCGGCCCCTCTCCACTTTTGTATGTGCTGTGGCTCACACAAGTCACGGATTGATTTGATTTTTTGAGACCTAGGCCCACGATAGAATGTTGCATCTGACTCATGGGGACTGATAGGGTAGATGTATGAAACGCATCATGGTGGGGCCCACACAACTCAACCTCATGGGACGGTCCCATCAGCTTGAGCGCATAGTGCCTTTTCCCTATGTGTGTGTGTATATATATATTTTACACACGCACACACACCCCACACACTCATAGTCACACTAGTGGAATTTCACCACCTATGGGCACTCAGAACCCTTGACCGGGAGTTAAACTCCTGAGAGTCTACCACCCGAGCACGAGTAAGGACCCAATCAAAAATCACTCCTGATGGATTGATGGATTGATTCTAAACAGTTGATCTATGACTTGAGGAATGGATGCCCCATTATACTATAAGTCTAATAATGGACATGGACCATCCTTCATATGTGCATCCAACCATCGTTGGCCCATTCTTCAAATCTTTGATTGCACGGTCTTGACGTCTTATCAATGATTTAAAGACTTAAAGACTGGATGGCCCATATCGATTTGAAGACTATCATTGATTTCGACCATCTAAGTATGTGCGCACAACTTTGAGGATCAGTCCTCGTCCAAAAGCACTTTGATTGGATATCCTAAGCGTCTGATTAAGAGCTTGGAGAATGGATGGTCATGATATTAAAAGTGGTCATTGATCCGAACCATCCATCATGCACGGCACCTTTGATTGCCCATCCCTACCAAAATTTACTTTGAACAGTTCATCCTAACCATTAATCAATGACTTAGAGAATGAATGAAAGATCTATATTGATTTTACTAAAAAGGGTTTGAACATCACGTTTACCAAATTAGCCTAATAAAATGATTGAGGACTTAGAGAACGCTCCACATTGATTATACCAGATAAGGACTGATCATTGATGTGGACCACCTATCGTATGCGTCCCACGTATGATGCGGCTTCCCTCTTAATTTCACTTCGATGGGTGGCCCTAACCATTCAATCCATGCATACGAGAATGAACAGTGCTCATTCCCATTATCACCATTTTCTGTAAGAATGAATCAGGAAGAACAACGGTTGATCACTGCAAATCCGCATGGTACATTCGAAGATTTGTGAATATGCATGGAGAAGATTTCTTAATAAATGTAACTACAAGGTATCAGATGGTGCCATGTATTATTTGAGAGACCGATGAAGAGGCAATCATATGAAAGGACAGGTGAGACGGGGAGAAACAGGGAAGCTCAAAGTAGTGGCAAACGGTTTTGGTAACTGTTGTAATGTGGGAAGGATCTAGATGAGTATCTTAGGTTATACATATCAAAGAAATTTAACAAGAAAAATCATCTTATACCACTCCAATAAAAATTAAATTTATACTCAATTACTTTTCAAATTATCAGTCAAATTACATTTCATAATATATCTTTTAATTTTTCTATCAAGCAAATTACATTTCTTATTTTAATTATTTACTTTCCAGCTCATTGTATATATTTCGTAGTGTAATCCATAATGGTAACTAAGTAGCTGATGATCTTTATCTGTAATTTGAGTCACTTTTGTGTGTTGGATTAATTTCCTCAAAAAGGTGTTTTGCAGCCGCTCTTCACAACCGATTATAATAAACTTCTTCATTTTATTTATTTGTATTGAAAAGTCTTGGACCCATTATTAGAGGATGAACCCCACCATTTAAATATCAACTAGTTTAATTTTACACTGGCATGCCGGGGCATCCAGTGCCGAAAACAATGCCAAACGGATGGTATGTATTAATTACACCGTAAGAGTAAGAAAAACTTGGGAAAAGAAGAAAATAGAGGTGTGCGGTGTGCTCGACTCCATGGCTCAATGATGGACAATTTGTTTCAACACCTTTGTCATGGGATATGGGTGAGTGAGAAAATTGATTTCCAAGAAAATCACTTTGTTCTAAACTCTATCATACCACTATTCTTCCATTAATTTTGACAATAATATTTGCACCTTAATAATAATAATAATAATCACTTTGTTCCAAACTCTATTATACCACTATTCCTCCATTAATTACACTGTAAGAGTAAGAGACTCTTAGGAAAAGAAGAAAATAGAGGCGTGCGGTGTGCTGGACTCCATAGCTCAATGATAGACAATCTGTTTCAACAACGTTATCATGGGATATGGGTGAGTGAGAAAATTGATTTCCAAGAAAATCACTTTGTTCCAAACTCCATTATACCACTATTCCTCCATTAATTTGGACAATAATATTTGCACCTTAATAATAATAATAATAATAAATATTATTATTATTATTATTATTATTATTTATGGGTAAAATCATATTCCTACTAACATTTGTCTCATAATATCATGGGTAGAAAAAAAAGGGGGTGCATATTCATCAAGATGAGAGGGTTGTAAATGTCAATCCCCTTGTATTATTTGAATGTTTAATTCAATTCAACTCTCCGCCTTTCTGTGGTACTTGGTTTCTCAGAGCTTTTGGGTTGAATTTCAAAGAAATTAAAAAAAAAAAAACTGGAGTGGGATTTTTCTTTTCAACTGTGTTCCGCTTCTCCCGTCTCATCTTTCATCGTTTGCTAATGAATTTTAGCCATGACAGCAGTCTGCTATTCTGTACCTGCTTTTTCTGTTTATAACATGATTATATCCGCAGAGAATCTACGGACAGAAAAATCAAATCCCAACCAAACTCTTCTGAATAATTCACTTCCAAATCTTTCAAAGAATGGTAAAATGCTCTTTCATTTCATATACTTGAATCTCCCTTTCTATGTTCAGATAGTCTGCAACGCTGACACTCTCTGATAGTTCGTAACAATGAACTCAGAGATTGTACACTCGGTCATATATGTGCAATTTGAACAGTCCAAATCGTCCCGCCCACTTTAGATGAATCATAAATTGGTGGACATATAATGGTCAGATAAAAATGAAAAAAAAAAAAAAAAACAAGAAGAAGAAGAAGAAAGGGGGGGCAAATGATCTCAATTATATATATATATATATATATATATATATATATATATATATATATCAAAGGTTAAGATTGTCCAATAAATCTGATTCCAGGGTTACAACCCATCTAATGACGAGCCCAAAATTTAGGTTGAGTTTCATGCGTGTCTTGCGTACAAGTCGTTAAGTCCTGCTTGTGGACCATCCCACACTGTCAAAGTATCGAGTATCCAACCAGCCTTTAGCCTTGGGTCAGGTGGGGCTTGGGCTTCGTAACCCTTCTCATGCGTCTCTCTGTACACACCTTTACACGCCATAATCCATGCCAAACTTAAATGTATACTATTGAGAGAATACCGCCCACCATGAAGAACTCACTATCATGTGGCCTCAACCGTATGTTAGGTTAGACTTTCAACTGTTTATTCATTTCAATGATGCTGTCCACATAACAAGTAGACCTGCCTTACTTTTGTGTCAGGTGATCTTCATGGTGAGGTTTACCATTTTCACGGTAGTAATGTCCTACAAAAGTAACATGTTGACATAAAAGATGGTAGGCGCCTTACCCATAGGTGATTGCTTCTCTTTCCTTATTGGTTCTCTTTTCCATAAGCTGATCTGTTTTTTTTTTCCCTATTTTTGTACATCACAAGTAAAGGTGCAAATGGGTCAGATGGGGGAGTCACAGAGCTAACCCATTTAATAATTGGGTCAGAATTATTTTGACCCTATTATAAACCCATTAATATTCAAGTCTGGGAGGTTAGGCCTAAGTTAAAAAGAAGAAAATAAGAAGAAGAGCAAAACCATTTGTTTAATTTGTCAAGCTTGGATCCTCCTGTAACTAGACCCAGCCTATAAATGTCATGGATTGGGTTCTTAGTTGAGTTTGGGTTAAATGTAACAATTACAAGTGTGTTTTGCACAAATAATATCTCAAATATCTTAGTTGTATGAAGGTTTAATCCTATGAGCTCCAAGTGGATTTGGTCTTGTGCTATCTTAGATATACTTAAGAAGAATTTAAGAAAAATCCAAGTATAAATTGTCTTCAACAAATTACTCCCACAGTATTAGTTAAAAAAAAAATTCAACATATGCATGTTCCAATATTCAACAGAATACAGTAATGACCATTGGATCTCATCCAAGGGTTTCTAATTTCTTATCCTAGTAGTATTAATTAATTAAGTAAATAAAATTTTAGACTTTTGTGTATTTACGATTCCCACCCCTATGTCATTTGTAGCCGCAGCATCAGTCATGATATATTGTTTAATTGGTTAGCATGTCAGTACACACACCCCACTGTTAGTCACACCCCACTTGGAATCGATACCAAGACCTCAGTGTTGAAACAAGGTTATCATCATTTAGTCTTCCACTTGGGCTATGGTTCGGAGTGTTTTGAAGGCATAATGTTGGTTTTGAAACCTTAGTGGTGAGTCCCACCTCCAATGGATAGGATGTATTAAGCATATGGCAAGTGGACTGACGTGATTTGCTTGTAGACAGAAGCTATTTGAGGCCCACCACAATGTCCACGAGAAATTCACTCAGTCTATTAGTTTTTGCAAGCTCACAATAGGACAGTCATCAAAATAAGACAACCAAAACTCAGGTGGGCCACATGTAGGAAACATGTAGAATGGATCCCAAGTGGACACATTTAGGCACAGGCAGAGGCATGAGGCAAGCAAAGATCTTGTCAAGAAGCAAAGAGAATGAATTCCCAATTCAATTGGATGGTACATCCAAACGCACCTATAAGATTTGATAAAAAATTGACTAACAAAATGAGGAAATGGGTCATTAGGAAATGAGCTATCTTGGTTGATCTCCCCATAAAATTTTGAGGATTGTGATATCTTCTCGATGTGTTACTGTTCTTCAGATACGGATATGAACTCATATATTTATTACAGGGCAGAAAAACCAAATGAGTATTGTAGCATGCCATCTGAATTCAAGTGCAACGTGAAAAGATAAGACCATGCAATTTCCTGGAAGTTTCATCCTGTCTTTTTCTCATGATCTGCAACAGGATTTTGTATTCGAATGAAATATCAGGTTTTGATATTTCACTCTCTTATCCTTGAAGAATTACTGTCCACCGCATCATTCAATGTATAGTTTGCTTATTAGCAGGATTTTGTACATGTTAGGTCCCACCCATTCAGTCATCCAAACTGTTGATTTGATGAGAACCACCGTAGATAAGCGGTGCCATGGAAATCTCCCACATTGGATATCTGTATACCTTTAAATGGTTGACAATAAATAGACGGTTGAGTGTTTTTTTTTTTTTTTTTTGGGTTTAAACTCAACTATATATGTTAGGATCTTCATTCTGGGAAATTTCCAAGCATCTTTCATCCAAGATAGAACACGTGATTAACGATTTGAACCAGCAGAACATGGGCCTCACGTGCATAGAATCCTGCGAGTCAGAAAATGACACGTATAATGATGAGCAGGACTTCCTCTCTCTCTCATTTTCCTTTTTTAAAGGGAATATAAGCTCATACGTTTGTTTTGAGTAGGCGTTTTAAATTTGAACGTTTGTTCTTTCTTACTCCTTTCTGGACCAAGTATCTCTTTCACATTTTATTTTGAAGTGGGAATGTGGGATAATCGAGTACCCTTTCACCTTAACATGAATAGTCTCCGGTTTCCACAGTTTTTACAAATGAAGCTCGTATTTCAGTGATCCAGACCGTTGATAAGATGGGCCTTACCGAAGATTGGTGATTCTCCAAACATCTCTCAAATTAGTGGTTTCCAACCCTTGATCATTGGCCCGGAAAGTGACAGTTAAGACTAAAAAAAGTAGCGCTTCAGAAAGAGGACAATGATAGGATGGATAGGATCTTCCAATTTGGAAGCATTTTCGGTCAACCTCTAGTCTGTGGTGGACACAGAAGATGAACGGTTTAGTGCATCTGGACTCTGTAATTTGTTTATTTTGAAGGGTTATTGTAAATTAGATTATTACGTATCTCCTTTTTGTTGGAAAGTTTGAATTTTCATTTCTTATAATGGCTTAAATGTTGTGTCCTTTAGTGGGAGGGGAATCCATGGCAGGGAAGCGCACATGGCTGTCCTTTGGTTTGATCACCTTTCTTTTTCAATGTACCCATTTCATTATCTTTAACTTTCAACCCTTTGTTTTTTTTTCCTTCTTTTTACTATGCATAGTACTTATATGTTATTGAACCATGGCCACTAATATTTGAAAAGATTCTGTGTGGATTTCACGGGACTTCTGTAATCCTGCATCCCCAAACTCTGAGGGGCCCACCATGATACTTTGTATCCACTCCGTACATCAGTTTTGCCTAGGGCAATAAAAGTTTTGGATTAGGCTGATATTTATGTTTTCTATTCAAACAGATGGGAATCAGCTGTTAAAATGGTATATAAACATTATGGTGCGTCTTAGGAAAGTTTCAATGGTTGGCATTTTAATTACCACTGTCTTGTGATGTGGCCCACTTGAGTTTGAGATCTGGCCCTTGTTTGGATTTATGTCCTAAAATGAACTGACGAGATGAATAGACAGAGTGGATATAACACAAACAGCACAGTGGGCTCCCTTATAACCCTAGGTGGAAATAACCATATAAACAGTTTAGATGGTATATCAATATCATTGTGAACCCAAGAAGGTTTCAATGGTGGTTGTTTCCATCCCACCGATTCTAGTAATGTGGCTCACTTGTGTTGTGGATCTGCCTTACTTTTGGGCTCATGTCGTTCTGTGACCTGTAGAAACTAATAAATGGAGTGGATGACATAGAGTGGTGGGCCCAACAGAGCTTTCACCTACACCGGGCAGAAGTTTAGGCAGAAGCTCTGTGGAGCCCACTGTGACATCTATATGACATCCCTTCCGTCCATTAGGTTCACCGGCTAATTTTAGGAGATGATTACCAAAACGAGTCAGATCCAAAAGTCAATTGGAGCACACCTAAGGAAACAATGGGGATTGAAAGCCCACCACTGAAATCTTTGTTTGGCCACAGGTTGATGCATCCATCGGGACACTTTTTTCTCCGTAGATGGTGAGTCACACATGTGGAGGCACACATTCTTGGATTATTTTTATTCTTGGTAGACAAATATAAAAATTGTAGCCCATGTTTTCAATAATCCACACATGATGGAAAGTTGAACAAACAATGGCTCAAAAGATACGTTATAAAAAAAAAAAAAAAAAAAAAAAAACTTTGTATTCGACTGAAAAAGATGGTAATGTCAGCCTTTGGGATCTACTAAATTGGCATTCTTGGACCATGCTAGTGATTAATGGCTGCTGTCACCACATAGGCAATGATTGGATGGACCAGCTCCAACGATTGATTGGTTTGAAAATCTAAGGCACGGGCCCCACCCATTTGGTTGCACTATATATCATGAAATTTGATGATTGAGCAGCCTGGCCCAATATTGGAGGTAATCCGGTACCTAACTTCAGAAAAAGAAAAAAGAAAATAATTATAATATATATGACCCAATAATCATGGTCATCCTTATGGTTCCAACTTCCAACTGGGCTGGGATAGATCATGCGAGCTCAATCCAGACAGATTTGGGCAGGGTTTGTTAAAAGCAGACAGGTATGCTGATTTCACCCAACCCCTACTTATCCTCCATTCATGGACCTAGTAATCGGTTGTCTCTGGCCCAAGTGCAGCTAGATTCCATTCGCCATGGGATGGAGTTGTTGGTGCTTTAGCTCAGCCCAGCTAGCCCATAGTTGTCCAAAAGCAAACACTTGGCTTCGCTCTTCTCAGGCATCACGAAAATTATTAGCAGAACAGTGGGCCAGACAACAAGCCTATCTCACCCACGAACAGTCATCAGAGCAACAATCTTGAACTGCTCATTTAAATCCATTGATAAAAATTAGAGTTTGTGAAGTTGAAGCATGACCAGCTACAAGTTTTGGGGACTAGTCCAAACCCATCAAACTTGGGCCACGGCCCACTAAATACAGATTCTCTGCTTCAGAGAAAGTCAGGGCCGTCAACGCTGGGCTGGGCATCATGTAGTGTAATTCCAACCCAAAGTCCTCCACGTCTCGAAAAGAATAATAAAATAAATAAATAAATAAATCTCATTCTCCGAAGAGTCGAGTGACATAGTAGGCTGAATGCCTCTATTTCACGTATTCATTTTAACCGAACGGTTTGCAAGAGCTTACACATAAGGCCATCATAAAACTGATAACTACTCCAAATTTATGGAGCTTCTCAGGACTCCTCATGTAAACTTAAATCCACAAGGAAAAAGCAAACAAAATAAAAAATAAATTCTATAAAATTTGTAACTTGCACCATTAATATAGAAAAAAAAACTCAAAATTTGGAATTACTAAAAATAGAAAATTTCTAACTCTAATAAAAATGGTCTTTCAAATAAAACTCTTTTAAAGTATAAATTTTTTAAATAAAAATTTTAAATAAGCTTTTGTTAGAAGAGTCCTAACACAATGACAAGTTATTTCTAAAAAGAAAGAAAATCTCTAAAAATAGAAAAATATTAAAAAATTCGGAATTACTAAATATACTAAATTTTTTTAAAAAATTCATTTTTAAGCTGAAAGCATGCATTTTTTGATGAAACGGATAAATGCAACACACTATGTGGATTGGTTCACCTCAGATGGCCCGTTTTAGTAAAGATTGATAAGTTGTACTCCTGTAACAATACCCAGATCAAGGTGAATTTACGATCCACCTTCTTTTGGCCCAACCATGCTAGGAACGTATTTGTGACACGTTCTACTTCAAAAACACACACACACATAAATATACATGTATAATATGTATTAAATATATATTGATGTAGAACGATTACTGTATACCCCACGGAAGGAATTACATCCACAGCGATACAATATATTCCGTACGCGGTGCACTGTTAACGAAAATGCCTGTGATATGATCATAAACAGTGGTAGTAGGGAGAACATCGTTTCAAGAGTGATGGTGGACAAGTTACAGCTACCTACGACAAAACATCCTTCCCCATAATCAATTGGCTGGATAAAAAAAAGTAACTGAACAATGCACTATCTTGTTTTTAATTAGTAAAACTTATAAAAATCAGATACTTTGTGATGTGGTAGACATGTGAGCATGTTATATATTACTCGGTCGACCATGACAGTTAAAACGTGATGCGACCCATCGAGGACGAGACAATTTGTACGTTTTTGTTAAGGACGGTCGAAAGATAATCCTTGCTTCTATGACACCAGAAAAACACCCTGAAGCTTCTAAAGTGGAGATGAGCTCCCTCTTGACCATTCGAGATTTTCGTAGAGGAATCTAAGGAAGTCGATGAGGTATGTGTGTTCACACCCCAAGTATAGGGTTGTGATGTAGTAATAAACTCGGTGAGACCGAGGTCAAATCCATAGGGACTGAAACTTGTACGTAGTCTGAAAATAACTCAAACTAGAACTAGATTAAGATGAAATCTAAATTAGGCAAAAGGAAGAAAATAATTATGAATAAATTAATTAAAAACTAATAAAAATAAAGGTGGGAACTAGGGTGCCAAGGATCCACTTGTAGCAATTGGGAAGCAACCTTGGATTGATTCAAGGACACAACTGGAAGCAGAGTCTTATCCTATCCAATTTGTACGAAGAGATTTGTTAGATCTCTGAACTTCTCATAGACTTAATCATCAATAGATAAGAGTGGTGAAGAATTGGAAGTGATCCCGTCACCTAACCATGCCTAAGAGACTAACAAAAAATAACAATTTACTAAACCCACAACCAATCATAAGAGAATTGTGAAAATTAAGAAGGATTCCGTCACCCAACCATGCCCACGAGACGATGGTGAACAATAGAGTTCCCAAGTTCACAATCTCAATACATGAAAAGAGAATATCTCAAGTTATCGCAGATCCATTGTAATTTGAGTCACAACAAACCATTAAAAATTAAAAATACTCCTTATAATTAAACTAAAATCCAAAAGAGTTCAACAAAATAAGAATCAAAACCAAACAAACATCCCAACCACTCTACAAGCTTCACTTTTTAGCCTTAGCTAAGAGGTTTAGCCTATCATAGATATGCTAAAACATCTTAAATAAAAGCATAAAATAAACAAAGGAAAAGAAAAACTAAAGAAGGAAGAAGGAGAACTCATTGCCGACCCGCTCCACATCCTAGCCTCCACTGCTGCTCAAGATGTAAGGATGATAATCCCTTCACTCTCTCTCTCTCCCTTCCTTTTATAGAGCATGGAGGGGAGTGGGAGTTGCTGTCACAGAGGCGGACTATGCGTTTTTGCATACGTACAGGAGAGATTTTACGTTGATTGTTTAGTGGGGCTCATTATTGATTTCGACGGAAGAATCTAAGTCGTCCATTAGGTGCAGAACGAAAAAACAGTCAGAAATGATGTAGTATGGCTTGCATTTGGTGTGGCCCATAGAGCTTTTTACTTCACTGTCAAGTATCTTGTTTGGACGGTTTGAAACCGATCTTCATTAACTTTTGTCATTCTGTCACCTAGGCTTGGGTAAGAGGGAGTGTGGGCTTCTGATGGACAGTCCAGAGTAGACCGTTGTTATCCTATGGAGCCCCTCAAAGATCAATTGCAAACTCTGTTTGCGAACAGAGCTTTCGCGTCGGCGCTATGATGGATGGTGGCCCACTGATTGATGTTAGAAAGAAAATTCATTCTGTACATTGGAATATACTCGAAAAACCATTCTATAAAGGATGTTTTTGGAGTGAAATCTGTGTGGCCCACACGATCTTTTATTCCACTGTCCATCCTGCGTTTAACGGCTAGGATCTTGAAATCGCTTGCATGGTGTCAAAAGGTCACCTAGGTGAGGTTAATACCCCCTCTATACACAATGGACGGTCCAGATTAATGATTTGGATGAGGAGTGGGCCCCACTGAGAGAAACTAGTGGACACTAGTGCGTCTGCTGGTTATCCCTATATGAGAAGGAAGAGAAGACGGTCAATGGAGGGTTGACCGGTTTGGCTGATCTAATGCAGCTCTCATGCACGCGTACCTAATGTACATGTAATGTACATATGGGTTCCATCGTGATGTTCATGAGAAATTCGTTCCGTCCATCCGTTCTGTCGCCTCATTTAAGGCATTGAGTCCAAAATTGAAGTGTATCCAGAGATTAAGTGGGCCCCACTTAAGGATTTAATGGGCTGATCTGTCCATTAGGCCACTTCTACAGGGATTTGATGGCTCAAATTTGACATATATGGTTCATTTATAGTCCTCAGGCCATGTATGGACCTGCATTTTCTCGATTTTCTCAGATTTCTAACATGTAAATCCGTCTATCTTGGTCCCCTGAAGTCCGTCTCTTGCCTTGGTGATTCTAGAGTGTCAATTCCATGCATTTAGTATATTTTTCAGTCCATGCTTATAAATCCACCTTGCAACACAAACATGATTAAATTGGGCCGTTAAATAGTACCATGTTTATAAATCCAGGCAATAACTGGGGTCTGGTATGCAATATTTGACCCTCAATAATATGTCATAGTGGTAAAGGCCTCTTGACCATTTAAGGTCATTCCTGAACGAATTTGAAAAAGTCTGGCCCGAAGATTTACTCGATGGATTGCCCCCAATGAAAGACATCCAACATCACATAGGCCTTTTCTTTGGGGCTAGCTTGCCCAATTACCATCACTATCAGGTGAGTCAAAAAGAATGTCAAATCTTGAAGGCAGGAGTAAAGGATCTAATTGATACTAGTCAAGTCAAGGAAATCATGAGTACATGTTTTGTATCAGCTTAAGAGCCTAATGCCAAGTACAAGAAATGAGCTAATAAATATCGGCATCAAAAGTTATCTTAGAATCATGAACTAATTTCCTTGAGTAACTTGATGATGATTTTTTTCCAAGCGGATGGGTTTGATTCGGGTATTGTTACTGCGCAACAGACTGAGTATCATGAACTAAAGCAACACAAGAACTTGAGGACAAGTTCTTTTGAAGTAGAGGGGATTGATGTAGAGCGGGCCGTGGATACTTTCATGTCCAAGATGGATCAGAGAAGGCCTGATCAGAGGCAAAAATCATTAAGATCGTCAGAACCTTAAAATAAGCATATCTTGCAAACTGGAATGAGTTACTTAATGTACCATAAATGATTTTGGGGTAAGACAAGCTACTTTGACCAACCAACCTAGCTATGCCAGGTTGCCCACGCCGAATTTGCAAGATTCCATCCTATCGATGGTCAAATTCCATGTTTATTTTTATTTTTACTATTTTTAATAAGTTTTAGTTTGCTTATAAATCTTCATCCGTTGGGCTTTAGGAGTTGTGTCCAACATGAAAAGTGTTTAGAAAAATCAGGAGAATAACATGGTTAAGCCACATAGGACACTTACTATAAATAATAAATTTGCTATTTATAGTAAGTTGTGAATTTTATGGAGTTTTAGTTATAGTTTAATTCCTAAAATTATTCCAAGTCTCAGTATCCCTATTTAAAGGGTTGTATGCTCATTTATTTCATCTGTCAATCAATCAAGAAGTTTCTTTTCATATATCTTAAAATTATTTCTATTTCTTTTCCTCGTGAATTTGAGAAGTCTCTGTGAGGAGTCTTATCCTTGAAAAACCGTGGATTCGGAGTAGTTATCCTTGAGGAAGATGGTGATCGACCTCATCAAGTTCATCCCTGCGTCTTATATAGCCCCAGCAGATTAGGCTAGGGTAGCCTAAGCCCATCTGAAAACTGTTCAAGCCTTCTTATCCAAGCACCAGTCTGTCCCGTAGACTTAAAAGGTGTACCCAAACCCAGCCCATAAGCCAACGGGTAGAAATGGCTCATTGACAACCCAGTGGATGGGATTGTTGATGGGTTGGGCTCTATTGGTGATAAATAAGGCTCGAGCCCACCAATGGCCTAATAAAAACCTACTTCAGTTTATGGCTGGCTGGCTGGGAAGACTAATTGCCTAGAATATCCCATTGTTTGGAAGTAGTTGGGGGGGGGGGGGGGGGGGGGGGGGGGAACAGTTGTCTAAGGACTGATCTTGCTACCTAAGGGCGTGTCTGGGCAAATGCGTTAGGGTGGAATACGACGGGTAGGATTGTAAAATCCATCGCATTTCCATCCCTTACACATTTGGGCAACCCATTCATCCCTCCCATCTTTCACTTCTGGATACGACTATTAGAGGAGAGGGATTTGGGTGATCTTGCATTGGGGAACGAACAGACGATCTTTCGACAACTTCTCAAGCCAATCTCACAATGATAGTAGATCCAGAGTACGGACACCGCCGGATGTGAAATGCTCGCTAGTTGAAGAGGAGATGTTGGCTGGTTTAGGCGAAACTTGCGAGAAGGTTTGATCGATTTATACCCATGCATATTGCATCTTTAGATGTGGAGAGGGAGAAGAGGTAAGCCCCTTCATGAGACCACTAATTTGGGATTTTTTCACAAAATTTCTTTCTCAATTTCTCTGTTATGACATGGATTTGGGAGGAGGTTCGCCTTATTCTGTTACTTCGTTGCAGGCGGGCTACATGTTCGCCTAGTTGGAGCTCTTTGGCCACCTTTGAGTATATTAATCGTCCTAGCTTAAAATAGATTTCCTGTAAGTTTATGAAAATTGGGACTTCTCATTTTTTTTTTACAATAGAATTAATGGACCTGAATTTGTTAAGCAAGCCGAAATAAAATGTTGCCAATTATACAGAACATCTTTTGCAGCATGTAAAAAATGTAAAAATGTGGTTGGGGAATTGTGGTTTGTGCAATGAAAAAAAATCATATTCAGGATTTTTTTCCTAAGCTCAGGAAATTGTCTATTCAGCAGAAAGGATTTTTTTTCCTCTATGATAGATTGAACTGGCATTGTCAAGATTTTGAAAATATGAGATTACTAGTTTGAGCACTTCACCTGTAACAGTTAAAGACTAGCATGTTTCAAGTAGTGAGGATTAAGATTAGAAGTTTTCTTAGTTGCTACTTGTAGTCATTGAAGTGCTTTTCTTATTGATTGGATATGGTTTCATTATTCACCATCGTGCATAATATTTCTTTCCCTTTTCAGTTTATTTCTTGAAGTGAATGTATTGTAATTACCAGTGTAGGAATTTTGTTAAGCCCGTTTGGCTGACTATTTGATAAAAGTATTTCGCATTCATGACATCTACGTATTGATGTAAAACTGAGTCCCTGTTTTTTTGAAATATATTTACTATTTTTTAGCATCTGGGTCCTGTACATCTTATTCTAGGATCTAATTGCTTCTCCTCTTCTAAAAATAAATAAATAAATAACATCTAGTAATCATTATTAAGAAAAGTATCATGATTTGTTATGCTTAACTTTTTCTAATGGTAATGGGAGAATTTTCTCTAGTTGAAATATTACAAAGGCTACAAAAGAGATATGGAATGAATGAGATGAGAAATCATCTATTTTATTCCTCATTTACATAGAATCATAGCTCCCAAGTAAACCCAAAATATATTTCCAACTCCATCCCCTTAAATTGGGTAATTCCGAAGCACCAAGACATTGCCCTCCTTTTGCAATTGGGAAGACCATTTCAGCCCTTTTGTATTTCTATTGAAAATCCTATTGATATGTTCTCTCCATCAATTAATCAAATGCATGCGGTGTGCTCTCCACCTTTGTCAAAAAAAAATAAAATTTAAATAAATAAAGTTTCTTCATAAAAATACAAATACATACAAGAAAGACGTGCCATAGAACCTATGGTTATACTTGTAATTCTGATAGCCGCATACTGTTGTTATAAAAAGGTTGAGCTCGATCTAATAACATCGAGTGTGATTTAATCCAATAGTAGAATATTTGTTGTTTTCATCATTGTCACCATACCATTGTCACGTTACTGAAATTTCTTTATTGTTTTTAATTTTAATTTTGTTTTAAGTTTAAGATCAAAATGCAATTTAAGTTACGAGGTTAACATTTTCATTTTTATTTTGTTTCTTGTTTTCGTTCTTCTTCAGCTTCTGAGGTTTTTCTTTTTGTTTAGCTTTTTGTTAGAGAGGTCAACATGCTCATTAACTTCTAATGAAGTTTTATATCAATTGTGGAAACCTACATTTTTTACATGTTGCAATCGAAATTATGTATAATTGACAACATTAATTCAAGTCCATTAATTCAGGTCCATTATAAAACCTATATTTTTTTATATTAAAAATGTTCTGTATAATTAACAGACCTGAATATAAAATTGAAACATTTGTTTATCATCTTTAACAATTCAATTCAAAGTCATCATGAACAACATCATGTACGCAGTTAAAATGAGAATGGTTAGCTTTTCATCTAAAATTGCATTTTTCAAAAATTGTATCTGTTTATTGTGGCCTATCTCCACTTCAACCTACATGAAGTGGTGATGTGTGGCTTCCTATATGCAAACTAGTGAAGAAATGTTGATGCTACGTAATGGAGGTTTTCTTAAATATCTTCTATTACAAGAAGATATGTCGGGACACTAGAACCTTAAAACAGGGTCCTTTTCAAAATAGATTGTTTGTTTTATAGGGCCTTCCTTTGATTACAAAAAAAAATACTCTTACTAAGGACGTTTCTATCTATGTTTATAGAAAACTTACAGTGACCATTCCTATTCACCTTGATGAAAATAAGCAAATCATGACAGTGTGGCTATAATTTAGTTTATTCGTGACTAGAATGGAGGATAGTTAGCAAATCATTTATTAGGTATGTTCTATCTGTTTTCCATCTTCAAATTAACATATTTCAATTTAGGTGAATAAAGGTATGCTTATAGTCTAGCATGATAGCTGCGAATCTCGTCAATGGAATTATTCCTGTGTATGTATGTGTGTGTTTGCATGTTTCCGTGTATAATGTGAGTAGTTTTCTTCCAATTTTATACCTGTAATTAGTATGAGGACAAGGGGACAAACTTTTGGAAAATGGAACGTGTGTAACCCCTTAACCAAGGTTTTTAGTAACCTCCTCCCATTGTCTCCAACTTATAGCTTTTAGCCTACCTGATGGTAACCCATGCGACATAGGTTGTGTGGGACCCATTGTGATGAATGTGTGATATCCACTATGTACATTTATCTTGCCACATGATGTTAGGAAATCAACATAAAAGTATCAAAATATACATCATATCCAGGACACAATACTGGATTGCTAATGACAACACAACTTTTGATGAAATTTAAATAATTCCGAAGAAAGAACTATCATATTCAAGGTTTGAGGATTTAATATTAGATGTTGCTACATTGATTCTAGCAATAGATCGATTAAAAAAAAAGCAAAAACAAAAACAAAAACCTGACGCAGGAGTTGATTTTATTTTATAACGTTTTTAGAAGAAACTGAAACTATGCTTGGGCTTTGTAAGGTACATACCATGTCCTGCCCAATGGGGCGTTGGCCATTATTTTGTGGTGTCCCATCATGTGTGAATCATCATCCTTATCAAAGCAGTTACCCAATTGAATGGGTTTGCCACATGAATCCCGTCGGGCCATTCTACTTTTTCTCAGACTGTTTCTCCACCATAAACAAATAAATTCCTAAAACTTATTTTGAAGTGCAATCTTGACGTTTCAGTTCTTATATCCAGATGTGGATAGCTGAGAACAGTAGTAGACCGTAATTCCCCATTCAAGAAGTGGAAAAAAAATATCATTGTCATATATCATCCTCGATTGTTAGGTATGTGTCACATGGTCTAGCCAAGTTGGAAATCAAGCAGTCATCCTGACTGATAAATACTGAGCGAAAGGTCGACCATTCTCCACATCTTTTGGTCCTTTTATCTGCCACCAGTCATCCTGACTGATAACTTTACAAAAGGTCAAGGATTCTCCACGTTTTAGGGAGAATTTCCTTTAAGCTGCCTCAGTTTTGTTTATAGACCCAAAACTGTTGATTTTACGCAAGGGATAGCTTTAATAAACGAACTGCACACCCACACTTCGTGAACAATCCCGCACCATCTGTCATATGAGTTAATTTTATAATCTTCTACTTCTACTTGTATACATAGGTGATAGATAAACGATGAAGAACCAGGATGAAGAAGATATGGTCGAGGCCATTGTTGTTCTTATAATGGTAGCATACGTTGTAGCTGTTGGGGAATAATGTCTGTTCACACCCCAAGTATAGAGTTGTGGTGTAGTAATAATCTCGGTAAGACTGAGGTTGAATCCATAGGGACTGAACTTTGTATGTAATCTGAAAGCAAACGGAACTAGAACTAGAAGAAGATGAAATCTAAATTAAGTGAATATGAGGGAATAATGGTGAAATATTACTTTAAAACTTGTAGAATTCAAAGGTAGGAAACTAGGGATTCAGAGGATCCACTTGTGGAGATCTGGGAGATCTACGCTTGATTCATGAACTCAACTGGACTTCGAGTCCCATCTTCATCCAGTTGGAAGATATATCATTAAAACTCAATCTGAACTTCCTTTGATCTAGTTTTCAAGAGATGAGAGGTATGAGAATTAGAGTTGATTCCATCACAAAACCATGCCCATGAGACAAAGTAAACAATAAAATTAAACCAATCTACAACCAATACGAAAGATATATGAATGTCAGGAAAGATTCCATCATTCAACCATGTCCAAGGGGCAATGGTAAACAATAGGGCTTCCTCACTTCACAATCAAAACAATGAAAATGAAATACTCAAAGCCATGGCAATTCTATTATAATTTAAGTCACAACAAACAATTAAAAACTAAAGTAATTCCTCATAATCAAACTAGAATCTAATTCAGTTCATAAACATGAATCATAGCCGTAAAAATCTACCCATCACGCCACAAGCTTCAGCTCTTAGCCCTAGGTAAGAGGTCTAGCCTTACTTGATTGGGCTAGATCCCTCAAAAATTCATAAGAAACCGGTTAAAAAAAAACTTCTAAACTCTCTCTCTCTATCTCTCTTCCCAAATGTCCCCAGATTTGAATGAATTGATCTCCACTTCTCCCTCTCCTTTTAAAGGCAGCAAGGTCGGTGGAGGCGTGGAGTCCGTGCGTGGAGAGGTGAATAGCTGTTTACGCAGCTGGGAATACGCAATTCGCGTGCATAGGTGAAAACTTGGAAATCGACTTATGTTGGCTCGGATTTGTGGTGGCTGATGGTCCCGGATTTCTGATCTGGCTTATAAATGGGTTTAGGACCCTCCTCTGCATCTTATGGACGGTTCGGATCACAGATCCAACTGTGATTGTGATCCCACAATGGCCCACGGAGGCCGGTTTTCACGGACGTCCTTGCGCTATGATGATTGGTGGGCCCCATGTTTGATATTCTCTGAAAAATCTAGTTCGTCCATTGGATTACCCTTGAAAATTTAGCTAGATGGACAGTTTTTAGATCGAATTCGGTGTGGCCCACGGGATTTCTCATTGAACCGTCGGTCTTCCGTTTGGACGGTTAAAAAACTATCTCCGTTGTCTTCTTCAATTCTATCACCTAGTCTTTGATGAGAGGAACCTAGGGATTCTAATGGACGGTCTAGATCAAACCGTTGATGCACAATGGTGGCCCACAAGAACCCAACTATGAGCTTTGTTCGGTTGCAGGGGAAAGAAAAAATAGGAACTTCCGTTTCTGTAAAACAGAAGACGGGTCAGTGTGCGCTGATCAGTCCTGCGGTTTTAGCGCATTGCTGGTGTGCGTGCAATGCATGCACACGCACTAAATGATGGGTCCACCGTGATGTCTAGGCGAAATCCGCTCCGTCCATCTATTTTTTCATCATATGTAAGTGTCTGAGACCAAAATTGAATCATACTCATATATCGGGTGGGCCCCAAATCGATGTTTTATGGGCTAATCTGTCCGTTGGGCCACTTTCACAAGGATCTAATGGCTGAAATTTTATTTGTACGGTTAATTTATGGTCATCAGGCCGTATGTAAAGTTTTGAGCTAAACGGATGGTGAGAACCTTGTGATCTTGCATTCTGGATGATTTTCGGGCCTCTTTAATGTGAATGGCTTGATTTTCTCGAATCTCTGACGTGTAAATTCTTCGATCTTGGTCCCCTGGGGTCCGTATCTTGCCTTGGTGCTTCTTGAGCGTTAAATCCATGCCTTTAGCATCTTTTTCAGTCTACATTCCTAAATACACCTTGCATCACAAATACGATTAAAATGGGGCATTAAACGGTATCATGCTTGTAAAATCAGGCAATAACTGGGGTCTAATATGTAATATTTGACCCTCAATACTATCGACATTACATGTTCAGAGAACTGGCTCGTTAAGGGAATGATGCACAGGCCAAATTTATCAATTCTATTTTCGCACAAGTGACAAAGACTGTATTACTCAACTTAGGATGAAACATAATGCATTTTTCCATCTATGTGAAGTAGTGCGTGAGAGGATGACCTTACGCAATACACGTAATGTTAGTTTAGAGGAACAACTAGTCGTATTTCGATATACAATCGGACATAATGTGCATAATCGTGTGATAGGACACATGTTTTATCATTTAAGTGAAACTATAAGCCGTCACTTTTACTGAGTTCTAGATGTAATAGTCTCCCTATACCTTGAATATGTTAAGCAAGATGGCACAAAAACCCCAGATGAGATTCAATCGAATCCACATTGGGCCACTTATTTCCGAGTACTATTATCGACCAAGGGCTCCTTCTTGAAGTAGTTAAATTATACATCATTCATACTAATCTTATAGGCTCGAAAACTCCCCCCATATAGGATTATGTTGGTGCAATTGATAGGACACATATTCCTACACATATACAAACATCACAACACGCAAGTTTCCGTAATTGAACGGGTATCTTGTCTTAGAATATACTTGTTGCTTGTTCGTTTGATATGTCAATATTATACGTGTTAGTTGGATGGAAAGATTCAACTTCAGATACAAGGTCCTACATAACATCCTGACGCGAAATGATGATCCTCTAATGGTGCCACCTAGTAAAATATCTTCACCATCATTTGCTCATCATTTGCTGCGTAAAATCGTGCTCAATTGTTTGACTGAAAGAATAATTTCTGCAATTATGTAGGAAAATACTTCGTGGTCGACGCAGGTTACGCTCATTCACTAGGCTTCATGGCCCTTTATCATGGAGTTCAATACCACCTGCAAGAGTATCGTACCGGGAGAGTGCTCATGAATATGAAGGAATTATTCAACTATTGATATGCTCAATTATGAAATGCAATTGAGCAACCATTCTAGTTGTTAGGCTCGTATTCAACTATCGACATGCTCAAGGGCAGATTTTCAATTTTGAAGATGATAGTTGTTAGGCCCGTATCCTAGTGACCATTCCATTCCATAGGATCTTGCAGTCCTCCCTGTCGAATTTCGACAACTCACGATGTGTAGATAACATTTGCGCACGCTCTTGAGTTACATCCTGTAAACCTGAGCCGACTCAACCCGAGACCTGTGTCATTTCGACCGCGTCGTCGTCGCGGTTTCGACCATACGTCTCGTGCGTCAATTCAACACTTAGATTATGAGATTTGGCCCGTGCATCATCCTGGCCATTGATCGCTTGATCACGAGACCCATAACTCCTTACAAGAAACCATCCCTTCCCATAACTCCTTACAAGCAGTCATCCCATAATTCCTTACAAGCAACCATCCCATAACTCCCTGTTGTTGTATTTCTCTAGAAAACTATAATTACGATGATGTCACCCTACCCTACCCCTAGCCATAACTCCTTACAAGCAAGCATCCCTTCCCTTTTCCCCATAAGTCAAACTCATTAATTGCCTAGAAACCATCACCTGTCTCTCCTATCTCTCTCTCCCTCCTCCTTTCTTCTTCACTTTTCCTCCATTGTTGCAAGCTTGGGACGTCCAAGCCACCCAAAATCCAATCGTCTCCCACCCATTGTCCCTATTAATCCAGCCCACTAAACCTATCTCGACCGTTAAATCAACATCCTTGGAGCTCTAAAACTTATCGGAAGAAAGAGGTGTTCAAGATCTTGATGTGGGTGCTTTCTCCCTCTCTCCCTTTCATTATTTTGGTGTGATGATATGACCATGTGGCCTATCCAGATGTATCTCACCTTGATGTATGTCTTATCCAACCCTCTAAACCATGTGGGCCCTACCTAAACGAGGATGGGAAAAACATTAATATTAAATTGATCAAGTGGGCCATGTCCACGTGAGACCCACCAGCCGTGGTCCCCCCATGTGGGACCCACCTTGATGATATATATACCCATGCCGTCCGTCCAGCGCCGCTGGACGTGCAGTGGAGTGTGAATAGACAATGGGTGTATTAACAAAAAAAAAAAGTACTTGAAGTTAAGGCTTTTGGGTGGGCCACTCATATAGGCCCTACTTTGATGTATGAACCTTATCCACGCCATCCATTCCATTCCTCAGCTCATTTTAGGCGTTGAGCCGAAAAATGTAGTCAATCTGAATTTCTGGTGGGCCATAGCATAGCAAACAGTGTTTTCTACCGTTGAAATTCACCTGACATTTCTACATGCCAAAATACCTTAAATAATGGGCTTAAGAGGTCTATCCTGAGCCATGGAAACCAATGGCTAGGTTGGATTCTCCTGATGTGGACCCCACCTGTGAAAAACCTCAAGAAAATATTTTTCAAAAAAAAAAAACAACACGTATATGCAGCAGGATGCTGCCACTGCCTGAGGACGCGAGGCACCGTCCTGCGCTGCTGTGGACGGACGGACAGGGACCCACGGTCCCAGCCATGGACCCCACCATAATGTGTGTTGATCATCAACGCCGTGCATTTGGTAGGTCTCCTTTAGGATAGTGGGCCCCCCAAAAATCAACTGTACGAGGGGCTTAGGTGGCCCACATCACAAGAAACAGTGGGATTGAGCGTCTGCCATTAAACCCTTTTTGGGATGTCGCAGAAGTTTTGGACGATATGAAATTTATTTTTCCTCTTATTCAAGGTCTGTGTGACCTTATAAACAGATTGGACGGAAGATAAACATTATGGTGGGCGCTACGTGGTATCCACTTGAATGAGGATTGGCCGGTGTATGAATACACCAGCTATATAACTGTTGTTAAAGACGTCAACAAGTTTTGTGGTCCCATTTACTGTACGTGATTCCTAGCCGTCCATCTCTGTGGACGATGGGCCGACAACAATAGCTGTTGTATTGACACAACAAGTTCTATGGACCCTATTCACGAGGTATGTTGTATGCCCAAACCACTCATCCCTGGGAGGCCCACACGTGCTGCATATCCACACCGTCCAATGGTCTGGACGGTGGGGATCTCTAGGATTTGTGTTTGGCATCCAAGCCGTCCAGGCTCTGGACGCTGAATACTAGCCGATTGCCCTTTTAAAATAAAAAAATATATATATTTTTTAATAATAAAATAAATACTTATGGTATTATAGTATATGTATATATACATATGTTATATATATGAGGTGGGCCCCATGATGGACCCATGTTGATGTATCTACTTTACATTTGTACCATCCCTCTGACGGTGCTTGTGAAGCCGACCTCGATGAAGGCCCTTCTCCACGCCGCCCATTTATTTTATAGGGTGTGGGACCCACCTCACACGTGTTGCATGTGCGAGGGTGAGACCCACCTATTAACGTGTAGACTGTCCAGGTGGGGCGCACCGAGATGATGTTTGTGTTTACACACACACCGTCCATCTGGATGATGTTAAGCAGGGCCTACCGTGATATATCTAGCTAGTCACGTCGCCCATACATTTGCAATTGTGTGGGGCCCACCCCATACATGCTGCACGTGTGGGAGTGGGGCCCACCTTATCATTTGTGTTATATCGAACCATCCATCTCTTTGGACGGTGGGTGGCCACCATGATGTATGTGTTGTTTGTACATGCTGTCCAATGTTTGAACCGTGCAAATTTACCTGTCTAATGTTTGGAAGGTGCTGATTTACATGGATAATGTTTGGATAGTGTTGATCACCGTTAGCAAGCCATGTACCCCATAGAGTGATAGTGTACAGTGTTACACATGTTGCACCGGCAACTTTTGTAATGATTTTAGATGTAATCCTAGCTCTCATCGTGATCTACAAACCCTCCACCTTCTTGGGTGAACCACATCATAGTGGGACCCACCATGATATATATATATATATATATATATATATATATATATATATATATATATATATATATATATATATATATATATATATATATATGTTGTATATTCATATTGTCCATTCATGTGGACCCCACGTGATGTATGTGTTTGAGGCCCAATGTAATGTATGCGCAGCCCATGTAAAGAGGCCCATTGTGATGTATACGCGACCCTTATACGAGGCCCATTGAGATGTATTTGAGGCCTATATGATGGGGCCCAACTGCCTTGTATTTAAGGCCCATATGATAGGGCCCACTTGTTGTGTATATAAGGCCCACGAGTGAGGCCAATTATAATGTACTGGGGTCCATGGGTTATAGCCCATTGAGATGTATTTCCAGCCCATATGTCGTGGCCCATTGTGACGTATATTCGGCCCATTTGAGGTGGCCGATTGTGATGTAATCGAGGCCCATGTGATGCGGCCCACTTAATGTAATGAGGGCCCATTGATATATATTTGAGGCCCACATGATGGGGCCCACCTATTGGGTATTTACAGCCCATGGGTTGTGGTCCATGTAGCCCATGTGCAGGGTCCACCTATTGTGTATTTATGGCCCATTTGGCAAGGCCCATTGATATGTATTTGTGGCCCGTTTAGTAAGGCCCATTGGTGAGGCCCGTGGATGCGACTCACTTAATGTAATGCGGCCTATTATGATATATTTCCGGTCCATATGATGATGTCGATGTGATGTATTTATGGCCCATGTGCTGAGGCCCATTGTGATGTATATAAGGCCCATTGGTGCGGCCTAGGTGGTGCAACCCATTGTGACGTATTCGAGGACCGTAGGACGTGGCCCGATATGTTGTGTTGCAACTCATTCGATAAGGCCTAGTGTGATGTACATTAGGTCCTTGTGTGAGACCGTGGGCCCATTATACGTTTGGCCCTATGTGGGTCACTCCTTGGGAGCAATGTTGGTTGAATGTCCACATTAATGGGCAGTGATGATTAAATGTCCACATTGTGACCTTCCTTTAGGCCTGGTTAGGTCGATTCTCATCATTCTCTAGTAGGTTAACCCAAATTATTGGGCCCCATTGATATTGTTTGATCCATCATCGGCCGTCCATCTATCGACTCTGCCTTGCGCCGATTCCGATTGTCAAGGCCAATTATATAGACCGATTCCGATTGTTAAGGCTGATCGTATAGACCGATTCCAATTGTCGGGGTCGATTTTGATTGCCAAGGCCAATTGTCGAGACCCATGTGATGTATATGCGGCCCATAGTTGAGGCCCATTATGATGTGTATTAGGCCTATGTGATGTATAAGTGGCTCATGTTGATGCCTAATGTGATATATATGCGGCCCGTATTTGAGGCCCATTGTGATGTGTATTCGGCCCATGTTTAAGGCCTAGTATGATGAATATGAGGTTTATATGATGAGGCTCATTGTGATGCATTTGAGGGCTAGGCGATGGAGCCCGTTGTGATGAATATTAGGCCCATGAGAGAGGCCCATCGTGATGTGTATTAAGCTCTTCAATGAGGTCCATGGTGTTGTATATTAGGTCCTTGTATGAGGCCATGGGTCCACTGTATGTTAGGCTCTATGTGGGTCATTCTTTGGGGGCATTGTTGGTTAAATGTCCATATTGTCAAGGCCAATCATCAATGTCAGTTATTGATACTGATTATGAGTATGTGACAACATAACATCATAATACATGCTCGTACGCATCATCTGCATGTTTGTTATGAGATATGGTTGACCATTGCATATGTCATTGGGCAGGTTGTTATGAGACTCCTTGATAGGCGGAGGCTATCTCACATGAGTGCACGGTATGCGCAGGATTGATGCATGACTGGATTATATGACTCATGCATCTTGCATTGTGATTATTGTACGCCCTACCGACATCAGGGCTATAGCCTTCAGAAGCATATAGTGGATGGCCAGATGAGACACCAGAAATCTGTTCTAGCATCGGGTTGCCATAGATGGCCCCAGGTGAAAATTCTTAAATCCTCTTGGTACCAGAGGATGCCCCAATGTCGAGATCGAGTGTGTGTGTATGTGTGTGTGTGAGTGTGTGTGTGTATAAGCGCATGAGGGCTGGATACTAGGAGGTCGTGTCTCCCACTGTATGGTAGTTGGTTGAGAGGGGGTGTGGCCTTACCCGCCTGAGGGAGTAAGCATAGCTAGGTTGAGTTTGACCAGCTCGTGAATAGATCCGCTATCGACGTGTCAAGTAAATATTGGCTGACTACTGGTCAGGCAGTGAGGTCTCTTCCACTTACCCAGTTGTGCGCTTGATGAGACTGTAAGCTGGTGTAGAGTGTACTAAACCCCGGTGATGATCCCAAAAAAGAACCGTATTAATGTGGACTTATTGAGTAGGAGTTGCATACTCATTTATTCATTCATTCACTATCCACTTGGGCTGGTGGTGCGTAACTATTTGTTACGTGTATCTTCCCAATGACCAGGATTTCGGTTGAGGCACGCGATTAACCTGAGATCAGGAGTTTACTATATCGAGTCTGACTATCCAAATTTAGGTATGAGATTGGTTTAGATAGAAGTCTCTTGTGATGGACCACATAGCCTGCGATAATACGTACTATCATCCCGACTTCACACTCCAGCGTGGTCATTCTAGTTGCACCGCATATTGCATTATATCCGCGACATATGACATTTTTGGTTAATGTGTTTTTGCATTTATATGGTTTAAATATGACTGAAGCTATTCGTGAACTCATCAAGAATTACAAATTGCATCACATCCTCGACATTTGATATTTGGCTCTTTATGACTTTTCATTTGCATAGTTGTCCTATATTGCGTTTTCTGATATTGATTGACACATGGACTTGTTCGTATTTTTTCTTACTCTATTATCGTATGATTTATGATCTTGTTAGTATTTCTGTTTACTCTGATAATTTCTGCTCTTGTCAGTATTTCTGCTTACTCTGATAATTCATGATCTTGTCAGTATTTCTGCTTATTCCGATATTGTACGATTTATGGATTACCAGTAATTTCGGTATTATATGATGATGACATTGTATTGAATACTTGACACTTACCTTGTGCACACATTTACACCACTCTCTAAGCTTTTTATAAGCTTATGCACGATAGATGCGTGCATGTGATGTTAGGTTGCAACAGTGTTGAGCTTGGAGCATGCAACGGTCTTCTGGAGCTTGATTTTTGATTAATGTATTTTTCTTTTAGCATTGTACTCAAATGATTATATTAGTGGATATGTAATGATGATATTGCCTGTGTGAATTGGGTAATCTTGTGGTTATGCTTATTAGGAGTGAAATGTACATATAAAAAAAAAAAATCCTTCTTGCAGGATCCCAGGATCGAAATCTGGTGTATGGACGCTAGGAGCTGAGAATGGGGTATTACGAAGGCTGTCGGCACCATATTCAGTGATCAAGATTCCTGTGAATCCGATTTTCGAGTTTAAGGCGTGACGGTAGTACAGTATTCTTTTGATACACAAGTAAAAATTGTTATTGCTTGTTGTGTGCTACATAATTTCATATGAAAAGAAGATGAATCGGACCAAGATTTGTGTGATGTTAGTATACATGTGGGTGACGTTGACACTAATTCTACACTAAATGAGGTATTAACAAATGATGAGAGGCAATGGCTAATCCAAGTCACTCAACGGGAGAAAGATGTTTGGATCAGAACTTATGATCGGATTGCAGAGCGCATGTGGGCAGATACCCAAAATAATAGCAGGATAAGATAGGCCTACTTAATTTCCTAAGTACTATGACTCTTAACATAGACATTATGGGTTCAAAGACTGACCAACTTTGAATTTATTGAGGTTGGTCAGCTCTTGAGCAGGGATGATAAGCTTGTATCTTTTTTGTGAGTCTGCGACCAGAACGTCGTGTTGATTGGCTAAAAAAAACTTTGTTTGATTTGAAGGCAATGATGGTGGTGCCTCTAGTTGATGGAAGCAAAATTAATGGATTCTGAAACTTTGATTTATTTACATTACACTTTGGATAATATATAGGGTGAGAGATATTTTATTACGAAAGAATTAACAGACCTGTAATAACTAAATTTATGCGTGTGTTTAATTATGTTAGTAGTGGATATAATTAGATTGCATGACACGTATATGATCCACCTCTTATGGTGCCCCTTATATTTCAACTAGCAGGAGAGTAATCATTTTTTTTTTTTTTTGAAAGATGATTTCATTAAGAAAAAAGAAAAAAAAGAAAACACAAAGGAAAAACCGCTCGCTGAGAGGGCAGACAACAACTACACTCATAAGAAGAAAAAATCACAACCAAAAAGACCCTCAACATTTGTAGCCCACTCGATCATGAATAATTTAGCCTTAGACGCAATCACCCCAGCATTATTGAAGGAATTCCTGAAGCATCTGTTGTTTCATTCTCCCAAAACAGACCACCAGACGGCGAGAATGGCCATTCTCCAGATTGTTGTCCTCACTTTTCCTAATTTCACCCCATGCCACGCCTGAAGGAGTTGGTTCACCTCGCTCGGGAAAGACCAGTCTAAGTTGAACTAAAGCAGGAAATTAGCCCAAATGGACTGAATGAAAGAACAGTGCAGGAGCAAGTGATCCACAGACTCTTCAGCTCGCATACAACATAGGAAAATGTTGGGCAGAATAATCCCTTTCCTACTTAGGTTATCGACAGTTAGGATTCATTTTTTTTCGACCAGCCAACCGAAAGTGAGAACTTTTGGGGAAGTTGGGTATTTCCAGAGGAAAGAAATATTTGCCTTGGGGATGGGCTGCTGCGAGTGCATCTGATCATATAGGGATCGAACGGAAAAGGAAGAGGATTTATCAGGTCTTTAAAAAATGCTGTCCTTATACAAAGGGGAAGGGCCAGCTGCATATATCCTCTCTAGGAGGCCTGCAAATTCTGGAATCTCCCAATCTTGGAGGCCCCTCCTGCATTGCACATTCCAGACAATTTTCCCGGCAATAACTGCGAAATGATCAGCAATGTACGAATCTTTAAAAGAGGCTAAAAAGTACATATTAGATAAAGTAATCTTTAGCGGCTGATCCCCAATCCAAACGTCATCCTAAAACCGAATCTTGGCACTATTTCCGAGCACGAAACCAACAACTGGGAAGACCTCCTTTTTCATTTTCATAAAATCTTTCCAGATGTGCGACGCTTGTAGAGGGATGAATCCGGAGACCACCAACTGCCAGAAGATGTTCCATATTTAGTTATGATGATGGAATTCCAAAGAGTCCCTTTTTTCGCTCTTTGCCTCCGGATCCACTTCTCGAGAAGAGCTTTATTCATCGCTTTGAGCTCTTTGATCCCGGCTCCTCCTTTAGACAAATGGAGACAAACCTCCGACCAATTTAGGAGATGAAACTTCTTCCTATCTTCCTTTCTGCACCAAAGGAAGTCCCGCCTCATTTTATCCATAGTCGCTATCACCGATACCGGCCATTTGAGAAGAGACATAAAATATATTGGGAGATTTGAGAAGGCAGCTTTGATTAGGGTGAGGCAGCCACCTAACGAGAGGTAATGACTTTTCCATCTCACCAGATACGACTGAAATCTGAGGATAACTTTGTCCCAAATAGTTTTGGAAGGCTTTCCAATGCTTAACAGGAGGCCCACAAATGAAGACGGAAGGGAGGCAGCGACACATCCAAAGACTTGGGCCAGAGATTCAACCTCTGTTCTTTCCATATTGACCCCCATAATTTTTGATTTCTCCAAGTTGACTTTTAAACCAGAAACCGCTTGGAAGCAACAGATAGTGGTTCGAAGATTTTCTACCTGTTCGGTCGAAGCTTCAAAGAATATAAGGGCGTCATCAGCATACTGAATGTGTGAGATCGGCCTTGGCATGCCTTTGATTTTAATCTCGCTGAAGATGCCTTTCTCTTGACCTGTAAGGAGCATTCTAGACAGGGCCTCCCCCACAATAAGAAATAAGAAAGGGGAGAGGGAGTCTCCCTGCCTCAAACCTCTCGAGCTTCTAAAAAACCCCTTAGGGGAGCCATTGAGAAGAACAGAAAAGTGGGGCGAGCTAACACATTCTCCCGTCCAGGCTCTCCATTTATCTCCAACCCCATACATTTTAACAAATACTGCAAGAAGTCCCTATCTACATGATCATAGGCTTTTTCAATGTCCAATTTGCATATAATATGCTTTTGACCAGATCCGGAACTAGCATCCAAACAATCATTAGCGTTGAGGGCTGCGTCAACAATCTGTTTGCCAGCAATAAAAGCACTCTGATTTCTGAAATCAGCTTCCCTATAATCTTCCTTAATCACGTCGCCAAGACCTTTGCTAGGATCTTATAAGGCCCCCCCAATAAGCTGATCGGCCTATAATCTTTGGGAGAAGCAACGCCTGACATTTTCAAAATGAGAGTTATGAACGTGTCCCCTAGGCTTGTAGAGATTCTGCTCCTTTTGTGGAAGTCATTAAAGAAATCTGTAACATTTGATTGGATGACCTCCCAAAAATGAGCAAAAAAGGAGATCAAGAAACCGTTTAGACCTGGGGCCTTGTCGACACCTAGAGAGACGACTACCTATTTGATCTCTTCCTTGGAAAAAGGAGCTTCGAATGTTCCTGTCTCCTCCTCTGTAATTCTGTTGAACTGAATACCATCCAGTCTAGGCTTGCTTCACTCTTCTCCTTTGAGAAGGGAGGTATAAAAGGAAACCATCTCATCGGCTATCTCATCTTTGTCTTTTATAAGAACCTCATCCACCAAAATACTGCTGATTTTGTTGTTTCTCGCATGCATACTTGCCATGGAGTGGAAAAAATGCATATTCTTGTCACCTTCTTTTATCCAGGCCAACCGAGATTTTTGCTTCCAAGATATCTCCTTTTCGAGGGCCCTTCTTACAATGGATTGAAGCAACTGAACTCTTCTAGCCTGAGTTTCGGAAGACAACATTTCTACCTCTGCTTGCGCGTCTATATCTGACAATTCAGCTAACAGCTGATTCCTGCTCCCTCCTTTGAAACTCTCTCCTGCGCCATTGCTTTTACTCGAACTTCAACTTCTTCAACTTAGAAGACAACCTGAAATCGGTAGAACCTTCTACCTGGAAACCAGTCCACCAATCTGCTAACATTTTGGAAAATTATTCGATTTTGAGCCAAGAAATGTCAAAACGGAAAGGTTTAGGACCCCAATTTTGCTCTTTCACATCTAATGAAATGGGGTAGTGGTTTGACGTGGTCCTGGGAAGAACAGATTGAGAGGATAGGGGAAATTGGTCTAGCCACTGAGAAGAAACTAGGAACCTGTCCAACCTGCACATCGTTGGAGCCGCTCTGCCGTTGGACCAGGTAAATCTGGCCCCAAGAAGAGGAAGATCCACCAATTCCTCTTCTTCAATCCAGTGAAAAAATGATTTCATTGCTATTGTAATTGACTGACCATGCAATTTCTCATTCGCACATGAGAACTTGCTATTGTAATTGACTGACCATGCATCCCTAATTATGTTCAAATCGCCTGCTATGCATCACGCACATGAGAACTTGTGTTTGGAGGCTGAGAGCTCCTCCGAGAACAATTTCTTATCCCCTTCCTGAAGGAGCCTGTAAACTGAGGAGAAGAGGCATTTAAAACTTGAAGAAATGTGTTGTAACATAGTTGAGACCGAGAAACTACCAGTTCAGTTGCTAAGAAGCTGCCAATTAGACGACTTCCAAGTGAGCAGAATACCTCCTGCACTGCCTTTGGAGTCAAGCACCACCCAATTCACATCTTTACCCTCCCAGAGAGTACCCATCAGCTTGCCATCGAAATTGTTGCTCTTGGTTTCCTGAAAACAAATAATATCTGGCTTATACCTGTCACTAGTGTCCTTTATTGTCCTTCTTTTGTGTTTAAACCCCACGCCCCTCACATTCCAAGAAATCAGTTTCATTTGGGAATAGAGCTCCCCCGAGTTCTATGGGCCGAGCCCTTTTTCAGAAGAATTCCTAAATTCCACTGCCTTATCACTAGACTTTGCAATTCCCTGTTGGCATGAAGAGTTGATCGACGGCCCTTGGGAGATTTCTGGATGGCAAGAGGTCTTCCGCTGGCTTTGACACATTGGAAAAGCGCTAAAAAGTCTTCCGGGCAGTCACTAAAAGATAGCCCGAGTTTTTTGCCCACATGTCCCATTGCATCTCTAAGCCATTTCTTTTTGTGGATCTTCTGTAGGAGATTTGTTCTTTCCGATTCTGTCAGCAGATGAGAAGCTTTTTCTATCATGACTGACTCTACTCCGACACGAACCTAAAGAGGTTCTGCTTCTAAGACCTCTAGGTCAGGATGCTCTTGGAATAGCTCGAGGATACCTTGATTTGATATTCATTCCCCAAGTGCAGGGTTGTGATGTAGTAATAAACTCGGTAAGACCGAGGTCAAATCCCAAGGGACTAATACCTGTACATTATCTGAAACTAAGTAGAACTAGAACTAGACTAAGACGTAATCTAAATCTGGTAAAATTTAAGGAATAATCATGAAATAATTATCTAAAACTTAAGAAATTTAGAAGAGGGAAACTAGGGATTCAAAGGATCCACTTGTAGAGATCAGGGAGATCTTACGCCTACTTCAAGAATCATGAAATTTAATTGAACTGCCGTTAATATAGTTTTAAAGAGATGAAAGGTATATGAATTAGAATGGATTCCATCACCAAACCATGCCTAGGAGACAAAGCAAACAACAAAATTAAACTAATTACCAACCAATCCACATATTATAAAGGTGAGGAAGGGTACCGATATCCGACCATGCACAGGAGACTATGGTGAACAACAGGGCTTCCTGACATCATAAACATAAAAAGGAAAGGAACATGCTCAAAGCTATCGCAAACCCATTGTAATTTCAGTCACAACAGACCATTAAAAACTAAAAAATATTTCCTTAATTAAACGAAAATCAACATTAGTTCAGTATAAACAAAAGGCATAATCAAAGTCTCCCCATCATGCTACAAGTTTCACCTTTTAGCCTTAGCTAAGAGGTTTAGCCCGGCATGAGTAGACTAACTATCTCAAAAGGAATAATAAAAGTAACAGTGGAATAAAAAAAACTAAAATACTAATCTCTCTCTCTGCTCCACGCTTCACGTCCCACGCTCCCAAAAGCTCCCCCTCACGTTCTCTCTCTCTTCTTTCTTATAGGCAGGGAAGCGGTGGAGTTACATCATTGGAAGGAGACAGGGCGTGCAAGCTACATAGGAAGCAGTGTTTCACAACAAAGAGAAACGCAGCTGAATTGCGTTTGGTTTAGTTTTTCGGCCAAAGGATGTTCAAAGTGCAAGATCTGAGCCGTTCAGGTTTCTTATCCCTGGACGGCCTCACCTTGGGAGTGATTTGAACAGTCCAGATCGACCGTCCGATCACTTCTATAATCATGCAACTCTTGTGAAAAGCGGACAGTGTCTGGACGTGCAAAACAGAAATTCTTGCGCTGCAATGCTCGGTGGGCCCCTGATCAGTGTATAATGGAAAATCCAGTCCGTCCATTAGATTTCCCTCGCAAAATCGGTTAGATATGGATGCTTTTAGATTGTTTCGGTGTGGCCCACAGAATCTCACCCAAGCATTCATCCTGCATTTGAACGGTTGAAATTTGATACATGCTTCTTCTTGGAAAAGTTACACCTAGTTGAGGGTCGCAGCCCCCCTCCAGACACGATGAACGACTTCGATCATAGATTTGCATGATGATGGTGGGCCATTGATGAATTAGCAGATGGCCCTGCGAACGAAAATAGAGACCCTCTCTGTTTAAAAGTCGGGCGGACGCGGGTCAAATAGAGTCAAACTGCGTGTTTGGCTCAGTAGGTTGTGAGCGCACATCGGGTGTGTACTCTCTCACACAAATGGGTCCCACCTTGATGCGTGTAAGAAATCCTCTCCGTCCATCTCCTTTCTCATAACATTTAAACGGTTGAGACCAAAACTGGAGCATATCCAGATACCAGGCAGGCCCCAAATCAATGGTTTATGGGCTGATCTATCCGTTGGGCCACTTTCACAAGGATCCAATGGTTGAAATTTGACGTGTACGGTTAATTTATAGTCCTCAAGTCATATATGAAGTTTCGAGCCGAAAGGATGATGAAAACCCTCTGATCTTGCATTATGGCTAACTTTCAGGCTATTTGAGCTTCAGTTTCTCTGTTTTCCTGAATATCTGGTGTGTAAATCAGTTGATCTTTACCCCCTGGGGTCCGTCCATTGCCTTTGGTGTCATCAGAGCGTTAATTCCTTACTTTAAGCACCATTTTTCAGTCAATGCTCGTAAATACACTCTGCATCACAAATACGGTTAAAACTGGGTGCTAAAGAGTATCATATTCGTAAATCCAGGCAATAATTGGGTCTGATATGCAATATTTGACCCTCAATACAACCCCCAACTAACATCTTGCTAGTCCCGAGCAAGGTATGCGAAAAAGAAGTTGGGAATTATAGGATAATTTCTCTGAACTCGAGTAATTTTTGAAAAACAAACCAGATACTAAGATTTTTAAGATTCATGAATGTTGGGAATAAATTTCTCCTAGACTCAAATGCATGGTAGTCTTCATAATCAAGTACGAAGTACTATTCTATTAATTAGAACAATTCTAAGCATTGAGTTCCATGGATGTAGAGTCTAGTCTCAACTTATCATCATTAAAATTCACTTCTCTATTTTAGGATATCATTGGTAACCAACAAGAGAATTCATGATAACCAAAACTTTTCCAAAACTTGCCTCACAGATCATCTTTTCATTCCTTTACTTTTGATTCTTTCACTAAAAGTAACACCAAGAAGGGGAATCAAATCCGCACCTATAGGGAGCAAACCTAAGGTGAAGACTGTACACCCAACCCTTATATTATCTTATGGAGAATTAAATCTACATCTATAGGGAGCAAATCTATGGTGAAGATTATTCATTCAACCCTTTACAAAGGTATCTTTTTTTTTTTTTTAATTGACCATGACAGGCGAATTTCCAAGTTGGTTCCTTACATACTTAGTGATTACCAAGTTAACCCTTCAATATCAAACTGAAACCTTAATGTGTAAGTAAGATGTGTCGTGTGAAATCATGGTTCAATCAATGTTTATAACTTCTAATTCTGGATTAATAATTCAAACTTAACTATGAAATCTAACAGATATTGAATCTAAGAGTCATAAATTACCAACATCATGTATCTTGAAATTCTAAGTCACAGATGGATGTCAAAATCACTTCGAAGTCACAAGAAATTCCAGAAAAATTAAAAAAAAATTGACAATTTTTACTCAAGGCTAAGAAAACACTGATTAGGTTACCTAATCTCCCACCCCCAACCTAAAATCTACATTGTCCTCAATGTAAAAGGTATGAACATGCAATGCACATGGGACAACAAAAGTAAAGGAAAAGTGATGGGAAGATATTACCTGGATAATGAATCGAGAGATATACTTTCCAAAGATTTCTACGTAAGACCGGGTCAGCACAAGAGAAACCAACAAAAATAACAAAAATAAAATTCTACCTATACTACTTTCGCAAGTACTCTTGATTGCATTTAGCGTATGCAATAAGCCTTTAAACTCCTAGGTTTCCCCTAGAAGACGAGTTGTAGTCTCGTGAAGGTTTGCAGCAATGTTACCCACAAACATTGAATCGATCATGCCGCAAGGTTCCTCTTCCGGCCAATACCTTGATAAGTTTCTCAGTAAGTTCCTTAACAAGATCATCCAAAAGCCCTTTTTGTAATAGACTTAGGTGCCCCAGAGCATGACTTTTCAGAGAGACTTATGTACCTCATAAGAAATCTTCCATTAAATTGCTTGAGGTATTCGTAATATATACGATTCATCTATGATAGAAGAAGTTTCAACGTTAGTATCGTATGGTGAATCAGAGACTACAAGTAAATAAAGTTTAGAAAACTTTCTAAGAAGTAATGTAGTCTCAACACATTTCGAAGCTCCAAACTTCGGTTCAATTTTCAGCTCCTCTTCCTTTACTGGTAGATGTTTAAGATCAGGGGAAGAAAGGGTTTCATAATAAGGGTTCTCTCGGTCAGTGATGACTACCGAAATGTTGTCCCGTAAGGCATCCACTTTGTCTTTTAACATGGAATCGTTTGAAACTGCAAAGTGTGTCAAACAATCCCAAGAGTTGGGAAGTTCAGCCGAGTATGACTTATTTTATATATTGGAGCTCGCGATGATCTACTCAAAGAATCCATCATCCTTAAAAGTGGATGGAGGTACGCTCTCTTGCTCCAGTCATGCACAGACAGATTGAAGATCAGTAAGTGAAGCATTGATGTGATCACTCTGTTCATTGAAATTACTCAATTGAGGCGTTAAATTGTCAAATGTGTGCAGCTCAGATGGTGGCCTCAACTAAGTGGTTTCAAAGTCCAGAGTTGTAGCGAGCAACTCCTCCTTCTCCCGAATCATATCATCATTCAACTCAGGAGAGTGGTCTAAATATATTTCACAAGAATTAGAAGGGTCGGTTGTAAGGGGCTTATCTCCACTTTTAAATCAGACGTGTCAGGTGAGGGGAGTGGCTCATTATGACCGACCACTTCGTGTACGTTTTGATCATTGACCTAGACCAAACTTGAGATGGATTCTAGGGGAACTGTGACTGCACATTCAGGATAGCCGTCCCAATATTCATCATATTCTAGTTCAGTGCAGTGCACATTTGGGATGAGATAACTTTCCTCACATTCTACACCTAGAAAGTGTGTTCTGTGAGGGAAGCGTGTCATCATCATTATATTTGAAAGATAACCATGTCTCTTCCTCATTCTTTTGGATAGTCATCGAGATCGACTCATCGGAAAATTGAACTACATGCTCGTTAACGTAATTCAACTCTTCATTCCAAACTCCAGAGTTTTTCAAAAGCGAGTGAGGATCACTTTCCTCGCATTGTATTTTCGGGATGAATTGTGGCTGGGATAACCGAGCCTCCTCTATCTTATCGAGGTGCGAATTAAGTGCTTCCATCGCCTTTCTCATTTCCATAAGACATTACATGGTATACTGAATTAAATCCTCTTGGATCGCTTCTGGTTGGGTCTCAAAGGCAGGGTATCCAAGAGAATACTCATTATAACATGTCGTTGGTTCATTTTCTCAATTTTATTGTTTCCACTGGTTATAGTCACACTGATCATACATAGGAGAGTATGATGGTTGATAATAATCTTCATTCTCATAATTACGATTGTATACGGCCTTATTAACTGATGGAACATAACGTTCTAGTTGGTTCTCAATATCGGTTCTCGATGGAGAGAAATCTTGAGTATACGTTGAATTCCACAACCCTCAGGCATTCCCCAATATCTCTTATCCATCTCGGCATATGCACGTACCCACGCTTCCATGGTAGAACCCTAACACTGAGTATAATCCTAGAAGAAAGCAAAATCCTAAAACAATACAGAAAGTAAGAGGACAAGTTAGAAAGATGTTACTAGATTAGATGGTCTATGTCAGGATCCTACAAAACAAGAAAGTAGGTTAGTTTCTATAAATCAGAAAAACCTAAACCTAAAGTTAGTAAAATTCTAATCTTAATCTAATTTTAAAACCAATTAATTTCAGAAATACGTAGCCGTCAGTCCCCGGCAACGGTGCCAAAAACTTGTTCACTCCCCAAGTGCAGGGTTGTGATGTAGTAATAAACTCGGTAAGATCGAGGTCGAATCCCAAGGGACTGATACCTGTACGTTATCTGAAACTAAGTAGAACTAGAACTAGACTAAGACGTAATCTAAATCAGGTAAAATTTAAGGAATAATCGTGAAATAATTATCCAAAACTTAAGAAATTCAGAAGAGGAAAACTAAGGATTCATCGGATCCACTTGTAGAGATCAGGGAGATCTTACACCTGCTTCAAGAATCATGGAATTTAACTGAACTGTCGTTGATATAGTTTCAAAGAGATGAAAGGTATATGAATTAGAATGGATTCCATCACCAAACCATGCCCAGGAGACAAAGCAAACAATAGAATTAAATTAATTACCAACCAATCCACATGTTATGAAGGTGAGGAAGGGTACCGACATCCGACCATGCCCAGGAGACGATGGTGAACAACAGGGCTTTCTGATGTTATAAACATAAAAAAGAAAGGAACATGCTCAAAGCTATCGCAGACCCATTGTAATTTCAGTCACAAAAGACCATAAAAAACTAAAAAACATTCCCTTAATTAAACGAAAATCAACATTAGTTCAGTATAAACAAAAGGCATAATCAAAGTCTCCCCATCACACTACAAGCTTCACCTCTTATCCCTAGCTAAGAGGTTTTATCCGACATGAGTGGGCTAATCATCTCAAAAGGAATAATAAAAGTAACAGTGAAATAAATAAAAAAAAAAACTAAAATACTAATCCCTCTCTCTGCTTCACGCTTCACGTCCCAGGCTCCCAAAAGCTCCCCCTCACGTTCTCTCTCTCTTCTTTCTTATAGGCAGGGAAGCGGTGGAGTTACGTCATTGGAAGGAGACTGAGCGTGTAAGCTACGTAGGAAGCAGCGTTTCAAAGCAAAGAGAAACATAGCCGAATTACGTTTGGCTTGGTTTTTCAGCCAAAGGACGTTCAAAGTGCAAGATCCGAGCCATTTAGGCTTCTTATCCCTGGACGGCCTCACCTTGGGAGTGATTTGAACGGTCCAGATCGACCGTCCGATCACTTCCATGATCATGCAACTCCTGTGAAAAGCGGACAGTGTCCGGATGTGTGAAACGAAAATTCTTACGCTGCAACGCTCAGTGGGCCCCTGATCAGTGTATTATGGAAAATCTAGTCCGTCCACTAGATTACCCTCGCAAAACCGATCAGATACGGATGCTTTTTGATCCGTTTCGGTGTGGCCCACAGAATTCTCACCCAAGCATTCATCCTGCATTTGAATGGTTGAAATTTGATACATGCTTCTTCTTGGAAAAGTTACACCTAGTTGACGGTTGCAGCCCCCCTCTAGACACGATGAACGGCTTCGATCATAGATTTGCATGATGATGGTAGGCCATTGATGAATTAGTGGACGGTCCTGCGAACGGAAACAGAGACCCTCTCTGTTTAGAAGTCGGGCGGACACGGGTCAAACGTAGTCAAACTGCGCGTTTGGCTCAGTGGGTTATGAGCGCACATCGGGTGTATACTCTCTCTCACACAAATGGGTCTCACCTTGATGCGTGTAAGAAATCCTCTTCGTCCATCTCCTTTCTCATAACATTTAAACGGTTGAGACCAAGACTGGAGTATATCCAGATACCGGGCGGGCCCCAAATCGATGGTTTATGGGATGATCTATTCGTTGGGCCACTTCCACAAGGATTCAATGGTTGAAATTTGACGTGTATGGTTAATTTATGGTCCTCAGGTCATATATGAAGTTTCGAGCCAAACGGATGGTGAAAACCCTCTGATCTTGCATTCTGGCCAACTTTCAAGCCATTTAAGCTTCAGTTTCTCGATTTTTCCAAATATCTGGCGTGTAAATCAGTCGATCTTT
>CM073576.1:3655000-3677500 GCA_037074715.1 Magnolia kwangsiensis
GTCTGAGGTGCTCACTGGTCACTACGGGGAGGCTCGTCGCCCCAGCGTAGGCCGACAGTTCGACCACTGTCCCATACCATCATGCCCAGCTCATGAGTCTTAGTGGATCAAGGTACCACGGTTATCAGGGTTATCACTGGTAAGTTCAGTACCCTAGGTTCAAGCAGTTATGACCAATACAAGGTGAACATACAGTGGTCAGTCGGGTTGCGTGACGAGTTCGACTAGTACGAGCGCACCTCAAGCTGAACGACATGAAGTGCATAAATACCTTGTGTGACTTAACCACTGCCATCAACCCAAGCACGACTCGGGTTCATCGACGCGTCCTTCGTGGTGAATAGAATTCATCCATGAATTCTAGTCTGTTACCGACTGCCTGGACTAGAGTGTAGCCCCAAGCACATGTAATGTGAATCAGTAATCATATGAGATAAACATAATTGAAATATCCAATAATTCAAGCATGTGAGCAACATGTTATAATATACAACATAAGCAATCTAACCATACACAAGCATTTCATATATATAAGATAATCAATTCAAATATATCAAACATGGAAGAAAATCATATACATCATCAAGATAGTTGAGAATCCTATCGCAACACTAATCTACAACGTCATTTACTCAATACTTACTTATATAGACATTTATACAAACACTTAATCTACACATATTAGTCTACTTAGCATATGTCGACGAAAAATGTGCATTAGGGCGAATCTCTTCGCCAAACAGATCATACACGCATAACTATAATAAGTACATGACAAATACTCATGGCAATCATATCAGAAAAACACGTATGTATACAGTATTTCCTACAAATACCTAAAATACCCTAAATCTCATATTCTTCGTACGTATTCGAAATGAAAAACAGACGACATGTTCTACATGTCAAACGGTATCCTTGTCAATAATCTACCATTAAACGGCATTGAAAGTTTTAAAAACAGGTAACCCAAGCATCTAAAATCTACACCTTACGCCGTAGAAGCATAATGAATCGAATAGAAACTCTATACTTTGTCAACGTCAATATGACGACCTATATCACAAGGTAAGTCAGCTAATTCGCTAATTGTATCTATAGAAACCCTAAAACAGGTTAGGGTAGGGTTTTCTTACCTCAAATGAAGTCAAAATCACTGTAAGAGTGATTAGCTCGTAGTAATTAAGTACGTATAGTAGCAGAATAGAGTGACAGGAACTTTCTCTCACAACTCTCACACTTTCTCTCTCTTTTCTCTCTTCTCTCTTCTCTCTCCTAGGTTTTCTCTCAAATTCGTATGGGAGGAATGAGAAAGGGTTTAGGTTCCTTATATAGGCTAAAAACTCACCTATTTAGACTTTAAACCAAGGTATACTTAGGTTATAACTAAATCGGGTCTTTTCTGATCCAAAAGAACGTTTCTAGAAGTCCCCTGACTGAATGCCGTCGGACTTAAGCTTATGAATATTAGATCCAGGTGGAGTTAAGTTTTCGTCCCAATCGGACTTCCAGATCGCACGTGTCGGATCAGTTTCAATTCAGCGGTCACCGAACTTTGATCAAGGCCACAAGTACTTTGACATGTAAGGGCCACCTATCCTGATCCAAGGGTAAATTTGAGTCAAAATCTAACGGTCAGAATGCTTGAAAATATCGCGCAAGTGAAACGTGCCAGATTTCTTAAAAATATAATTAATTTTCTAAATATCTACTTTCTCTCACTCTCTTTACTCCGAACGCAATAAAATGGTCTGAGGACATCGTTTGGCCTTGATTTTCAAGGTGATAGTCAAGTGCAACTAAGAGGTCATAATTATCTAAGTTCATCGCTATCGGACTTTCGACGGGCGGTCCAGGTCCGGTACGAAGTTTCAAAGTGCTCCCCAGAGCAACTGGGTTTAGAGATTGATCCTGAATTTTAGGATAGTGTAGGGTCTTACGGATCGTATTTAAAGTGGTTTGTGCTTATTTCATAGGTGATCTAGTGTAGCGATAGTTAATTCATGTTAAATTTCTAAAGAATTTCATTCTAAATGATTTCTTTGGCTTTGAACTTGGGTTATGAGACGTTACCAAGGTATTATGGTTGACCCATTGCCTAAGGAAGTCTAAATTCGGGTTGGTAAAAAATCTGGGGTGTCACAATCTACCCCCCTTAAAATAAAATTTTGTCCTCAAAATTGCCTAAGGGTAATAACGAAAGATGAATTATTTCTTTTGCCTAAGTTTTGTTGATTTCAGGTTTCTATACATGGTAGGGTGTATACGATCTATATTAGTCTGGTCCCTTTTGGTCTATCCCCCTTAAAACTTACTTCTTTATCCATCTCTTACACCCTGATAGTTTGCTATAATTTATTTCTTTACCTATTTGGAGTCTTGACGATAATTTCCAACTATATAGAGTAAGAATACATGTTTTCAATAGTCGAATAATACGGAGAGACGGTTGTAGTGGGCTTGATCCCGATACGTCGTGTCACGCCCCAAACTCAGAAATCGGGCTCACAAAATTTTCGATCACCGAATCCGGCGCCGACAGCCTCCGTAGAACCCCATTCTCGGCTCCTAGCTCCCATTCGCCAGGTTTCGATCCTGGGATGCTACGAGGAGGATTTTCAATGTCAGTTTGATTCATAATAAGCATAACCAAAGGCATAACCCACAAACAATAACCAAGAACTCCATTACATTTTCACTATGATCAAAAACCTTACAAGTACAATTAGCATAAAGGGAAATACAATGGTAAAGATCAAAAACTCCAAAACGCTCAGCAACGTGCTCCTGCCTCAGCGCTGCTGCGATCCAACGTCACCTGCACGCAACGGTCGTGCATAAGCTTACAGAAAGCTTAGAGGGTGGTGAAAGTGTGTGCACAAGGTAGTAATATAAACATGCAATGTCAAAGTAAAGCGGAATATGCAGATGGATCTATAATATCATGAGCCGTACCAAGGCTTATGCGATGCAAGACATGAATGGTATCGGCCATCCCAAGGCCATGCAATGTGCAATGCAACTCAAGCATACAGATCCTCATCTATGTCCATACATCAATATAGGTCAAAATATGGGATATCACCGGGGTCCAGTACACTCTAAACCAGATTGCCGCCACATCACGCGTAATAAAGTAAGTGGAAGAGACCTCACTATCCGTCTGCCAATATCGGGCGCGACTCGTCGATAGCGGACCCATTCCTCGAGCTGGTCAGACTCAGCCTAGCATTGCCCCCTACACTCGGGCGGATAAGGCCGCACCCCCTTCCAACCGACCACGACACAGTGGAGAGTGTAACCGTTTGGTAATTGGCATTCAATGCTCATCTACCCACTCGGTCTAGACGTTGAAGCAACCTCTTGGTACCATAAGGGTTTAGAGACTTTCACCCAGGGATATCTATAGTACCCCATGTAAAAAAAGATTTTCAGTATCCAATCCTGCCAACCACGATACATCTGTGGAGACTACGGCCCTGATGTCGCTAGGGCGTACAATTACTATGTCACACAAATGCGAAATGTATGATTCACGCTATCCAGTCATGCAACAAATCCTGCGCATATCGTGCACTCATGTAGGGCAACACCACCTAACCGGGAGCCCATAAACAACCTATCCGAAGACAAATGCTATGATCAGATAATTCTCACGTCAAGCATACATATGATGCGTATGATCATGAGTCATGGAACTGTACTAAATATGTTATAATAAAATGAACTATCCTACAATGCAGATGGACCTGGGCGGCCTGTACACAATAAATACGGGCCTAACAATGGGCCTTAAGGAGAGTCGTAATGTGGACATCCAACCAGCATTACACTCGCAATGTGGACGTCAAACCAACATTGCTCCCCAGGCACGAGCTTCTTAAACGTCGCTACATAACCTGTATTGGGATTACACATTGCAATGGATCTTAGGTTCATCCCATTGGGCCTTACTTATATATCAAATGGGCCATATCTTATGGGCCTTTTATTCATCAGATGGGCCATATAAATGGGCCACACCAATGGGTCTTATGTGCATTGCAATGGGTCAAAACCCATGGGCCTAGGATTGCATCAAATGAGCTTAGTCTCATGAGTCTAATACATGACCAATGGGCCACACCAATTGGGCCCCACATGTAGATCAAGTGGGCCTCAACCCATAGACCTAACATGAGTTCAATGGGCCTAAACCCCTAGGCCTTAATCAAATAAAATGGGCCTAACTCGTTGTAAGACCCGTATCTTGGTCCGTACCTTTCCGTACACTTTCGCGGTCTTACCGGTCGAATTTCGGTAACCTTCGACCCTTAAACGATATCGACGCGCGACCCTGATTCATACGCCGACAACCCGAGTCAACTCAACCCGAAACCAATACCATAGCAACCGCGCCGTCGCCGCGATTCGCGCGCCGAGGCGATACCCTGGTCAAGAGATGTGGGCCAACGTTCGGTGTGAGAAAACGCCGTGCGTTGCGAAACCCAAGAGAATCTCTACGATGTGTCACATCAATCACATCAATCCCATCAATCAATCACCCATCAATCCATCACATGTCAAGTACACATCACTTTATTCCATTTTTTCAAGCAACCACAAAAGTCTTCATCACCCATACCTCTCTTACACAAAAAGCCACAAAAGTCTTCACCACCCATACCTCTCTTACACAAAAGCCTCAAAAGTCAAGTTTTTCTTACACAACCATCACTCACCCATCCATTCATCACTCTCTCTCTCCCTTTACATCACTCTCTCTCTTTCTCTCTTTCTCATTTCAAAAATCCCAAGCAACAAAGACCCCCACGTATGGAATTTTCCAAAATTCCTAAGCTCCAAGTGGCCCACCTTCCTACCCCAAAATCTCTCATCTCAACCCTCCATTCTTCATCTTAACCATTGAAGTTGAAGCTTAGGTGCCAAGGAACCCCTAGGAGCGAGAAGATCGGACGGTGGGTGCCTCTTTAGGATAGTTTTTCTTATTTTTATGGTGGACCAAGTGAGGCCCACCGATCAATGGTGTGGATCTCACTTGGGACCCTAAAATGTGGCCGATGGACCATTTGGATCATCATGATCGTTCCATGATGGGGGCCATTCTCTATGGACCCCATCATGATGTTTATTTTCTCTTCAAAAGTCATCTAGACCGTCCATGTTGGTGGGGAAAGGATCCCCACCGTTGATTTTAAATTTCGGTGGTCCCACATGCTTTAAGGCCCACTTGTTGTATGATTTAATGCAAGGGAGCGCCCATAATGACGGGGTCCCTCCATCACAAGCCGTGTCCCACTCTCCATATCTGTATCTCTCTCTTTTATTTTATTTTATTTTATTTTATTGCAATAGGATGGTGTGGCCCACTTGAATGGATCCCACCTTGATGTAATTTTTATTCAAGTGGGGCCCACCTTGGACATTGAGCCCATGGCACCCATCGGTGGTGGCCCACTCCATCAGGGCCCACAAAAAAAATAATAATAACAAAAGACCGTCCAGCGTCTGGGACGCTGGACGTTTCAATGTAAGAAGAAAAAGGAAAGAAGGAAAGAAGGTGGACTTGGGTGGTCCACTTGTTTAGGCCCCACCGTGTTGTACCCAGACAATCTAAGCCGTCTACCCTCTTACTTACAGAGTTTTAACCGTTGGGTAGAAGTTTGGGGTTGATTGGAAGACCTGGTGGGCCATAGCATCAAATAATGCACCTCGACCATTCAAGGATCTATTTTCTCATTTTATTCATTTTCTATCATCAAAAAAATTCGAACCTTGGACTCATTTGGACGGCCTCGAGCCGCTGATCGTAATGGCTGGGGACGAATTTTAGCGCAGCGGGCCCCACGTGTGAAAAACCTCAAAAGAATAGAATTTTCTAATTTTTGTAAAGGGCCATACCCCCCTCTCTGACAATGTGCAGGCGCTGCACGCAGCAGCGTGCAGCGTCAGCTGGCTGACGCTGGCGGTCGTCCAGCAGGGGCCCACGGCCCTGCGTGTGGGCCCCACCGTAATGTTTGTTTGTAATCCAATCTATTCATGAGGTGGGCTCCCTTCTCGGGTGGGTCCCCTCCAAGTTTTGGCTCAATCCAAGGCTCAGGTGGCCCACACCACGTGGAACAGTGTGAATTGAATTCTACCATTGAAAGGTCTTTGGGGCCCACAGAAGTTTTGAATCAAGCTGAAATTTATGTCGTCCCTTCATCCAGGTCCGAGTGACCTTATAAATGGGTTGGATGGCAAATAAATATTACAGAGTGGGCCCCACTTGGGACCCACAATGATTCACCCACCTTATGTTTATGTGGTCTCCACCGTCCAGCAGACGGTGGGACCCTTGTGATGTATGTGTTCTATTCGCGCCGTCCATCCCGAGACGGTGGGCCCCACCATGTTTTATGTGTTGCATCCGCGCCGTTCATTTGGAATGGTGGGACTTACCCCTGACCGTGGGCCCTATGAACAGTTTGGATTGTAAATAGATATTGCAATGGGCCCATGGTTCACGTGACCTTATGAAGGGATTGGGTTGCAAATAAATATTGTTGTGGGTCCTATGAACAGTTTGTATTGCAAATGAACCTCATGTTGGGCCTAGTTTTGATGGAAAATGAACATTTTGTTAGGCCCATGGTTTTGGATGCATTTAAGGTATTTTAAAGCCCATAGAAGTAAGCCCAATTGATGTGTTGCAAGTCCATGGGACTAGGCCCATTTGATGTACTTCAAGGCCCATGTAATTGGACCCTTTTGTTGAAATTTAAAGCCCATGAAAGTAGGCCATTTGATATATGTAAGGACTAGGGGTTTAGGCCCACTTCGATATGCATACGAGGCCTATGGGTTAGACCCATTTAATTTATTGAAGGCTTATGGGTTAGGCCCATTTGATTTGTTTAAGGCCTAGGGATTTAGGCCCATTTGACTCATGTTAGGCCTATGGGTTGAGGCCCACTTGATCTACATATGGGACCTAATTGGTGTGACCCATGGGTCACATACTAGACCTATGAGACTAAGCTCATTTGATGCAATCCAAGGCCCACGGGTTTGACCCATTGCAATGCACATAAGACCCATTGGTGTGGCCCATCTGATGAATAAAAGGCCCATAGGATATGGCCATTTGATATATATATGAAAAGCCCAATGGGGTGAACCTAAAGTCCATTGCAATGTGTAATCCCAATACCGATTATGTAGTGATGTTTAAGAAGATCGTGCCTGGGAAGCAATGTTGGTTTGACGTCCACATTGCGAGTGTAATGTTGGTTGGATGTCCACATTACGACTCTCCTTAGAGCCCATTACTGGGCCGTACTTATTGTATAGAGGCCGTCCAGGTCCATCTGTATTGTAAGATAGTTCATTTTGTTATAACATATTTAGTACAGTTCATGACTCATGATCATACGCATCATATGTATGCTTGACGTGAGAATTGTCTGATCATAGCATTTGCCTTCGGGTAGGTTATTTATGGGCTCCCGGTTAGGCGGTGTTGCCCTACATGAGCACACGGTATGCGCAGGATTAGTTGCATGACTGGATAGCGTGATTCATGCATTTTACATTTGTGTGACATGGTTATTGTACGCCTTAGCGACATCGGGGCCGTAGCCTCCACAGACAGATCGTGGTTGGCAGGATTGGATACCGAAAATCTTTTTCTACATGGGGTGCTATTGATATCCCTGGGTGAAAGTCCCTAAACCCTTATGGTACCAAGAGGTTGCTCCAACGTCTAGACCGAGTGGGTAGATGAGCGTTGAGTACTGATTACCAGACAATTACGCTCTCCACTGTGTCGTGGTCGGTTAGAAGGAGGTGTTGCCTTATCCGCCTGAGTGTAGGGGGCAATACTGGGCTGAGTGTGACCAGCTCGAGGAATGGGTCCGCTATCGACGAGTCGCGCCCGATATTGGCAGAGGAATAGTGAGGTCTTTTCCACTTACCTTATTGCGCGCGATGTGGCGGCAATCTGGTTTAGAGTGTACTAGACCCCGGTGATATTCCATATTTTGAGCTGTATTAATGTGTGGACATAGATGAGGATCTGTATGCTTGAGTTACATTGTACATCGCATGGCCTTGGGGTGGCCGATACTATTCATGTCTTGCATCGCATAAGCCTTGGTACGGCTCATGATATTATGGTTTCATCTGCATATTTCGCATTACTCTGTCATTGTATGTTCATGTTACTACCTTGCGCACACACTTTCACCACCCTCTAAGCTTTCTGTAAGCTTATGCACGACCATTGCGTGCAGGTGACGTTGGATTGCAGCAGCGCTGAGGCAGGAGCACGTTGCTGAGCGTTTTGGAGTTTTTGTGCTTTACCATTGTATTTCCCTTTATGCTCATTGTACTTGTAAAGTTTTTAATCGTAGTGAAAATGTAATGGAGTTCTTGGTTGTTGTTTGTGGGTTATGCCTTTGGTTATGCTTATTACGAATCAAACTGACATTGAAAATCCTCCTCGTAGCATCCCAGGATCGGAACCTGGCGAATGGGAGCTAGGAGCCGAGAATGGGGTTCTACGGAGGCTGTCGGCGCCGGATTCGGCGATCGAGAATTCTGTGAGCCCGGTTTCCGAGTTTGGGGCGTGACACTCATGGGTCTCAAATAAGTCCAATGGGCCTAATCCCATGGGCCCTTTTTATAATCAAATGGGTTTAGTCCCATGGGCCTTACAATATATCAACTGGGTCCACATCCATAGGCTTTAAGAATGCAACAAAGGGATCCAATTACATGGGCCTTGAAGTACATCAAATGGGCCTAGTCCCATGGACTTGCAACACATCCAATGGGCCTAGCCCATAAGCATTTCATAAACCAAATGGGCCTAGCCCATAGCCCTTTTGAAATCCAAATGGGCCTAACCCATAGGCTTAAAATGATCTTTTCAAGTGGATGGACGGTCTGGATGCATCGCCTGTGACAAAGGTGGGGCCTACAAGAAGGCGTACTATCGTGTATATTATATAATATATAAACTACATATAATATATGTAATATATGCAGTATTATATGTAATATATATACAATATAATAATACATATATATATATATATATATATATATATTTACACACATGCGGCACTCAGCACCCACACGTGGGGGTGGGCCCCACCGTCTAGTGGGGACGGTGTGGATACAACACCAAAGATCATAGTGGGCGTCACTGTCCACGGACCGTGGACGGTGTGAATAAAATACATAATTCACTGTGGGTCCCACGTATGTGGCCCACCGTGATGTTTATTTGAAATCCAATCCGTTCATAAGGTCACTCTGACCTGTATGAAGGGAAAACATAAATTTCAGCTTGATCCAACACTTCTATGGGCCCCAAAGACTTTTCAATGGTAGAATTCAATTCACACTGTTCCACGTGGTGTGGGCCACCTGAGTTTTGGATCTGTTTCATTTTTGGAGGGGGGCCACCTGAGGAGGGGACCCTCCTCGTGAACAGGTTGGATGACGAATAAACATTACGATGGGGCCCACGACTAGAGCCGTGGGTCCCACGTTGGACGCCCGCCCGCCGTGGAGACGACTGCACGCAGCAGCGTGCAGCGCTGCTGGCCGGTGATGTGAAAGGCAGAGGCTCTGCCTCTTTTCATTTTTCGGGAAAAACCGTTTTCCTGTGATTTTTCGCACTTGGGGCCTGCTGCACTAAAATCCGTCCCGGCCATTACGATCAGTGGCTCGAGGCCGTCCAAATGAGTCCAGAGTTTGAATTTTTTTGATACTTGGAAGTGAAATAAAATAAGAAAATAGAGTTTGAATGGTGAGGGTGCGATCTTTGATGCTATGGCCCACCAGGTGCTCCGTTCAATCTCATTTTCTGGCTCAACGCCTAAAATGAGATGGTGAAAGGAATGGACGGCTTGGATTAGAGCAATACATCAGGGTGGGGCCTATGCAAGTGGGCCACCAAAAACCCTCTTTTTCTTTCTTCCTTTTTCTTCTTTCCTCTGAAATGTCCAGCGTCCCAGACACTGGACGGTTTATTATATTATTATTATTATTATTATTATTTTGGAAATGGTGAGCCCTGATGAAGTGGGCCACCACATGATGGGTGACATGGGTTTAACGTTTAAGGTGGGCCCCACTTGAATAAAAATAATTACATCAAGATGGGATCCATTCAAGTGGGCCACAATCCTATAGCATAAAAAATAAAATAAAATAAAATAAAATAAAAGCAATAAAAGAGAGAGAGAGACATGGAGAGTGGGACACGGCTTGCGATGGAGGGACCCCGTCATTTTGGGCCCTCCCTTACATGAAATCATACATCAAGTGGGTCATTTTTGCACATGTGACCATCAAAACTGAAGATCAACGGTGGGGATCCTTTCCCCACCAATATGGATGGTCTAGATGACCTTTCTAAAGAAAATAAACATTATGATGGGGTCCATGGAGAATGGCCCCATCATGGAATGATCATGATGATCCAAGTAGGCCATCGGCCTTATCTTAGGGTCCCAAGTGAGATCCACACCATTGATCGGTGGGCCTCACTTGGTCCACCATAAAAATAAGAAAAACTAGAATGATCTAGCACCCACCATCCAATCCTCTCGCTCCTAGGGGTTCCTTGGCACCTTGGCTTCAACTTCAATGGTTAAGATGAAGAATGGAGGGTTGAGATGGGAGATTTTGGGGTAGGAAGGTGGGCCACTTGGAGCTTAGGAGGGTTTGAGAAACTCCATACGTATGGAGCTTGGAAGTTGCTTGGAGGTTTGAAATGAGAAAGAGAGAAAGAGAGAGAGTGATGTAAGGGAAAGAGAGAGAATGATGGATGGATGGGTGAGTGATGGTTGTGTAAGAAAAGCTTGACTTTTGAGGCTTTTGTGTAAGAGAGGTATGGGAGATGAAGACTTTTGTGGTTGCTTGGGAAAATGGAATAAAGTGATGTGTACTGGACATGTGATGGCTTGATGGATTGATTGATTGATGGGATTGATGTGATTGATGTGACACATCGTAGAGATTCCCTTAGTTTTCACAACGCGCGGCATTTTCTAGCACCGAACGTTGGCCTATATTTCTTGACCAGGGTATCGCCTCGGCGCGCGAGTCGCGGCATCGGAACCGCAACGACCGCGCGGTCGTTATGGTATTGGTCTCGGGTTGAGTCGACTCGGGTTGTCGACATATGAATCAGGGTCGCACGTCGATATCGTTTAAGGGTCGAAGGTCATCGAAATTCAACCGGTAAGACCGCGGAAGTGTACGGAAAGGTACGGACCAAGATACGGGTCTTACACGTCGAATGTTCGCCTGGCCAGGGTAGACAACGTTATATCCCTTCCTAATCCTGATGGATCCTGGTCTTCTGCCCGGTTAAGCAGTGAGTCCACTGGTAGTCTGCCAGGATTGAGAATTGGGTTAAGCCACGAATGTTTCGCATTTATACATTTCAGTAACTCCGTAGCCAATCACTCTAAAAGTTTAGGGAATGCCAATCACTAAAAGGTTCAAAAGTCTTATTCATAAGGTTGTGCTTTGGGTCTTAATCTAAGAGAGTCCTCATCTGAATCTATGTCCAAGATAGGGATTAATAAACACTCTAAGAGAGCATCCTAAGGGGTTCATAATCGTACAGAATCGGCCAAGGCTTCTATTATACTCGTATTTAACGAGTAGGTTTATGAATACACTGACTTTCGCCCTAATTGTTTCCTTGAATTTCTTTCGATCCTGGGCCAGTGGGGAAAGGGCCAACCACGCTTCCACTGCGCAATTCTAGTCCAATGGTTGTATTAGCCAACCTAACTAGATTGGGCTTATAAGGTTCTACTCCCCTTAAAAATTTACGTCTACTATCGAGGCTCTAGAATCTATGTCCTAATCCATATGTCGGAACGGGGTCCAATTTAAAACTTATCCTTGACATGAAATGGAAAACAAGCTCTCACTACATTGGCCTTCCTTTGTTAATGATGCGTTCTATGGCATTGGTAGCCTAGACTCTATTGTGGTTAATTTCAGTGGCAGGTGTGAATTGGTGGCAAGATACCTAATTCTCTACTGGCTACTCTACTGGCTATATGTCCTTAACATTTCTTAAGGGTAAAGAAATAGCTTTTAGTTATAAGTAGTCGGGTCAACACAGAAAAAAAGTTATGTAGTGGGTCTGAGCCGGATACATAAACTTTCTGTCTAGCTAGGACAGAAAACTTGTCGTATCAGTTCTTAATCCTAGTTGGTCTCGATCTTCTGCTTTATCAGAGCATTGAGTTCATTGGTAACTACCAGGGTTAAGAATTCAGTTCAAACCGCGAATATATCGCTTATATACAGTTCCTTTATTCCGCGTTCCCGATTGCAGTAAGTCCTTAGGAGGGTAATTCTAAGGGGCGTGCTGGTTTACCCTAGCGTTCAATCCAAGGGATTTATAAGTTTTCCCTGAGAGTGAATGGTTTTAAGTTAAAACAACTTTCTTAAGGGTTATAACAGAAGTCTATAAGTATTAAGGGAATTTAACAAAGGAACGAAATCTCACTCAACCAAATCAAACCTACAATTCCTTAACATATTCAGTCTTTACACTGCTTAATACAACTAGTAGCCTAGTCTGTAGCTCACTAGCTGCAATCCAAAATATAAACTTATACGCTTGATGGTTTTATACCATTTCTAATACAACAAATTGTTTTATTGCTTAGGATCAAAGGTTGCCTAATTAGGATTGAGTTGCCCAAACCTAAATTTAATTATGCTCGAGCTCTATACATATATTCATATCAGCTAAGGAGGGCTTAGGATTTACGTTATTAATCCATTAGATGTTCTATATTATCCGATCTTTCAAAATTTAGGAATACCAACTCTAAGTCCAAAACTCTAGATGTCCTGGCACTAGATGGTCACTATTTATGGACTAAGCTACCGTATTAGGCCTCACTCGTCGGTAGAAGCGAAGAGATCGAGAAGATGGCTATAACTAACTCAAAAAGAGCCATAGAAAATGGAAAAAAATGAAGGGAAGGGCTGAGATCTTCGCGTCCTCACAAATTTAGACTTGATATGGGAGTGTAAAGGGTCTAATGAAAGGAAAAAAAAAGGAAGAACAGCAACAGAGGATGGGTTAGAGGACTTACATGAATTTGAGACTCACATGAGAGATGTGAGAGTTCAAATTAAAAAAAATGAAAGAAGTAGGTGCTAGGTATCACTGTAAACAATGGAGGGGTAAAGGGAATAACGAAAAATGAAGGAAGGAGTGATTAGAAGGGAGGTTTGAGAGAGAAAACAGCATCTTTGAAGGAAAAGGAGAGCTTGGAGGGGTAATTTGTGAAGGAGGGGGCATTTTTAGGGAGGTTTTAAGGGTCGGTCCACACATCAGGGGGTCATACAACACCCCAAAGTCGATCGGCCCGCCCGGCCTGGCCCGCCGAATCGGCGAGGCCTCGCCGAACCGGTGAGGTCCTCGCCAGTCTCTAACCTGTTCAGTGAGGGCTCACTATTTCGGCGAGGTCCTCCCCCCTGGGTCCAAAATGATGTGGTTCACACCTTATGTCCTCTTGTAAGTGCTCCGTTTGGCCCCCGACTCCATTTGAGGCATTTTTGGGGCTAACTTGTAAACTGGAATGATTTTATATGACGTGTAGCATATGATTTTGGGGTAGGAGACGCTCATCTATCCAACTAACTCATTTATTCCACAAGATTCCATAATTTGAATGGTCAAAAGTTCAATTTATACATATATTTACTATTTATAGTAAATTTCTATTTAAGTATTATTCTCCATCATTTATAAGTTAGGATTTATGTCTAGTATGAAAGGACTTAGAAAAAGTTGAAAAATGAGGTGGTGAAAGGAGAGATTTTGAAGGGAATGGGTTAGACTTTAGGACTGAGTCCTGAGAAGTTATTTTCAATATCTTCATTGATACTTCATGAGAGTGGTGAGATTGATGAGGCATGTTACTTGTAGCGTAAGAGTTGGATGGATGAAGTGGAGATGTGCCTTTGGAGTTTTATGTGATAGCCGCATACTAAATCAACTAATGGCGAGATCCTCTAGGATAACTATAAGACCATTCATGCTTTATGGACCAGTATCTTAGGCTATCAACTGACAACATGTTCATAAGATGTGGAGTTGAAATAGGGAGGTTGAGATGGATAGGTGTTAAGATGAGGAATGACAGATATAGAAATGAATGCATTCGAGGGAACTTTTGGGTATCATTCATAGGTAAAGTAGGCATTGATACTTTAGTCATGTGATATGGAGACCAAGAACAACACCGATTGGGGGTGAGTTAGTTTTAAGTTGAAGCTTCTAAAAGTGTAAAGAGAAGGCCCCAAAGGATGCGCTTGGAGGTAAAAAGAAATGATTTGATAATCTATGGTTTAACTGAGGATGGTCCTGGATAGAGTGGATTGGTGGAACATATGAACTTAAATGTTTTCTTTCCTTTGTTGTCATAGATTTTATTATTATTGCGATCCCTTATGTGGCCTACTGAATTTCTTCATAGTAATAGAGATTCGTCCCGTGGTGGTGGTGAGATTGGGGTGCAGCTGGGTATATGAATCATAATTAGAAGAACTATGGACTAAATTACAATATTCAGTCTCGCCTGTCGGCGAAACTTGAGATTCTAATGTGGTTTCTAAGTTTTATCGCCCCCTTCCTAATTCAAAGTGCGTTAAAGTACGTCGTGTTATCATAACCCAGGTTCAGTTTAATCCAAATCATGCTCTGATACCATCTGTAACGCCCTGAAAATCGGGGGTCGAGTAGAAACTCCACTCCCGAGTTCCAGAACATCACTTATGCAACATTTTCAATGATGGATGAATGTCGGCTGTAATAGTGCATCAAACATGAAGTGGATTAAGCCAAAAAAGCATATCATACTCCAGAGACAGTTAAATTATGCAAACAGAAGATTGTGATAGTGTATATAACATATATAAACTGTTGTAAGTCTCCAGAGTGTGAACATGTTACCAGATTAAATATATACATGTAGACTCCAAAATGCACAAAAGAATATATATGAGTGCTCCAAAAGTGCAAAATGACAAGTTTCACGGCGTTTAATCAACCTCCCTGTAATTCCGTCGATCAAAACACGGTCTACATAAACCCGCCTGATAGTTGCCTATAGGAGAAACCCTCCTCATCATCATGAAAGTCCGGCTCCGCTTCATAACCAGTGTCATCATCTGAAACTAAAACAAGGACTGGTTGGTGTGTACAACACCGTCCCGTAACATGGTAGTGAGTGATCAAATCAGTGAAATCATAGAGCAAAGTTTAGCATATTATCAAATCAATCACGCGATAATGGTAAAGAAAGCAATCAAACATTCCTAAATACTGTGATTAATGCAAAGATGAGATGCAATAATGATGCATGCCCTCACCTACATACTCCCTCATGCGACACCATCTTACGTCCGCGGCATGCTTTCATCCCTCAGTGCTCCACATCTTCTAAGCACATGCAATGCGATATGGGCATGATTACCGAGTTATTATTATTAGTCCTTTTCATACAGCAAGATTGGAAAACTAGGGTACTTCCCTATTATCATTCCCAACAAAGATCCTGTCTAGAGTCGTCATGTCACGCCCCATACCCGGAAATCGGATTCACAGGAATCCCGATCGCCGAATCCAGTGTCGACAGCCTCCGTAGTACCCCATCCTCGGCTCCTAGCATTCATATGCCAGATTTTTTATCCTGAGATCCTATAAGGAGGATTTTTTTTTATACATTTAACTAGTAATAAGCATAACCACAAGTTTACCCAAATCATAAAGGCAACATCATCATCACATATCCACTAATATAATCATTTGAATACAATGCTGAAAGGAAAATATCTATGTCAAAATCAAAACTCCAGAAAACAGCTGCACGCTCCAAGCTCAATGCTGCTCCAACTTAACATCACCTGCACGTATCTATCGTGCATAAGCTTATAAAAAGCTTAGAGGGTAGTGTAAGTGTGTGCACGAGATAAGTGTCAAGTATTCAATACAATATCATAATCATACAATACCGGAAAGCTATTAATCCATAAACCATACAATGACTGAATAAGCAGAAACACTGATAAGAGCAGGAATTATCAGCGTAAACAGAAATACTGACAAGATTATAATCATGCGATAACAGAATAAGCGAAAGTATGAACAAGTCCATAAGTTAATCAATATCAGAATACGCAATATATAACAGCTATGCAAATGATGAGTCATATATAATCAAATGTCGAATGACAAAGATATAATGTAATACACAATTCGAAAGAGCTAACAAATATCATCACTCTCATCTAAGTCACAGGAATACAGAAACATAACAACCCACAATACCATATGCCGAAGATGTAATGAAATATACAGTATATGGTGCTAATGGAATGACCATGCTGGAGTGTGATGTCGGGATGATAGTACGTGATATCGCTGGTTACGGGGTCCACCACAAGGAACCTCTATCCAAACCAGTCCCATACCTAAATTTGGATAGTCTGACTCAACGTGGTGAACTCCTGATCTCAGGTTAATCGTGTGCCCAAACGAGATCCTTGCCATAACGAAGATACACAATAAGTAGTTGCGCACCACTAGCCCGAGTGGATAGTGAATGGATGAATGAATGTATATGCAACTCCTACTCAGTAGCATGTCAGCACAGTAACCTGCTAACCGCTGGTAGCTCGCCCAGTGTGGTAGCTCGTCCAGGCCTCATCCCTACCCACATCACACCCGCCCACATCAGCACCCGTCCACATGTACAACAGTGACGGGTGTCATAATATCATGTCAGTCCTCATATTAGTACGATTTCTCTCTAGGGAAATCACCGGGGTCTATTACACTTCACACCACCTGCCGCCCCAATCAAGCGCACAACTGGGTAAGTGAAAGAGACCTCACTATCCGCCTGTCAGTAGTCTGTCAATACCTACCCGGCTCACCAATAGCAGACTTATTCCTCGAGCTAGTCAAACTCAGCCTAGCCATGCCTACTCCCTCAAGCGGGTAAGGCCACACCCCCTTCCAACCGACCACGACACAGTGGAGAGCGTAGCCATCTGGTAATCGGCACTCAACGCTCATCTACCCACTCGGTCTAGACGTTGGAGCATCCTCTAGAACCAAGAGGGTGTTTAGAAATTTTCACCCAGGGCCATTTATAGCAGTCCGATGCTCGAACCAAATATTTTTGGTGTCCCATCTGGCCATCCACGATATGCTTGTGGAGGCTACAACCCTGATGCCGCTAGAGCGTACAGTAATCACAACACATAATGCAAGATGCATGAGTCATACAATCCAGTCATGCACCAATCCTGCGCATATCGTGCGCTCATATGAGATAACCTCCGCCTATCAGGGAGTCTCATATCATCCTACCCAATGACATATGCAATAATCAATCACATCTCATAACAACATGTAGATGATGCGTATGGGCATGTATCATGATGCTATGCTGTCACATACTCATAGTCGGTATCAAAAATCGACCTCGACAATGTGGACATTTAACCAACATTGCCCCAAAGAATGACCCACATAGATCTAAACATATAATGGGCCCACGGCCTCACACAAGGGCCTAATATACAACACAATGGGTCTTACTCAAGGGTTACATGTACATAACAGGTGGGCTCTGCTCATTGGCCCTGAATCCATGGCATGTGGACCTTACACATGGGACTTAAATGCATCAAATGGGCCATGCATCATGACCTAATACATATCACAATGGGCCTTGCCCATAAGCCATAAACATATCACAATGGGCCTCAAACGCGGGCAGAATATACATCACAATCGAGATCCACAATCGGCCACGATGATTGGCCTCGATCTATAATCGGCCACAATAATCAACACCGATAATCAATATTGATAGTCGGCACCGACCACCCACATATATACAAGGCGAGGTCCATAGATGGATAACAATCAACCACAATGTAAAGATCAGTTCTTGGTTGTGGTTACACCAAATCCAATAGCATGGAGTCATCCGTCTGTGGTGGATGGGGCCTATTTATTTGGGTTAACCTACGAAGAAAATGAGGGCCTCTAACCGTCACTGCCCATCAGTGTAGACATTCAACCAACATTACTCCCATGGAGCAAAACATATAGCGGCCCACGGCCTCACATAAGGCCTAATATACATATCATATTGAGCCTCATATCTGGATTTCAAATACATCACAATGGGTCATGTCCCATGGGCATCGAATACATCACAATGGGCCTCGCCCATGAGCTCCAAATACACAATAGGTGAGCCCTACACATGGGCCTTATTCACATCAAGTGGCTTCATCAATGAGCCGCACAAATGGGCCTCATCTCTGGGCCGCATATACCTCACTATGGGCCCCATACACGAGCAGCATATACATTACAATGAGCCTCAGACATGGGTCTTAAACATGGGCCTGACAATACAAACGGGTGGGTCCTGCCCATGGGCCACACCAATGGACTTTATATATATCAACTGGGCTACATCAATGGCCGCACTAATGGGCCTCATATTCATCAAGTGGACTGTGTCCATGGGCCTTTCCAATGGGTTTTATATATACCAAGGTGGGCCTCAATGACGACCACAAAAAAATTAAAGTGGCCTAACGGATGGCCACAAGGTACATCAAGGTAGGCCTACTCATATGGGCCTCATGTATATATCTAATAGACCATGCCGATTGGGCCTTACATACATTGTAATGGGCCATAACCCAGGGCCTTGAATACATCACAATGGGTTGAGCCCTATTTATTCCAAAGGGGCCCATTACTGGACAACTTAAATAAAACACGTACATCACGTTGGGGCCACGTGAATGAACAGTGCGAGCAACACACTACAAGGTGGGCCCTATCACATGGGCCAAAATATAAACAGATGGGCCCTGATCATAATGAAGATGAGCCTAGATGGCCTACATACTACAAGTATGGCCTATTAGTGGGCCTTTGGGAGAGTGACAATGCGGACATCCAACCAGCATTACACTCGCAATGTGGACGTCAAACCAACATTGCTCCCAATGCATAGTCCGTAGAGAATATCCTTATATAAATCAGGTTGGGATCACACATTGCAATGGACCTTAGGTACATCCCATTGGGTCTTAAATATATCAAATGGGCCATATCCTATGGGCCTTATATTCATTAAGTGGGCCACATCCATGGGCCGCACCAATGGGCCTTAAGTGCATTGCAATGGGTCATAACCCGTGGACCTTAGAATGCATCAATGGTTCTCGACCCATGGGCCTTATACATATCAAATGGGCCTACTCCCATGGGCTTTAAAATACATCAAATGGGCCTAGTCCCATGGGCCTTGGAACATGTCAAGTGGCCTAATCCTATAGGTTTTATCTATCAAGTGGGCCTACATCCATAGGCCTCATATATCAAATGGGCCCAAATCCAAAGGCCTTATATGAATCAAATGGGCCTGGTCCCAAGGGCCTTGGGATATATCAAATGGTCTAATCCCATGGGCCTTACATCCATATCAAGTGGGCCCCCAATAAGCTGTCACAGTTACATTAAGATGGACCTCCAATCATGCCAAGATGGGGTCCACTTGGACTGTGGATCTGGCTCATTCCTTGACTCATTTCACAAATGAGCTGCTTAAAATGGATGGGCAGATTGGATGCAGCATCTGCATCACGGGTGGAGCCCACGTGAAGGCCCACCATTGTGAATGTTGTATATATATATAGTATATACACATTATATATAATATATATACAATATAATATAAGTATGTATGTATATATATATATATATATATATATATATATATATATATATATATATATATATATATATATATATATATATATATATATACACACACACACACACACACACACACACACACACACGCATGCACACCCACACTACACACACACAGCACGCACACACACTGCACGCACGCTGAGGGTGGCGTGCATAAAACACATGCATCAAGTGGGCTCCACCGTCCGATACATACATCATTGTGGGTCCCATGTGGGGCCCACCTAAATGGCATCCAAGCCGCTCATATGGTCATGCGGACCTGGTTGAAGGGAAAATACAAAGTTCAGCTTGATTCAAAACTCCTGTAGGCCCAAAAGAAGTTTTCAACGGTACATATTCAATTCCACTGTTTCCTATGGTGTGGGCTACCTGATCAGTGGTTGGGGTCGAAACTTGGAGGGGGCCCACTACTGGGAGTGGACCACCTCATGGACGGCGTGAACACAAAATATACATCACGGTGGGGCCCACGGCAGCAGCCGTGGGACGCTGCACGGACGCTCGCTGCACTGAGCATGTGCTGCTGCTGCAGCTCGTCAGAGGCAGAGGCCTTGCCTCTTTCAAAAATAGGGGAAAACCCGTTTTTCCTAGGTTTTTCGCACGTGGGGCCCGCTTTACAAAAATCCACCCCTGCCATTGAATTGTTATGCTCGCAACCAATCCAACACGTCTAATATGGAGTATTTCCTATGTTTAGAGAATAAAATAAAATGAAAAATGATCTTTTGAATGGCAGGGATGCAACCTTCAACGCTATGGCCCACCAGATCTCCCAACCAACCCCAACCCTTAGCTCAACGCCTAAAATTTGGTGGAGAATGAGATGGACGGCGTGGATTTCATACTTACATCAAGGTGGGGCCTACATAAGGGCCCACCCCAAAAGACTCCATTTCCCTTTTCTTTTTTTTTTGTTGAACAGGGACGTCCAGCGACTGGACGTTTCTTTCTCTTCTTTTTTTTTTCTTTTTCTTTTCTCCTTTTTTTTGTTGCATATAGGTGGGCCACCACAAGATGAATGATATATCTAAGGTGGGCCCCACTCATGGAGGGCTTGGATAGAATACATATTTCATGGTGAGGCTCATTCAAGTGGGTCACATAGCCTCATCAATCACACAAGAAAATAAATAAAAGATGAGAGGGAGAGAGAGAGAGAGATAGAGGGTGGGACACGCTTGATGGAGGGACCCCGACATTATGGACCCTCCCTTGCAATGAATCATACATCAAGTGGGTCCCTCTACACATGGAATCACCGAGATCGTAAATCAACGGTGGAGATCCGTTCCCCACCGGTGTGGATGGTCTAGATGACCTTCAAATATAAGAAAATAAATATCATGATGGGGTCCATGGAAAATGGCCCCATCATGGAATGATCATGATGATCCTAGTGGGCCATTGGCCTCATTTTAGGGTCCCAAGTGAGATCCAAACCATTGATCGGTTGGCCTCACTTGGCCCATGTCAAAAATAGGAAAAACTAGTATGATTAAACACCCACCGTCCGATCTTCTTGCTCCTAGGGATTCCTTAGCACCTTAGCTTCAACTTCAATGGACGAGATGAGGAATGAATGGCTAGGATGAGAGATCAAGGGATGGAAAGGTGGGCCACACTTGTGGTTTCGAAGACTTGGAGAAATCCCATACGTGGGATATTTTTGTTGCTTGGAGAAGTAATTTGAGAAATGAGAAATAGAAACTTGTAAAGGGAGAGAGTGTGTGATGGGTGATGGAGTGATGGATGGGAGAGGGATGGGTGTGTAAGATTTTGTTGACTTTGATGACATTTATGTAAGAAAAGTATGGGCATGGAAGACTTTTGTGGCTTGCTTGGGAAAGGGTGAAAGTGATGTGTACTTGACATGTACTTGACATGTGATGGATTGATTGATGGAATTGATGTGACATCTCATAGAGATTCTCTTAGGTTTCACAACGCGCGGCATTTTCCTCGCACCGAACGTTGGTCCACATCTCCTGACTAGGGTATCGCCTCGGCGCACAAGTCGCAGCATCGGAACCACAGCGATGGCGCGGTCGCTATGGTATTGGTCTTGGGTTGAGTCGATACAGGTTGACTGCATATGAATCAGGGTCGCGCGTCAATATTGGTTAAAGGTCGAAGGTTGCCGGAATTCGACCGGTAAGACCGCGGAAGTCTACGGAACAGTACGGACTAAAATATGGGTCCTACACGTCACTCCTAGTAGTCTCATACGATGATATGGTTCTAGGTTGGTGCAAGGGCTGTTGCACGCACTCGTTACACCTCTCCCCCATCACCTTATCAATACAGGCCGAGTTGTACTCTTGTTGCTACGGAAGGGTCGTCGCCTCATGTAGACTCATAGTACGTTCGAGGTTACTACAAAGGGCTCGTCACCAATCATAGTATGCTGACAGCTCGAATATAGTGTCACATACCACTATAATTGGCTCACGAGTCTGAGGTGCTCACTGGTCACTACGGGGAGGCTGTCGCCCCAGCGTAGGCCGACAGCTCGACCACGGTGTCCCATACCACCATGCCCAACTCATGAGTCTTAGTGGATCAAGGTACCACGGTTATCAGGGTTATCACTGGTAAGTTCAATACCCTAGGTTCAAGCAGTTATGACCAATACAAGGTGAACA